>OZ017740.1:290305672-290863843 GCA_963969285.1 Odontomyia ornata | reverse complement strand
CTGAGGGGGGGGGGGGGGAAGTATGTTTTGGTTTTTGGTTTTTGGTTTCGGGTTTTCGGTTTTTGAATTTTGGTTTTTGGTTTTTTGGTTTTTTGGTTTTTGGTTTTTTTTTTGTTTTTGGTATTTGGTTTTTGGTTTTTGGTTTTTGGTTTTTGGTTTTTGGTTTTTGGTTTTATGTTTTTGGTTTTTGGTTTTTGGTTTTAGGTTTTTGGTTTTTGGTTTTTGGTTTTTGGTTTTTGGTTTTTGGTTTTTGGTTTTTGGTTTTTGGTTTTTGGTTTTTGGTTTCTGGTTTTTGGTTTTTGGTTTTTGGTTTTTGGTTTTTGGTTTTTGGTTTTTGGTTTTTGGTTTTTGGTTTTTGGTTTTTGGTTTTTGGTTTTTGGTTTTTGGTTTTTGGTTTTTGGTTTTTGGTTTTTGGTTTTATGTTTTTGGTTTTTGGTTTTGGTTTTAGGTTTTTGGTTTTTGGTTTTTGGTTTTTGGTTTTTGGTTTTTGGTTTTTGGTTTTTGGTTTTTGGTTTTTGGTTTTTGGTTTTTGGTTTTTGGTTTTTGGTTTTTGGTTTTTGGTTTTTGGTTTTTGGTTTTTGGTTTTTGGTTTTTGGTTTTTGGTTTTTGGTTTTTGGTTTTTGGTTTTTGGTTTTTGGTTTTTGGTTTTTGGTTTTTTGGTTTTTGGTTTTTTGGTTTTTTGGTTTTTGGTTTTTGGTTTTTGGTTTTTGGTTTTTGGTTTTTGGTTTTTGGTTTTTGGTTTTATGTTTTTGGTTTTTGGTTTTTGGTTTTAGGTTTTTGGTTTTTGGTTTTTGGTTTTTGGTTTTTGGTTTTTGGTTTTTGGTTTTTGGTTTTTGGTTTTGGTTTCTGGTTTTTGGTTTTTGGTTTTTGGTTTTTGGTTTTTGGTTTTTGGTTTTTAGTTTTTGGTTTTTGGTTTTTGGTTTTTGGTTTTTGGTTTTTGGTTTTTGGTTTTTGGTTTTTGGTTTTTGGTTTTTGGTTTTTGGTTTTTAGTTTTTGATTTTTGGTTTTTTGGTTTTTGGTTTTTGGTTTTTGGTTTTTGGTTTTTGGTTTTATGTTTTTGGTTTTTGGTTTTTGGTTTTTGGTTTTCGGTTTTTGGTTTTTGGTTTTCGGTTTTTGGTTTTTGGTTTTTTGGTTTTTGGTTTTTGGTTTTTGGTTTTTGGTTTTTGGTTTTTGGTTTTTGGTTTTTGGTTTTTGGTTTTTGGTTTTTGGTTTTTGGTTTTTGGTTTTTGGTTTTTGGTTTTTGGTTTTTGGTTTTTGGTTTTTGGTTTTTGGTTTTTGGTTTTTGGTTTTTGGTTTTTGGTTTTTGGTTTTTGGTTTTTGGTTTTTGGTTTTTGGTTTTTGGTTTTTGGTTTTTGGTTTTTGGTTTTTGGTTTTTGGTTTTTGGTTTTTGGTTTTTGGTTTTTGGTTTTTGGTTTTTGGTTTTTGGTTTTTGGTTTTTGGTTTTTGGTTTTTGGTTTTTGGTTTTTGGTTTTTGGTTTTTGGTTTTTGGTTTTTGGTTTTTGGTTTTTGGTTTTTGGTTTTTGGTTTTTGGTTTTTGGTTTTTGGTTTTTGGTTTTTGGTTTTTGGTTTTTGGTTTTTGGTTTTTGGTTTTTGGTTTTTGGTTTTTTGTTTTTGGTTTTTGGTTTTTGGTTTTTGGTTTTTGGTTTTTGGTTTTTGGTTTTTGGTTTTTGGTTTTTGGTTTTTGGTTTTTGGTTTTTGATTTTTGGTTTTTGGTTTTTGGTTTTTGGTTTTTGGTTTTTGGTTTTATGTTTTTGGTTTTTGGTTTTTGGTTTTTGGTTTTTGGTTTTCGGTTTTTGGTTTTTGGTTTTTGGTTTTTGGTTTTTGGTTTTTGGTTTTTGGTTTTTGGTTTCTGGTTTTTGGTTTTTGGTTTCTGGTTTTTGGTTTTATGTTTTTGGTTTTATGTTTTTGGTTTTTGGTTTTTGGTTTTTGGTTTTTGGTTTTTGGTTTTTGGTTTTTGGTTTCTGGTTTTTGGTTTTTGGTTTTTGGTTTTTGGTTTTATGTTTTTGGTTTTATGTTTTTGGTTTTTGGTTTTTGGTTTTTTGGTTTTTGGTTTTTGGTTTTTGGTTTTTGGCTTTTGGTTTTTGGTATTTGGTTTTATGTTTTTGGTTTTTGGTTTTTGGTTTTTGGTTTTTGGTTTTTGGTTTTTGGTTTTTGGTTTTTGGTTTTTGGTTTTTGGTTTTTGGTTTTTGGTTTTTGGTTTTTGGTTTTTGGTTTTTGGTTTTTGGTTTTTTGTTTCTGGTTTTTGGTTTTTGGTTTTTGGTTTTTGGTTTTTGGTTTTTGGTTTTTGGTATTTGGTTTTATGTTTTTGGTTTTTGATTTTTGGTTTTTGGTTTTTGGTTTTTGGTTTTTGGTTTTTGGTTTTTGGTTTTTGGTTTTTGGTTTTTGGTTTTTGGTTTTTGGTTTTTGGTTTTTGGTTTTTGGTTTTTGGTTTCTGGTTTTTGGTTTTTGGTTTTTGGTTTTTGGTTTTTGGTTTTTGGTTTTGGGTTTTGGGTTTTTGGTATTTGGTTTTATGTTTTTGGTTTTTGGTTTTTGGTTTTTTGGTTTTTGGTTTTTGGTTTTTGGTTTTTGGTTTTTGGTTTTTGGTTTTTGGTTTTTGGTTTTTGGTTTTGGTTTTTGGTTTTTGGTTTTTGGTTTTTGGTTTTTGGTTTTTGGTTTTTGGTTTTTGGTTTTTGGTTTTTGGTTTTTGGTTTTTGGTTTTTGGTTTTTGGTTTTTGGTTTTTGGTTTTTGGTTTTTGGTTTTTGGTTTTTGGTTTTTGGTTTTTGGTTTTTGGTTTTTGGTTTTTGGTTTTTGGTTTTTGGTTTTTGGTTTTTGGTTTTTGGTTTTTGGTTTTTGGTTTTTGGTTTTTGGTTTTTTGTTTTTGGTTTTTGATTTATGTTTTTGGTTTTTGGTTTTTGGTTTTTGGTTTTTGGTTTTATGTTTTTGGTTTTTGGTTTTTGGTTTTCGGTTTTTGGTTTTCGATTTTTGGTTTTTGGTTTTTGGTTTTTGGTTTTTGGTTTTTGGTTTTTGGTTTCTGGTTTTTGGTTTTTGGTTTTTGGTTTTTGGTTTTTTGGTTTCTGGTTTTTGGTTTTTGGTTTTTGGTTTTTGGTTATGGTTTTTGGTTTTTGGTTTTTGGTTTTTGGTTTTTGGTTTTTGATTTTTGGTTTTTGGTTTTTGGTTTTTGGTTTTTGGTTTTTGGTTTTTGGTTTTTGGTTTTTGGTTTTTGGTTTCTGGTTTCTGGTTTTTGGTTTTTGGTTTTTGGTTTTTGGTTTTTGGTTTTTGGTTTTTGGTTTTTGGTTTTTGGTTTTTGGTTTTTGGTTTTTGGTTTTTGGTTTTTGGTTTTTGGTTTTTGGTTTTTGGTTTTTGGTTTTTGGTTTTTGGTTTTTGGTTTTTGGTTTTTTGGTTTTTGGTTTTTGGTTTTTGGTTTTTGGTTTTTGGTTTTTGGTTTTTGGTTTTTGGTTTTTGGTTTTTGGTTTTTGGTTTTTGGTTTTTGGTTTTTGGTTTTTGGTTTTTGGTTTTTGGTTTTTGGTTTTTGGTTTTTGGTTTTTGGTTTTTGGTTTTTGGTTTTTGGTTTTTGGTTTTTGGTTTTTGGTTTTTGGTTTTTGGTTTTTGGTTTTTGGTTTTTGGTTTTTGGTTTTTGGTTTTTGGTTTTTGGTTTTTGGTTTTTGGTTTTTGGTTTTTGGTTTTTGGTTTTTGGTTTTTGATTTTTGGTTTTTGGTTTTTGGTTTTTGGTTTTTGGTTTTTGGTTTTTGGTTTTTGGTCTTTGGTCTTTGGTATTTGGTTTTTGGTTTTTGGTTTTTGGTTTTTGGTTTTTGGTTTTTGGTTTTTGGTTTTTGGTTTTTGGTTTTTGGTTTTTGGTTTTTGGTTTTTGGTTTTTGGTTTTTGGTTTTTGGTTTTTGGTTTTTGGTTTTTGGTTTTTGGTTTTTGGTTTTTGGTTTTTGGTTTTTGGTTTTTGGTTTTTGGTTTTTGGTTTTTGGTTTTTGGTTTTTGGTTTTTGGTTTTTGGTTTTTGGTTTTTTGGTTTTTGGTTTTTGGTTTTTGGTTTTTGGTTTTTGGTTTTTGGTTTTTGGTTTTTGGTTTTTGGTTTTTGGTTTTTGGTTTTTGGTTTTTGGTTTCTGGTTTTTGGTTTTTGGTTTTTGGTTTTTGGTTTTTGGTTTTTGGTTTTTGGTTTTTGGTTTCTGGTTTTTGGTTTTATGTTTTTGGTTTTATGTTTTTGGTTTTTGGTTTTTTGGTTTTTTGGTTTTTGGTTTTTGGTTTTTGGTTTTTGGTTTTTGGTTTTTGGTTTTTGGTTTTTGGTTTTTGGTTTTTGGTTTTTGGTTTTTGGTTTTTGGTTTTTGGTTTTTGGTTTTTGGTTTTTGGTTTTTGGTTTTTGGTTTTTGGTTTTTGGTTTTTGGTTTTTGGTTTTTGGTTTTTGGTTTTTGGTTTTTGGTTTTTGGTTTTTGGTTTCTGGTTTTTGGTTTTTGGTTTTTGGTTTTTGGTTTTTGGTTTTTGGTTTTTGGTTTTTGGTTTTGGTTTTTGGTTTTTGGTATTTGGTTTTATGTTTTTGGTTTTTGGTTTTTGGTTTTTGGTTTTTGGTTTTTGGTTTTTGGTTTTTGGTTTTTGGTTTTTGGTTTTTGGTTTTTGGTTTTTGGTTTTTGGTTTTTGGTTTTTGGTTTTTGGTTTTTGGTTTTTGGTTTTTGGTTTTTGGTTTTTGGTTTTTGGGTTTTGGTTTTTGGTTTTTGGTTTTTGGTTTTTGGTTTTTGGTTTTTGGTTTTTGGTTTTTGGTTTTTGGTTTTTGGTTTTTGGTTTTTGGTTTTTGGTTTTTGGTTTTTGGTTTTTGGTTTTAGGTTTTTGGTTTTTGGTTTTTGGTTTTTGGTTTTTGGTTTTTGGTTTTTGGTTTTTGGTTTTTGGTTTTTGGTTTTTTGTTTATGTTTTTGGTATTATGTTTTTGGTTTTTGGTTTTTGGTTTTTGATTTTTGGTTTTTGGTTTTTGGTTTTTGGTTTTTGGTTTTTGGTTTTTGGTTTTTGGTTTTTTGTTTTTGGTTTTTGGTTTTTGGTTTTTGGTTTTTGGTTTTTGGTTTTTGGTATTTGGTTTTGGTTTTTGGTTTTTGGTTTTTGGTTTTTGGTTTTTGGTTTTTGGTTTTTGGTTTTTGGTTTTTGGTTTTTGGTTTTTGGTTTTTGGTTTTTGGTTTTTGGTTTTTGGTTTTTGGTTTTTGGTTTTTGGTTTTTGGTTTTTGGTTTTTGGTTTTTGGTTTTTGGTTTTTGGTTCTTGGTTTTTGGTTTTTGGTTTTTGGTTTTTGGTTTTTGGTTTTTGGTTTTTGGTTTTTGGTTTTTGGTTTTTGGTTTTTGGTTTTTGGTTTTTGGTTTTTGGTTTTTGGTTTTTGGTTTTTGGTTTTTGGTTTTTGGTTTATGTTTTTGGTATTATGTTTTTGGTTTTTGGTTTTTGGTTTTTGGTTTTTGGTTTCTGGTTTTCGGTTTTTGGTTTTTGGTTTTTGGTTTTTGGTTTTTGGTTTTTGGTTTTTGGTTTTTGGTTTTTGGTTTTTGGTTTTTGGTTTTTGGTTTTTGGTTTTTGGTTTTTGGTTTTTGTTTTTTGGTTTTTGGTTTTTGGTTTTTGGTTTTTGGTTTTTGGTTTTTGGTTTTTGGTTTTTGGTTTTTGGTTTTTGGTTTTTGGTTTTTGGTTTTTGGTTTTTTGTTTTTGGTTTTTGGTTTTTTGTTTTTGGTTTTTGGTTTTTGGTTTTTGGTTTTTGGTGTTTGGTTTTTGGTTTTTGGTTTTTGGTTTTTGGTTTTTGGTTTTTGGTTTTTGGTTTTTGGTTTTTGGTTTTTGGTTTTTGGTTTTTGGTTTTTGGTTTTTGGTTTTTGGTTTTTGGTTTTTGGTTTTTGGTTTTTGGTTTTTGGTTTTTGGTTTTTGGTTTTTGGTTTTTGGTTTTTGGTTTTTGGTTTTTAGTTTTTGGTTTTTGGTTTTTGGTTTCTGGTTTCTGGTTTCTGGTTTCTGGTTTCTGGTTTCTGGTTTTTGGTTTTTGGTTTTTTGTTTTTGGTTTTTGGTTTTTGGTTTTTGGTTTTTGGTTTTTGGTTTTTGGTTTTTGGTTTTTGGTTTTTGGTTTTTGGTTTTTGGTTTTTGGTTTTTGGTTTTCGGTTTTTGGTTTTCGGTTTTCGGTTTTTGGTTTTCGGTTTTTGGTTTTTGGTGTTTGGTTTTTGGTTTTTGGTTTTTGGTTTTTGGTTTTTGGTTTTTGTTTTTGGTTTTTGGTTTTTGGTTTTTGGTTTTTGGTTTTTGGTTTTTGGTTTTTGGTTTTTGGTTTTGGGTTTGGGTTTTTGGTTTTTGGTTTTTGGTTTTTGGTTTTTGGTTTTTGGTTTTTGCTTTTTGGTTTTTGGTTTTTGGTTTTTGGTTTCTGGTTTCTGGTTTTTGGTTTTTGGTTTTTGGTTTTTGGTTTTTGGTTTTTGGTTTTTGGTTTTTGGTTTTTGGTTTTTTGTTTTTGGTTTTTGGTTTTTGGTTTTTGGCTTTTGGTTTTTGGTTTTTGGTTTTTGGTTTTTGGTTTTTGGTTTCTGGTTTCTGGTTTCTGGTTTTTGGTTTTTGGTTTTTGGTTTTTGGTTTTTGGTTTTTGGTTTTTGGTTTTTGGTTTTTGGTTTTTGGTTTTTGGTTTTTGGTTTTTGGTTTTTGGTTTTTGGTTTTTGGTTTTTGGTTTTTGGTTTTTGGTTTTTGGTTTTTGGTTTATGGTTTTTGGTTTTTGGTTTTTGGGTTTTGCTTTTTGGTTTCTGGTTTCTGGTTTCTGGTTTTTGGTTTTTGGTTTTTGGTTTTTGGTTTTTGGTTTTTGGTTTTTGGTTTTTGGTTTTTGGTTTTTGGTTTTTGGTTTTTGGTTTTTGGTTTTTGGTTTTTGGTTTTTGGTTTTTGGTTTTTGGTTTTTGGTTTTTGGTTTTTGGTTTTCGGTTTTTGGTTCTCGGTTTTCGGTTTTTGGTTTTCGGTTTTTGGTTTTTGGTGTTTGGTTTTTGGTTTTTGGTTTTTGGTTTTTGGTTTTTGGTTTTTGTTTTTGGTTTTTGGTTTTTGGTTTTTGGTTTTTGGTTTTTGGTTTTTGGTTTTTGGTTTTTGGTTTTTGGTTTTTGGTTTTGGGTTTTGGTTTTTGGTTTTTGGTTTCGGGTTTTTGGTTTTTGAATTTTGGTTTTTGGTTTTTTGGTTTTTTGGTTTTTATTTTTTTTTTGTTTTTGGTATTTGGTTTTTGGTTTTTGGTTTTTGGTTTTTGGTTTCTGGTATTTGGTTTTTGGTTTTTAGTTTTTGGTTTTTGGTTTTTGGTTTTTGGTTTTTGGTTTTTAGGGTTTTGTACTAAAATTCAAAACCCTATTGCAATCACGACCTGTGTCCGTCTGTCCGTCCGTCAGTCCGTCCGTCCGTCCGTCCGTCCGTCCGTCCGTCCGTCCGTCCGTCCGTCCGTCCGTCCGTCCGTCTGTATGTCACAGCACTTGTTCTCCGAAACTATAGAAGCTACCACCATGAAACTTTGTGGAAAGGTCGGAAGTGGTGACCTCTTGAAAGTTCAAGGGTGGAAAAATTTTTCAAAGGGTTTAAGGGGGTCTCCCCGTATAGGGAGGTGACCCCTCAAAAAAAAATTTTCACCATTAGTAGTCGAGTAGGGTGTCATTGGAAAGGTCTCAATGAGATCTTTTCAAAACAAGTCTTAAAATTGCCTTGTGAGTACCGAGGGGGGCAGGGGAAGGGGAAATGTACGAACTTTTCGCGTACCCCCCCCCCCTCGCGATTGGAAACCTTCCATCCGAAAAATCTGAAAAAAATCATGAATGTAGGCCTTAATGAGTACAACAACAACAAATACATGAGAAGTCAGGTTTTTTGGTTTTTGGTTTTTGGTTTTTGGTATTTGGTTTTTGGTAATTTGTTTTTCGTATTTGTTATTAGGTTTTTTGGTTTTTTGGTTTTTTGGTTTTTGGTTTTTGGTTTTTGGTTTATTGATTTTGGTTTTTGGAAACCAAAAACCAAACACCAAACACCAAAAACCAAAGAGCAAAAAGCAAAAAGCAAAAAGCAAAAAGGAAAAACCAAAAACCAAAAACCCAAAAACCAAAAAGCAAAAACCAAAAACAAAAAACCAAAAACAAAAAACCAAAAACCAAAAACCAAAAACCAAAAACCAAAAACCAAAAACCAAAAACCAAAAACCAAAAACCAAAAACCAAAAACGAAAACCCAAAATCCAAAAACCAAAAACCAAAAACCAAAAACCAAAAACCAAAAACCAAAAACCCAAAACCAAAAACCAAAAACCAAAAACCAAAAAACCGAAAAACCAAAAAACCAAAAACCAAAAACCAAAAACCAAAAACCGAAAACAAAACACCGAAACCCAAAAACCAAAAACCAAAAACCACAAACGAAAAACCAAAACCCAAAAACGAAAAACAAAAAACCAAAAACCAAAAACCAAAAACCAAAAACCAAAAACGAAAAACAAAAAACTAAAATCCAAAAACCAAAAACCAAAAACCAAAAACCAAAAAACTAAAAAACCAAAAAACCAAACACCAAAAACCAAAAACCAAAAATAAATTTTAGTATCTTGTAATACGTGAGGTGATGTTTAAAGAACATAGTGAAGTAATTAAGTGATAGTGACACTAGTTACAAACATAGAAAAATAATAATGAAGTCCATAGTGGTTACGTGCGGAAATTATACGAAATGCCGGTCGCCAGGAACATCTTTTCACAGGTAAGTTGGCAATTACTGCTTTATTTTTTGAGTGCGCGTGTATTTTTTGAACATTTTGATTTAGTTAGTGTTAATTACGTGCGTTTTCTTGATAATCAGTCAGTACTTCATCCGTTTGTTTACGTGGGGGTGGCTTAATTCTTCGTGCTATTTTCTTCGTGCTCAGCTTACATTCCCGTTTAGTTTGTTCCGCAAGAGTCAGTGAAATAGTCAAATGGAAATATTAATGGGGGTAATTAAAATTTTAAAATTTTGTTATTTGGTATTGTATGAAATATTTTGCTTGCTAATTTTCGAAGTTCTGGACGCCGCAAGTAATTTTTAATTTTAATTTTTCTGTATGTTATTAAGTTTCGGATGCAGCAAATAATTTTTCGCTTGGATTTGTTTTTATGCTAGTAATTTTTTGTGAAATGATTGATCATCAATATCAGTAATGCAAAAAAACAAATGTATAGAAATTGGATGCTATTATTTTAGTCTGAAATTTTATAACATTAAAAACTTTTAAATTATTTAGCCTCAGCAAAATAAATTGTAAAATATTTATTTTAATGAAACAATCCACATTAAATTTATTATGTGTTACTGCAATGAAAATGAATGAATTATTGCCCCTACTTTTCGTCATCTCTGAACAAATTTGTTTGGTAGTTGTAAATTTATATAAGTATTAGTAAATTAAGGGGAAATTCGGACAAAAAAGTTGTTTATTCTCCTCTCTACAGTCTTGTATCTCTATGACTCGAATTCTAGTAAGTTTTGACGAAGGATTTTTATGTGTAAACAAAGATACCAGTGGTCTGAGATCAGTCACAACCACAAATTTTCTTCCATAGAGGTAGGGTCTAAAGAATTTTATGCCCCAATGTATGGCTAAAAGTTCTTTCTCGATAGTAGGTTTGTTAATATCGTGTTTAGCCAAAGATTTACTCGCGTGAGAAATTGGTAAATCCTGGCCAATTTCTCCTTGAGATAGGAATGCGCCCAAAGCGTAGTTAGAAGCGTCAGTTGTTAATATGAAAGGTTTGTTGAAATTTGGATACTGAAGAATTGGAGGTTCTATCAATTTTCTCTTTAAAGTTTCGTATGCAATCTGACATTCTTCAGTCCAGTTAAATGTTACATTCTTCTTTAGTAAAGCATTCAAACACTGCGCTGTTTCAGCAAATTTAGGGATAAAACGCCTGTAATAATTGCAGAACGCTACAAATCTGCGTACTTCATCTGCATTCTTCGGGATTGGGTAGTTCCTGATGGTATAATTTTTAGCTGAATCAGTCTTGATACCTTCATTGGTTATCAAATGAACTAGGTACACTACCTCTGATCTCAAGAACTGGCATTTTTCAGGATTTAATTTTAAATTGCACTGACGCAGCCTTTGTAATACTTTACGAAGATTGTCATTATGATGTTTGATGCTGCAACCGAATACTATAATGTCATCAACATACAGGAATGCTTCGTGACTTAGGCCACTAAGTGCTATAGTCAACATCCTTTGAAAGCTGTTTGATGAAATTTTCAATCCGAATGGTAATCTTTTAAATTGATAATGTCCATCACTGGTGGAGAATGCTGTCAATGGTCTAGACTCTTTCTCAAGTTCAATTTGATGAAAAGAGCTAGTCATATCCAGCGTAGAGAAATACTTCGCTCTACCTAACTTGTCTAAGACGTCTTCAAGTCTCGTCAAAGGAAACTTGTCGCTGACTATCTTGTCATTAAGTCCTCTGAAATCCACAACCAATCGCCATTTAGCCTTTCCATCTGCACTCTTTTTTGGTACAACCAAAAGAGGTGAGTTGTAGGGGCTTATCGACGGTTCTATGATGCCGTTTGTTTCAAGGTCCTTAACCTGTTGTTGGATCTCTTCATTCTGGGATTGTGGCAATCTATAATTTTTAATATAAACCGGATTTTTGTCTACGGTTTGTAACCTCTGTTTGTAAAAATTGTTGGTTTCAAGTTTTTCTCCATCCAAATGAAACACATCTTGAAAATTCTCTACAATCTCAAGTAAATCATACATCGCGGGTCTGTCTAGAATATCTTTGTTCATACCCTCTAGAAGCTTCTTGTATCTATCTTTGGTATGTTGTTGTTTTTCCCACTTGAAAATGGCATAGTGTTTTAACGGTTCTACTTCAACGTTAAAGTTTCTTATGACAATATTCTCGTCATTCGAACACCTTTTGCAGGT
The DNA here is from genome assembly GCA_963969285.1 of Odontomyia ornata. Classification (NCBI taxonomy): domain Eukaryota; kingdom Metazoa; phylum Arthropoda; class Insecta; order Diptera; family Stratiomyidae; genus Odontomyia; species Odontomyia ornata. The sequence goes on along the minus strand of OZ017740.1, from coordinate 290,852,969 downwards.
ATGATAGTATTTCCTACAAAAACGCCTTTTTCAATGTCCGTGTTAAGGACAATACTATCCTCAGAAACTTCTTTTTTAACTGGGATAATCATCTCAGTTCTGGCCGAAATATTAATTTGAGAATGTTCTTGTCTTCGTGTGTCCATTGATAGTATGATATCTTCATCGTTTACGTTAAAAGTTATTGTAAACGTCTCATAATCGATTTTACATAAGTAACGAACCATTAAGTCTCTACCGATGATTCCATCCGTGCTTATCGGAAAATTGCTTTGCACAACGTGGAATGATTCTTTTAGCTTGTGATCCCCAATTAGCAGATCTAGATAAGCTGTGCCCAAAGATGTAGTTACTTCTTTAGTAATGCCCGTTAATTTAATTCTATTACTAGTTTTTATTGAGTTCTCTAAATTATAGTAGATGTTCTCCTTGCAAATTGACACATCTGCTCCAGTATCGATTAAAAATAGTAAATACTTTTCTGAATTACAGTTATAAATTCTTACAAACTTTGTACAGTTTTCAGTGATCCTAAATATTTTTCTTTCTAGTGTTGAATTCTTTGATCCGGGAGGTTCTGAAGATCCTCTCCGGAATCCTGCACGTTTCCCTGATCGGTAACAACGTGTACATTCCTTCGTTCACTATTGTAATTCCTATTATTGTTATTATTACCATAGTTATCGTTGTAGTTATTCCTATAACTGTTTCTTCTACCATTACGTCTACGGCCTCTATAATTGCCATTGTTTCGGTTATTTTGGTAACGAGTGTTTGTATCATTGCCGTTACCATTATTGCTGTTGCTGTTATTATAATTGCGATTGCTATTATAATTGTTGGAATCATTGTTATTTGAATTATACCTCTGACCGTTGTTTTTCCTATTGCGGTTACCTTGTTTTCTACTTTTTCTGTCTGAATCATTAGTGAAATGCATCACGCTATTGGTAGCTTGCGTTTCTGCATTTTCCATCTCTTGCGCAAGAGACACGGCTTCAGCAAAGCTTTTTGGCCTTGCTGAGAAAATGGTGCTTCTCAGCTGATCATTTAGTCCGTTTTTGAAGATGGTTAACGCATATGTATCACCCATCTGCGTTATTATCTTCTTTTCATTAGAAGAAACTTGACCGCCTAATTCTTGAATTTGCAGCTGATTTAGTTCATCAACCAAATTCAGAATCTTGTCCTTGTAAGAGTTCACGGTAGATTTTTTTTTGGTAAGTTCCACTCAGAAGCGTATGGATTTGAGGGACAGTGTTATTATTTTTGAAACGTTTCTGCAACTCTGATTTTAGAAAGTCAAAAGTTGAAATGGAAGTATTGGCCAAAGAAAATCTGACGGTGGCACTCAGTTTCACATTCACAACAAAGTCTATTAAGCTGATCTTTGCATTAGCTGACAAGGTTGTGTGCAAAATCTCTCTTAAGGAACGGATCTAATTCCTTATGTTTGCCCTCAAAAACAGGGATCAACTTCATAGCCGTTTCTAAGTTAAATTCAGCCATTGTAAAGTTTTCCTCAAGAAATGTTAAACTCGATTCTAAATCTTCACTAATTGATTCTTCTTTATGGGTTTATATGGAATATCCTTGTTTGCTTAGCTGTAACCAAACTTCTCCTTCTAAAATTGATGCTTGTGCCCTGAATTTCAATTTAAGGTCTAAAATCCTAGAGTCTTCCTCACTACAACTTTTAAGTGTATTATTAAATTTTTCTCTCCTAAATTTTAATTCGTCTAATTTTGCCTGAAGAGTTTCAAAAGTATACAGACTCTTTGCACATTTCTTTAAGTTACATAAGGTCCTTTCATTTTCAAACACGATTTGCTCCAACTGCTCCGTAAATCAATTAAGAGAATGAGATGCCAAAAATAAATCAGTCTAACTTAAAGCCCTCTCAATAAGAATAAAAAGTAAGGATAATTTCATATCATTAATTTAATTTATACGATGTAATATTTGCATTGAACTATACATTCATATTTCTATTAATTCGTTTGACAACATAATTTTTGTTATGTTTATTGTAGAAATAAAATATAATTAATGCTATACACCTAATGTCACCAATGATTTCTGGTATTGCTCCACAAAAGTATTCTGAACTGAGCAGCTATTCCCCATGTTTATTGCAGAATCTCCGCTCTGGTTTGAGATCTAATAATTCCTGCTGCAATCGCCGCTTTTGCTCTCCAACCGAGATCCTGATTATCCTGTGTAATTCTGATCGCTGGCGCTTCAATTTTGTCCTTCGACCTCCTCTTGGTCGACGCTTTTTTGGAATCGTTGCCTCACTGTCTTGCTCTTTGACAGGTTTCTTCCGACATTGTTCTATACTGCGTGGCTTAGGTCCTCTTAAATCCGGTGTACCTATCTTCGTAGGTACGTAAGGTGGTGTAGGCTGGTTTGTTCTTCTTATCGGCACAGGTTTGTATTCCTCTGCCCGCTTCAATAATTCTTCAAATGCCTCGTCGATAAACCTTCTGTCGTCTTCTATTCAACGCGTGGCAACCGTATCCTTATCTTCAAATAATTCCTCGTTCGGTAGGGCAGGATCGCCATATAATATTTCTTGTCTTAGTGTCTTCTTCTTTTGTTCCTCTCTAAGTACCAAAGATAGAATTTAATTTTCAATGACAAAGTCTGTAATTATTATTACCTAACCAAGCGGCTGGGCCGCAGAGAGTTCTGGCGAGGAATCTTGAATTCCACTGGCGCCTTGGTTACTAACTCTTGAATATAACAATTGCTACGATTAGCAGCAATAATAATATATTTGTCGCTACGATCTCGCAGCGATTCAATATAAACTCCTTCTGGTCTGTCTAAACTAAAACTGAATATATTCCTGTAACTTACATCGATTTTTATACTTTACAAATTTTACAAGCTAAACATAAAATATAGAATTTATTGGTCATAGATTACTCGTATAGTCTACAAAAATGACCCAGTTCTTAATTTATTACTCATTACAATCGAAACACTTAACTACACAAAAATGCCACACATGAACCCATATGAATCATCCTCACTCAGTCATACGTCTCAAGTGTCGCGTGCCAAAAGGGAGCATGAGATTTCAGTTCACACATTAAGTGTGAATGAATTTCCATAGTGAGTCTCCGTATGAGATTCATGTTATGTTGCAAGGTGTGAATGAAATGTGTTTCGTTCTACAGTGTTTACGTTCACTTGATACTCTTTTATAGTGTTTATGGTCACTTGATATTGGTTGAAGTCAAGTGAAATTTGTTATGATTTTCAATTGAATTTAATTAGTTCTGGGTAGTATAAATTACATTGATTGAGTATTAATGTAATGAATATCATCAAATTTAGTTTTAATGAATTAATATCATTACACACCTCTCAAATCAAATGTCCCAGCCAGGAGATACGGTCGTTTGACAGCCACTGACGTCGACGGGCGGACTGAAAACTGATTAAACAACCGAGCGGCCGCGTGCGAATTTTATCTTATTTAAGCCCAATATGGCGGTACTCCGAGCTGAAAGGTCGTCGCATATAGAGGCAAGTAGTCTTTAGTAAAATCTCGGAAAAACAGGTTCCGGTCAACATAAACGAGGACCGACTGCCCTCGACTCAAATGTGAAGATTCCTGAAATATAGAAGTGTGTGCTTAGCAACTAATGTGTAAATCATTTGAAATTAGGGTGAACGTCCGTGGATTTAATAATGAAGAGCGCACACAAACCGTATCGAGTGATTTGGGTAGCGACCAGTTTAGTAGATAGCAGCTACCAGTGCCTGTGCAACAGCGAAGCCTTCACTCACTAGACCCACTGGACTGGCTCATTTCGAATATTCTCAAGTAAAGTAGCAAACACATTGCAGCAGTTAAATGAGATAAGTCTACTAGAGCTTCTGATTAAATTGCAAAACCCAAAACTTTCTGCATAAAATTGCCCAACAAAATATTACACAGCACCTCCAGCGTGTCTTGCGCACTTGTAATGTTTATACAAGGAGCGCCTACTTAGTAGATAATTGGTGATGGAACGAAGTTTGGAACAAAGTTGGCGAATGAGTCTTCGAATGGTACTGCATTGTTCTGGTGCGACAACTCCAAACAAAACCCCGGAGCCTCTATTTCCTAAATTCTAGATAAGAGTAGGAGATTTTTTAAATCTCCGGACAACAGCCACCCGAGGATGTTTTAAGAATATATATAACGTCAAATGGTAGCAGGGCAACATATAGAAGAGGATATGATTCAATCAATCAAGGACTTAATAACGACGAACCTGCAACTTTACTCGATTCCGATGCTGAAGTACACGGGATAAGCGAATCAGCAAAAGCTTTGCTTAAATTCGTATTCACTGAACTTAAACAAATCAAGGACATAATACAGCGAAGTTTCAATATCGACAATACGTACAGTTGTGTTAATTTGAACAACAACTACAACAATACTTAAAACAACAACACTTGTGAACCATCTTCTAATTATCCACGTATGGTTTTCGTCAATAATAACATGAAATGTCGCACCTTTGCACCAGCTCGTAATACAGCAATTGTCAATGGTGTTGATGCAGAGAAGGAACACCAAATCCGAGTAATTGGCGTGCCCTACAACGGACAAACGTCGCACAATTCGCTAACACTCAGAGGTTTATACCTACCACCGGAACGTCGTCATTTAAGTGCCCACACGTGCTACTACCAACCACTGCGCCCCACTTCCATGTTATTGCCAAAGTTTAAACAAATATTTTAATAATTTATTTTTTATGTCGCTGTGCTAAATCCTCTATTTAGTTTCCTTGGTTTCATTTTCTTTTAAATGGGAAAATTTATTTGATTAACGCAAATTTCAAACATATTCTCACCACAAACATTGAATTTTGACCAGCATGTAAATAATTTGTCCATATATGTATCATTATTGCAGGTAATCAATTCGCCCGCGAAAGCAGCCGAAATTCAGGACCAGTACAAAGATAAATAAAAGTCATTGATAAAAAATTTTAAAAAGTCACAAAATTTTAAAGTTAGCGATTTCGCGTGAATTGCACCAGCTTTGCTGAATGAGTAGCAATCACAGATGATCAAATTGATAACTTTGGATCCATCACAAATGTTATTGGCAATGCGAAATAATGTAAACTTGCGAAACTTGCTTTTAGTTTAGCATTAAATCATGTTAAGGCTTTTCTCGATGGCAACCATTTACTGAATTTTCATTTTTATTTTGGAGCGTTACATTTTTATCATTAAATTTATTGCACGTATGTATTTCTTTAATAATAATTGTAATAATTTGAAAAATTGATTGTTTCATGTTCGTCTTCACAATATTTAATTTCTACCGTGAGCTTTCCTTTGCTTTTTAAATTAGCTTTTAATTCAATTGAATTCGAATAATTTAATCTACATATGTCGAAAGTTGTAAAACAGTATCGTCAATTTTTATAGCAGAGGTCTACGGACCCAAAATTGTTTTGTAATTTTTGGTAATCAAACTTTTAGTACCAATAGCTCTTGTTATACTCATTGTAAATATGAAATAGAAATTAATCTTATGTAGACGTTGCAAACAAATTATTACAACAATTTCTAAGGAATTAAAAAAAATTACGAATGTGTTGAAGAAAAACTCAGAAAAAATGTTTGATTGAATAACAAGAAAAAATATAACAAAATTTGGTGAAATGTATGTAACTTTTGGCAAATTTAATCAGGGTACCAGACTTAAAATGAAAAAAAAGAAAAACAACTGGAATGCTCGAGATGAAATTTAATGCTGAAGAAAATAACATGGAAAAAAAATCAGATTGAAGTAGCTAAAACTCAATAAATTAAATGCATAAATATGAATATTAAATAACGAACAAAAGGAACACAAGAACCTTTGCGACTCGAGTTATATATATTTACGAGTATATATAAAACTACAAAAAAAAATTTATGTAAATGAAAAGTAATTGCAGTTATCATTATAATAAATATCAAAATGCTCTGGTAAGATAAAACTCGCATCTTTCCTTTCCAGCAAAACCGTTCCCTTTTAGCAGGAAAATGTCCGTGAAAGGTGAGTATGCCGCCGAGAGGGTAGGGTTCCAGTAATCTTAAAGTAGATTTTTTCGGTTTGAATTCGAGTAGGTTATTTCGGACAGCGAGTCGGTAATATTCGGGAGCGCGTATTTTTTCAGCGGTAGTCTTTGTTCCATTTCCTCGAAACGAAGTCACGTAATTTGAAGTAGAGTCGTTGTAAGTTATTCGAAGCGTTTTAAATCGGGCATTTAAACCGGTGGCTGAGTTTTGTACTTCAGACTTAGTCTGCTCGCGTAATACGCGCGACTGAAACTCCTCTCCGAACTAGCTAGCTAGCCAGCAGCCACCTCGGAGTAGACTAAGAGTGTCCGGATATGTCGACTTGATGGGTACAGTCCGTTGTCACGTTTGGGAAATCTCTCTCGAACGAGCGATCGAGACGTGCAAAATCATTACAAGCCAAATGTCCAAATCATGGACACCGATAACACTCGTTCACTTCTCTTTTCTGGAGACGTTGCCACCTCACCACTCTGAAATTCAAGTACCTTATTTGTTGGAGGGCACTTGGACGGCTCTTATTTGAAATCTGTACAAGTAAAGTCGTCAATTCAATTTAAGGTGCAGCTTCCTTGAGCACCTGAAGAAGATCGACGGTATCCTCTCTGCAGTCCAAGCCCTTCAACAAAAAGGTCTGATTCTTTCCACTTTTTGGGGTATAGGTGAAGTGTGGATGAATCAGACTACAGCTATATAGTCGCGCGACTGTCGCAAGTTAGACATGGTTAAATGGAAGCGCGCACACTGCGACATTGCAATAATTACGGCCAGGTCGGCAGTCGCAGAAATTTGCGATTTTTCCTTAAACCAGTTTAGTAGGAAATTTTTGTGATACTTGCTCAGTGATTTGGAGATTTGACGCTGGCACGCATGAAGGTTTCTTGCATAGCGCACAAATGAGCTGGAAGGCTTGAACTAAACCCAAATGAATGCCATTTGTCTGTCCGTTTGCAATAGTTTTTGCATTTCTTCAATATAATCATTGAAGCGGCAATAAAATGACAGTTGCATTACGAAACATGAGCTAACAATAATGCTTAAAGAAAGGATAAATAGGTAAAATTTCTGAGAAATTTCAGACTACGATGCTACTTAAATTATTTTCATTCTCGGTTTTTTGCGCTTATCAATATTTTTTAATTTTTTCCTGCAACGTGCAAAGCGCCCTTCGCCTTAGTAATAATAATGCCGCTGCTCTTTATATATGTATGTGCCATATCTTAATTCCTACTGCTTGTCTTAAACAAAACGGCGCACAAACACATACCTTCAAATGACCATATCAGTTCTGCGCATGCCTGAAGTTCCTTCGCAAATCTTGTCGCAGTGTGTTCATATTTGCGACTAGAAATCGCTCGATACCACAGTCGAATCGCATTGTGGCCGAACTCTGAGGTAATTCGTTGAGATTCGATAAATTAATCAATACAGTGTGTGTGGTGGTTAGGGTGCTGACCGCTTGCACAGCAGTTCCCTATTTCAAAGCTCATTGATAGCAACAAGTTTGTGCCTGTGGCACTTTTACCGCACCATCAGCCTAACAAGCTGTAATAGGTACGGATTGAAAATAATATAATATAAATCATAATTGCACGATTAAGCGTGATACGGACTGCATACAGAGGTGGCCAAAAGTGATCGGACAATACAAGAAACAAGCAATAAAATACTTTTACGAGCATAAGCTTTGAAATGAAATAAAAATTTTTCCCTTATATAAAAGTCACTTGTATTCTCAATTAATTGCACAAAAAAATAAAACAGAAATAAAAAGAATTTCACAAGAAAATTAACAACTAATTCAAATTCACATTGCATCAAGTGGACAAAAGTAATCGGACGTTCAATTGTAATACTTTTCTTTCTGATGATTCCATTAGAACATAGGCTTTTAATATCTAGTTGCGTATCCTTTTTGTTTTATAGCTTCTGTTAACCTATTGGGCATAGACTGTACCAACTTACGGGTAACGTCCGGAGTAATGTTGCCCCATTCTTCTAATAACACCGTCTTCAGTTGACTTTTATTAGTAATGTGATGGTTCCTTATTTTTTTATCCAGATGATCCCAAAGATGTTCGATGGGATTTAGGTCTGGGGATTGCGGTGGTGTTTTTAATTGACCAGGAGTGTTGAAAAGGAGCCACATACGAACATCATGAGCTGTATGCTTTGGGTCATTATCTTGCTGGAACAAATAATGACCATCAAGACCCAATTTTTGTGCACTTTTTTTCAAATTTTCTTTCAAAATCGACAAGTAACCTAGTTTGTCCATAGGTTCGTCAATGAAAACAAGTTCTCCTACACCGTTGGCAGCCATGCAACCCCAGACCATTACACAGCCACCTCCGTGTTTTACTGTATGTTGAATGTTTTTGGGATGAAGCTCACTATTTTGAGTTCTCCACACCAACAACCTGCCGTCTGAGTGGTAGATATTAAACTTACTCTCATCAGAGAATATTATACGAGTCCAAAAGTCGAGCGGCTTGCTTTTAAATTCTTTTGCAAAGCATAATCTTTTCTTCTTATTAACTTTGCTAATTAGTGGTTTCTTTCGAGGTACTCTCGCTTGATAACCAGCACGGCTGAGAGCTCTACGAATAGTCCGGGCACTAACATTGGTACCATTTACATCTGCTAATTGATCCCTAATACTTCTGGACGTTGTAATCGGATTCTTTTTAACAATTCTTAAGATTTTTCGTGCGTCTGTCTCTGTTAGTTTACATGGTCGACCACTCCTAATTTCGTTTTCCACCTGATTATTTTTTCTGAACCGTTTCACGGTATCGAAAACTGTCGAACGACTTCTTCCAATTATTTTTGATATTTCAGAAAAGGATTTATTCTCTTTATACAACTTTATTATAACTTTTCTTTCATGTATACAGGTTTCTTTGCGATTCTTAGCCATGTTTAACTTTCTTCACTTAAAACTGACAAGTAAATGACTGATATCAGAAAAACACATATCAACATATAATTAGGGGAATTCCCTTTTAAACTCGGAAATGAAAAGAAAAGAATTGCTCCAAACTTCAATGACTAATTTCACACTTTTCAAAATGTCCGATTACTTTTGTCCACTTGATGCAATGTGAATTTGAATTAGTTGTTAATTTTCTTGTGAAAATCTTTTTATTTCTGTTTTATTTTTTTGTGCAATTAATTGAGAATACAAGTAACTTTTATATAAGGGAAAAGTTTTTATTTCATTTCAAAGTTTATGCTCGTAAAAGTATTTTATTGCTTGTTTCTTGTATTGTCCGATCACTTTTGGCCACCTCTGTATGTACATACAGTCTTCCACAAAAGTCAAGGTACAGAGAATCGGTAACTGAAAATTTTATTACTGAATCAATATTTTTATTTGAAAACCAAAAGTTATGAAATGGTAATAATACGAGTTCTGTTGAATTTAAGTTTTCATAAATTTAAAGGGATTCGGCAATAATGATCATTGAAGACAATCATTTTTTGTTGGCAATGTCTCTTTTCTACTCCACAAAAGTCTTGGTACAGTTGCAGAAAATGTCCTGTTATTTGTAAAAAGGGGAATCCCCCAAGTTCATATTATCAGAGTGAGTTAACAACCGTAGGCCGCTGTCTTTAATATCGCGTCCGTATTCGTGGTGTATCTTTTATTTAATAAAATTTTTAAAAAATGAGTCGAAAGGAGTTGAGTATTAAGGAGTGTGAAATAATTATTAATCTGCATTCAAATCAGAGCAAATCATATTCTGAAATAGCTGAACTAGTGTTGCGAAGTCGGTCAACCATTCAAAAAGTGATAAATCGATTTAAGAAGGAAAATAGAGTGGAAAATGTGCCCCGAACAGGTCGTCCATCTAAACTAAGTGCAAAGGACAAGAGAAAAATTTCGCGAATGGTAAAACAAGATCCATTTCTAAGCTGTAGAAAAATCTGCGATGCTCTTGGAATTAATGATAAGAAGGAGGTTAGCGCAGAAACTGTGCGTAGAGCTGTCGTAGAAGCTGGATTTTCATCTTTTACGCCTAGAAGAAAACCTCTTGTAAGTTCCATAAACCAACAAAAAAGAATAACATTTGCAAAAGCATAACCAATAACGTTTTGGGATAATGTTTTATTTTCGGATGAGTCTAAATTTTGTATATTTGGTGTAAATGGGCATAAGAGGGTCTGGCGAAAAGTAGGAGAAGCATTTAATCCCAAGAACACTATTAAACCAGTAAAACATGGAGGCGGTGGTGTTATGGTTTGGGGTTGCATGGCTGCTGCTGGAGTTGGAAATCTGACATTCATCGAAAATACTATGGATCAGAACTCTTACTTAGAGATTCTACGAAACAACATGAAACAAAGTGCAGCCAAATTAGGTATGCGAGAAGATTTCTTGTTTCAACAGGACAATGACCCTAAGCACACTGCGCATAAAGTTCGAATGTGGCTATTGTACAATACTCGCATGCTTGCTACACCGCTTCAAAGCCCTGATTTGAACCCTATAGAGCATCTTTGGAATGAGCTTAAGACAAAAATCCGAAAAAGAGTGATATCAAGCAAGGCGCAGCTTAAGGATGTTATATTGGAGGAGTGGGCCAGAATCAGCAGTGAATTTACTAAAAAATTGGTATATTCTATGCCTAAAAGACTGAAGTCAGTAATTCAGATGAAAGGATATCCGACAAAATATTAAGAAAAGTATAATTCAAATAACTATGCAAGACTATAATTACAATTTGTATCATTTTTCTTTAGGTGTACCATGACTTTTGTGGACTTCATTCATTGACTTTCCAACAAATCATATGTAATAATATATTAATACGACAGAATTTTCGTTTTGTTTTACATGAATTTAAAGTGTAATGATTATAGTTGAAGTAATACCAAAAAATTTTTATCACTATAGGTTTTTTAAATAAAAATATCAAACAATTTTCATGATCTTTATCACTGTACCTTGACTTTTGTGGAAGACTGTATATCACCTTCTCGAATACCGCTACGGTCAAGAAATGAGTTTTTCTAACAAATATCTATGCCAAGGTTCAAATTATATAGCGTTATAGCGAAAAGATACATACACTAAGCAGAAAAAGTCTGCGTTCACCTGATGCCCAAATAAAACTCAATAAATTACTGATGCAAGAGGACATTAGAAAAGTGCGCTTATTCTTCTGGGAATCCCCTTATTTGATGAGTGAACGCAGACTTTTTCTGCCTCGGTTTTATATGTATGTTTCCCGCGAAAAGTACAGTTATCTCAAAAATCGGAGGAAATTAATTAAAGTCTGGGTGCCTAGTGTTTTCCTAGACAAAATCTAGAAAATATTCGAAACGTTTCGTTTTGTAAATGGCATCAAGTGAACAGACTTTTTCTGCCTGGTTATAGCGAGAAAGTACTAGTCTATTGCAAATTGAAATTGCGAAAAATTAGAGACCACGTACCTGCCCAACAAGTTATAGCGAAAATCGAGAAAGTGGTAGAAAAGTGAAATTGCGAAAGATTAACAACAACAACAAACTTTACAGACAGCAACAAGTTTCAAAAGAACAATTAGTTTGCTTTAGGACATTCACAATGGCATCTCTTAGCCAGTATTTAATACAAACCTCATGAGTGGAAATATACCACTCAAGTTTGTCCCACTCTAAATTAATTTGTTTTATTCAATAGTCAGATGTCAGCACTTTCAATTGGAATAACTCACTATAATACGTTGCCAGAGCATATCCAACGTTGCTGCAATACGAAATTCGTTGGCTACAATACAAAATTACCCGATTTGTGTCCAGGTACTTTCGTTTGATTGTCATTACCGCTTAACGATGACCCAAGTATTGCTATCATATAGCTGTAACGCCCGCGTCCGCCAAAATTTACACTGCAAAATACTTCTATTTTGAAGAATACTGTGATCAGCTGTAAATCGCGTTTCTGTCAAAACGCGACGTGAAATTGAAAACTTCTTCTCGCCGACCACTGTCCCTCTAGTGGTGGGTATTAAAACTTTTGAATGAAATTGCAGTTCGGAAATATTCATATTCATACATTCACACGGATTTTATTATTCAAATCCAGCAATCAGTTTGACAGCAGCCGTCATTGTAGATGAAAAAGTGTGGGATTTGTTTGTAGCCCGATTGCAAAGCATTTGAAGAACTTCTAGAAGACCGAAACAAAAACAAATTTGGCCTTTTAAAATTATGGAGGAGATGCTGAACGAAATTGTTCCCCAGCAAGATCTGGAGGTAAGAAAACATAAAAATGTCTAGAATGCATAGAAGAATTTAGGTACACATCACCGATAATTTCGTTTTCTCATGTGACGCAATACTGAGCGATTTGTCTATTGAGAAAAATAACACATTTCGCCTATGAATCATTCTTTTATTTGTTATTTACGTGATTCGAATGGTGCAAAAGTTTTTGTTCTTGGTTTTGTATGATGCATTTGTATTGTGCATTAACTGGCATGATTTTATGATTGTTCCGCCCGGAGATTTACGCCACAATTTCTTCTAAGTTAAAATTTTGCTTAAAACATCGCTTACGAGTCATTCGTTCTAAGCTGATAAGAGAGGTCATATCACAAGCACGTAAATTATGAATTGTTGCTTAGAAATTTCTATGAACAAACAATAGGCGTAAAGACGAGGCGAAGAATTTTGTTATATGTTTGGAACAAACCTTTTGTATGTTTGCTTTTGGTTCGTGCACATCTTAATAGACACAAATTTCAATTCCATTGTTCAACAAGTTCTTTCGATCGGACTTGGTGTCATGCGATCAGAATTGTTCTAGGCAGTCATTCGAAAAGTTTTCGAGATAATGTAACCAATAATCTTCTACCGGTAAAAAACGTTTTGCATTCCCGCATGACTAGAATTCATTTTAATAATCCTCAAAGGAAACTGCAATTTTCGCCCTCGCAAAGAAAATTAAAGACCATTACAAATCGATGGGGTGTGAAGAACACTGATGCAAACGTGGACCTGTACAACTCAACTCAGTTTCTTAGAGCCTATCGGCGAGATACTTGGAGACAGTTAGTCAGTTTTTCTTTGATTGCGTCGTATTATTGTATATGAATGTTGTTTTATCCCAGAGAAATCATCATGAATTGGTATAGATATGAACATTATTTCATGTGCCCCCTTATATCAATGTATCGAACATTGTCTGGGTGCCACACTTCGAAGCGGCAAAAAGTGAATGCAGATCGCACGAGCGTTGTGCGACGAAGAGAGATGGAGAGAGTAGTAGGGAATGGAGGTACTAAAATAAGATTCAATCTTAATTCCTAATACAAATGTTTGCCCCTTTATAATGGTAAAATTAAGCGAACGATTAGATGGAGTTTATTTAGCCGGAGTTTGAAAATTTGCCATTGGGAACTAAGAAAACAATATATACCGGCGATTTCTGTACTACAACCGTCCCTCGTTATACCCTAAGAATATTATAAAGATAAATGTATAGAAAACTAGCGCCTGGATTCATACGTAATGTTTAACAAAAACTTGCTTCTAGATCTTTTGACTAGTTTTATCTACCAAACACTGAGAATAAATTAAAAACTCTCGAAAAACGAAAATTTTGGATTTCAAATCAAGACTTGCCGGCCAAGCTCTCTTTCAATTCAATGCAATTCTAAAAGCCGACCACAGAATAGCTACACCGAGAAGGTAAGCGCGGCTTTGGGCAGTATTAATTAACTTACTTTGCCTATTTAATTTTCATATAAATTTTGTTTTTGGTTGCGACCACATGCTCTCGCGCATCACAATGTCGCCGAGCCAGTTGAAGGAATCGGTTCGAAAATTTCCTTCTTTATGCATCGAATCTTATACCAAGATGAAATTGCTTATTTATTTCATCAAACATGATTCGTGCTTTATTCTTGCAATACTAAACAACGTAATACTTTTTTTGTGGTGGAAGGTGAATGCCCATTTACGCACAGAGTGTAGAACTCCCATGCTCGCAAGAAGGCGACTGGACTACACACTAAACACCTCCCCTGTCAACCTGAGAACCCAGCCTGGAACCGTTTGACACATACTTCGGGCCAGGTCTCGTTTTGTTACGTGAGGCGCCTTCAAGCTGGGGGATCCCTCATCTAGCGGGAGAGGTGAGGGGAAGAAGAAGTGCCAGACAAGTGATCCCCCAGCCCCAACACCCCCGGCTGCTGTGAGTCCCTTTTATCTTTTAAGACTGCCCGAACATAGTGTGACACCTGGTTCCATTTGTCAACCGATTCGAGCATCACCGTGACTGTATTATCCGGGGTGAGCTCTCCCGTCTCCCTGTAGATGGCCCTTCGTAGCCTGTCCCATTTATGCACGCAAAAACTGTGTGGCACACATTGTTTTCCTCTCCTTACGAATACCGATAAGCGGAGGATCGCGACTTACCAATCCTGTGCAGGTAAGACTGAAAACATCCATGCCCGCTCACGGTCTCACATCCGGGATGAGGCGCGCAGTCCACATTCCCTTCGTGCAATTCACCCAAGACTGCTGCCACTAGACGTACAACCATCTCCCTCGTATCTTCGTTTCGGCGCAGATAAATAGAGCGGTGCTCTCTAGCAAGGAGGCCGGCAGGTATCACGCTTGCAATCACTTTCACTGCCGAATCAGAGACTGTCGGATACGAAGGTGCAATCCTCAGTGCTTCTCTTCTCTGTACCTGTGTCCGGCGTTTTCGGTAAACCTCCTTACCTCCCCATACCTCTGCTCCGTACAATAGCACCGACTCTACAGCACTCATCAAGAGGCGTGTTCTTGATGGGCTGGTCCCCCTACGTTGGCCATAAGTCGACTCAGAGCCGATCTCGAAGCAGCCTTCTCAGCCGTTGCCCTGATTTGCTCAAAGAAATTCATCTTCGAGTCGATCATTAGCCCTAGGTACTTCACCACTGGTTTCGATTCGATTTGTATGTCTCCAATACTGTTCATCCTTACTCTAGGGATTCTCTCTTGACCACTTCGGTTTTCTCCAGTGCTAAACTGAACCCGCGAGCAGTCATCCAGTCTCTCACTCGGCGCATTAGCGTACCTAGCCTAAGTTGCGCTTGTTCAACGGTGCGTCCAGCGACCAGAGCCGCAACATCATCCGCATAGCCGATCAAGCGCAACTCATCTGGCATCTCCAGTCTAAGTAGCCCGTCGTAAGACACGTTCCACAAGTCCGCACCAAGGATATTTGCTTGATATTACTATTATTAATAATTGTAAACTGTTCAACAAACCTCGTCGCTAAAGCACAGCAGGACCCTTCACGTCTTAGCTTGTCGCTTACTCCGTCTCAAGTTATCTGAATCCAAGAACTGGGTCGTCCGATCCTGGAGTCAGAGCAGAACTAAAGATTTATAGAGCAGGGGTCTCCACACTTTTTTATACAAGGGCTAACGTGATCCCTTCGAACATTTCGCGGGCCAGACAGAAATTTTTATTAAGATACATGAACAGTATCTGTTTTTTTTTGACGCGAGGAATTATCACTTCATTCTCATGTAATGCTTAATTGGCTATAAAAATATCATAATCGGTATAGTAACCTAAAAAAAACATACGACGTATGTATCTATTTTTTTAATGTGGCCAAAGTTCAGACACCGGCCGGTTTAAAAGAGCCGCATATAAATGTAGATTCAAATCAAAAATAAATAACTAGAAATCGATAATTATTGTATCAAAGTTTAATAATGTGCGTGAAACTTGTTCTTTCCTATGTATCAGACTGAAATGGTTTATTTGGCGTCGTCTCCGTTTGTTACTCTCAAAATCAACGCGTTGATATTACTTTCATTTGATCACGAAACATATTGCATTTAAATGACATCTTGGACCCGACTAACTCCCATACTTATTAGTATTTTGATTTGTCTTGCGGTTTTTGTTTGTGTTAATATGGAACCGAAAAATAGACAGTGATCAATGGAACTCAAAATATTTCATCACTGGGTCCAGTAATAAAGCGCTATGTTTGATTTGCAAAGAAACCATAGTCGTTCTTAAAGAATTTAACATTAAACGTTACTATGAAACGAAGTATTTGCCAAATAATCAAAATGCACCGGAAGTTTGCGAATTGAAAAGTTTGAATATTTGAAGCACGGATTGAAATCGCAGCAACCTTTGTTTACGAAAGTCAATAATGAACAAGAGGCTACAACTCGTGCCAGCTTTCGTGTAGCTCTTGAAATCGCAAAACGTAGAAAACTATTTAGGGATGGAGAAATGATCAAGGAATGCGTAATTGCAGTAGCCAAAGAAATGTGTCTGGAAAAGGTAAATTTATTTAAAACTGTCAGTATGTCAGCAAACACCGTGGCTGGAAGGGCACAAGACATCGCAAAAAATATATCTTCTCAGCTTTCTGACAAAAATGAATTTCTCAAATGTTTATGTCTGGCCTGATATGAGTTAACGGTGTGTCAGGTACGGTTCAGGTGTTAATTTTTATTCGAGGAGTAAATAAAAACTGTGAAGTCTCTCAACCAAACACTGAGAATAAGTTCACAGCACGATAACTGGGGAAGATATTTTTAAATGAGTTGAGAATGCCATTAATAAAAAGAATGGAAAAACTTCAAATCTACTACAACTAATGAAGGCAAAAACATGTTTGGTGAAAATAAAGGAGTCGTTACACGTCTTTTAAAGGCTGTAGAAAATAATGTTGGTTCAAAACCAGTAGTCTTACATTGTATCATACATCAACAGTCCTTATGCGGAAAATGTGTGGATATGTCTGCAGTTCTACAACCAGTAATATCAGTTGTCAATTTCATCAGATCCACTGGGCTAAATCACCGTCAATTCCGCGAGTTTATTGAAGAGATTGGAGAAAATGACACCATATCATACTGCCCTAAGATGGCTTAGTTGCGGAAACGTACTTCAGAACTTTTTTTTAACTTCGAGTAGAAATGGAAATTTTTTGATTGAAAGGCATTTTACCGAATTACAAAATAGCGAATGGGTGTGGAAGTTAGCATTCTATGTTGATTTGTCAAAACATGTGAATGAACTGAATTTGAGATTGCATGGGGAAAACCTGCTTCTCCCTGATTTATATAGCAATGTCAAATAATTCCGGCAGAAAATAGTAATGTTTCAATCACAATTACTTAAAAATTATGTCACACATTTTAAACGTGAAATATTCAGCCTGATACTGAGTTTCCCTTCGATTTTGCCATCGAAGCTTTGAAGGTAAATTTTGATACTAGTTTCTTAGACTTTGATGTTATTGCGAATGAAATTAAAATTTTTCAAAATCCTTTTAATGCTGACATCGAAACCCTAGCCCTAGAACTTCAAATGGAAATTATTGATTTATTTAAGAAAAAAATATCAAAACTCATCTTAGTTTGATTTTTATAAGAGTTTTTCTCACTGGTACAATTTGATTATTTACATAAATTTGCTCGTGGGCTGTTTTCTGTTTTTGGTACTACTTATTTGTGGGAGAGAACATTACCAAAAATGAAGTACACAAAGAATGTTTACATATCTAAGTTAACCAATGAGCATCTTAAATCTCTTTTAATAATTGCTACTAGTAAAATTGGTCCACAACTACAAAGTATTGTCAGTGAAATTACAATTACACAAATCTCATTGAGATATATGTATACATTCCAAACATCGATATAAATGCATATACGATATTCTTCACCCCAACATAGCTACTGAGGCTAAAACCGAGGATGTTCAGTAGTTTTAAAACTGTTAGTGGGATTAATTTCAATTATTTGTTAGCTATTATGCTTAAGTTAAATTTTTCAACGTATTATATTTACTAGTCATTGAGTTTCACCTAGCAAGTAAATAAAACCAAGTTGTCATCACTGTTTTTTTTTAGGTCTTTGTAAAAATTTTTTTTACAAAGACCTACTAGTTTCGCGACCTGTCTGTCCGTCTGTCCGTCCGTCTGTCCGTGCGTTACAGCTGATTTCCTCAGAAACTATAGAAGCTAGATTGCTCAAACTTTGTGAAAAGGTCAGAAGTGATGATCTCTTAAAAATTAAGGCCTTAACAAAAATTTAAAAAATGTTTAAGGGGGGTCCCCCCTAATAACGAATTGGCCCCTAAAAATTGTTTTTCATCAAAGGTGGTCGAGTGGGGTATCAAATGAAAGGTCTTAATTAGAACTTTTATAATCTGAAATAAAATAATCATTTTATGAATTAGGGGGTCCAGGGGAAGGCAAAATGTACCCAAAATTTGTGTCCCCCCCCCTCGCGATTGGACACCTTTCAGCCGAAAAATCTGAAAATTATCACGAACGTGGACCTTTATGTGTACAAGGGCAACAAATACCTTAGAAATCGAAATTCGCTCAACTTTGTTAATAATAGTATGATTTGTAGATTTTACATTTTTGCCCATAAAATCAAAACGGTACCTTTAAACTTCTTGAAATTTCGCAATTATATAGATTAACATAAGATATATATGTTCACAAAATTTAATTGAGGTAGAATCATAATCAAGTGAGTTATAGCCATTTCAATTATATGGAATTACACCAACAATAACACGTGTTTATGGTTGATAAAGGGTTTTCCAATAAGAGGTGTTATTTTGATATTAAAAGAAAAATGCCATTTTTAATACAACTAATCGAATGTTTATTTCATTATAAAGAAGAAGATATGCCGTTAATAGCAATAATTAACGTGGAGCAAATAACCACTACGACACGCTTACAGGACCATATCCTCTTCATGAAATTTTCCATAACCAAATTGCAAAGTGGCTGCCCTCTGTCCTCGATAGCCTCACGAATTTCATCTTGAGATCTTGAATCGACGCTGAGCTATTGGCATAGGCCTTCTCTATCACGTGGCTCCAAAGGAAGAAGTCGCAAGGTGTTAAATCAGAAGATCTATTCAAAATAACACCTCTTATTGGAAAACCCTATATATATTTAAAATTGACTTAGGTACTTTTATTTTCTTTCAATTTTCATGAAAATTTAAGGAATAGTGTTTAACTTGAACATGTTCAATCGGCCGAGCATTCAGAAAAATCATTTAAGCTAGATTAAAATGGCGGCTCCACTGTGCTTATGAAAGAAATTGTGCATCTTTTGTATAAATTTGAACGACTTCATATCTAAGTATTGGATGAATAATTCAAGTTATCGATTCACGCCATTAGAAAACTTGCTTCTTACCCTAGGATGTTTACAAAGACCTTCTGGTAGGAGCACTCTCCTGCTTACTCAACTTGTTTTAATTTGTTATTGAACTTATCACAGCACAATCACAACAATAAGCCGGCCGGATTTTTGAAATTGGTCATTAGCTGTCGCGGGCCGTAGTTTGGAGACCCCTGTTGTAGAGTGATTTCCATATTGTATCAAAAAAAAAGCTCTCTCTCTCTCTCTCTCTCTCTCTCTCTCTCTCTCTCTCTGACTGATGACTAATCTGCTTCAATAAACTGAAGTATGCGTTTCTCATATTCGTATTTAACCCTCCGTCATACATCATCATTTTTATATGCACCGTCAGTTACCTATGACGATATCGTCTTTCAACATATTTAAGCCTGTTGGAGCTATACAAAAATAAAAATCAGGATATCATTTTTCCATCTCTTTTCAACATTCCAATAGTTTTTTTCCATAGGTTTAATTAATTATCCCATACAATATTTTAAATAATGGAACCCGGGTAATTTAGATTACTTTACCAACAAATCCATATATCTCAGCCCGAAACTGATATCAAGAAAACATATTTTGCGTATTTAGTATTTACAGTATGCTCTTTCAAAAACAGTTAGATATGATAATATTTCAAAAACCATATTTATTTTAACATGCAAAAATTAAAATTTTAAAAGGTGATACAAACAATGTTTAGAACATCGGTAAAAGACGGCACACAAAAATATGTGGTCATCCCATTAACCTTATCTTCTAAAATTCGTGATCAGCTCTCAGAAGTGATAAAAAGGATAGTAATTTGACGCGGTAACTCCGCCGTAGACGATCCCAAACCCGTTTGAGAAAGGAGGAGGGAACCCCTTGTTTGCCCAACCCACAAGTTCCATATTCAAGACATGAAATCGCACACAATATTCAAAAGTGGGAAGCCTACTGGAAAACGAGAGCACGTTATTGATTTAAAGGCAGTCAATGAACTGATAAATGTCCACGCTGCGACTGAAGAAAAGGACGAAGAAACGAAGAAAACGTTCTACAATCACCTGGAAAGACTAGTCGACTCATTGCCTACAAACGACACAAAAATAATTCAGGGCGATTTCAACGCTAAGATTGGCAATGAGCTATATTATTGGGGAACGACGGGAGGATATAGCCTCCACGATGAAACAAATGAGAATGGCCAGCGCCTGATTGACTTTGCATGCAACAGAAAATTATTCATACGTTCAACTTGCTTCCCAAATCGACGCATTCATAAAATGACCTGGGTATCAGCGAATGGCAATACACAAAACCAGATCGACCATGTTCTGATCCAACAACGTTGGGCCTCGAGCATACTTGACGTCCGTACATACAGAGGACCCAATTTTAACTCTGATCATTACTTGATCAAATTAACCTATCGATGTCGTATGTCAAAGCCATATTCGGCGAAGACCAGCCCGCTACAAAAATTTGTCATCGAAAGGCTGTAAACAGCGTCTGTGGCCAAAGATTTCACGGAGACGCTCGACAACCAGCTGGCTCCTATCTTATCAGACGCATCTTTAAAGACAAGCAACGATCCTAGATGTAAGTGAAAGCGGCTATTAAGACCGTGGCATAACAGACGATCGGACATCAAGCCCAGCGCATGAGAAATGATTGGTTCGATGATGAGTGCCAGAATACGTTAGACAAAAAGAATCAGGCGTACAAAGAATACGTAGGTAGGAAAACCAGGACGAAGAGAGAATACTATGAAAATCTCAAAAGCGTAGCGAACAAGATAATTAGAATTAAGAAAAGAAAATACTATGCCGACCAATTGAGAGCAGCAACACAAGACAAGCATACAAAGTAGTGAAAAGTCTGAAACGTGATGACATTGGCAATATCATCAGTGATGAATCTAAGATTAAGGAAAGATGGGCATCATATTTCAAGAACCTCCTTAAGCCTCCACACAGCTCCAGAACATCGGAGCCTATAGATGTCTGCGGAGAGCTTCCATTGGCCTCACTAACTGTGGATGAAGTTTTTTCCATCCTCAAAGCCCAAAAGAATAATAAAGCGCCGGGCATCGATGAGATTCCAGTGAAGCTTATCAAATATGGTGGCAGCAGTGTCCCTAAAGCTATTCACAAAGTCATCCAGCACATTTGGCAACAAGAATATATGCCGAAAGGGTGGAGCCAATCAATTATACACCCTATCCACAAAAAAGTGACAAACCGCAGTGTGAAAATTATAGAAGCATATCACTTTGTACGGCGTACAAAATATTTTCAAAGATCTTAGAAAATACAATGGAATAATACGCCAACAGTATTATTGGAGGCTATTAAGGTAGTTTTAGAGCAGGTATATCGACAATAGACCAATTGTTCACAGTTAAGCAGGTACTTGAGAAATGCTGGGAGTTCAACATAGACCTACAGCAAATTTTCGTTGACTTTAAGCAAGCATACGACAGTATTGATCGTAGCGTACTGTGCCAAATAATGCTTTGCTTTGGCATCCCAGCCAAATTAGTCCATCTTACCAAAATGACAACGACTCCCCAGTCCGCATCAATAACCAACTCACCGATGCCTTTGACACAAATAACGGACTAAAGCAGGGAGATTGGCTGGCCCCATTGCTATTCAATTTGACCCTGGAGTACGTCATAAGGAAGCTACCTGTCGATACGCGAGGAACATTACTATACAAGTAGTAGCCTATGCGGACGACATCAACATTTTTTCACGGGTCAATAACAACTACCAAAGAACTCTTCCTGAAACTCAACAGCGAAGCCAAAGTACTAGGGCTACAAGTCAATGAAAATAAAACCAAGCTCATGCCGCAGTCGAGGAAAAATACCTCAAATATACAAAATATCACACTTGGCGAATATGGTGTCGAAAATGTCACCGAATTTGTGTATTAGGCACCAAAATAACGAGAACCAGTAATGATAGAGAGGACGCCGAAGAATACAGCTCGCAAATAAATTTTTTTATTCAGTTTTGACGATCTTCAAGACCAGCTACATACACAGGAAAACAAAGCTCCAAGTATAAATCTGTGATAAGACCTGTGTTATGCTATGGGTGTGAAACATGGACCCTAACCCAAGCATCCGCAAATATATTGAACGCCTTTGAGCGACGGGTCCTGAGGCGACTAATCGGAACGAAGCGAGACTGGGGCCAATGGCGAATTCGATACAACCATGAGCTTTATGAAATCTTTGACGAGCTGGAGATCTCAACGATTGTAAGGCTACGAAAGCTGCAATGGGCTGGACACATGAATCGTATGGACAAACAACGGATACCCAAAAAGGTATTCGTTGGGAGAACTGAAGGCCGGAGACCAGGGGAAACCGAGGAAACACTGGTCTGACTCGGTCAACGAAGATAATTCATCGCTGCTTGAATTTCGAAATTGGAGGACGCGGTCAACGGGCCGAGACATTTGGAGGCGCTATTTGCAGTAAGCGAAGGCCCGAGAGCGGCTGTAGTGCTAAGAAGAAGAAGAATTTGAAGCGGTGAAAAACGAGTATATAAGAATAGCTATCTCTTCAAGCATTGCTGGACTGAAATTTAAATGTTCTTTAGATATTCTTTTCTTAAAAAATACCACGGGAGTCAAATTTCTGAATTAGTTTAACAGTAAATATTTGGTCTATTTTACATCCTTCGCATCTTAAAGCGTGATAGAAAATCCTAAATATTAATATTTTGTCAATAGTTTGAAAGACGTACAGAGTAGTAAGATGTCCACGTAGCGTATCGCAATTGACCTCATGAATGGAGCATATAAGGCTTTTTGTCATTCATCTGGCATCGTTCGTGTTCCCATTGTTCACGATTAATCACGCTGAAATTTCGAAGGCCACTGCAAATTATAGGGACGTTCTATCACGTTTTGGTCAAATCTGACATTTTCATCGGAAAGTTAGAAATTCTTTAACATAAATATATTCAGAACGTTTTGATGTACAAGTGTCAGTCCTATCCCAGACATACATCCCATCTTAGACCAAAGTGTTTTGCCCGCCATATTCGCATTCCATAAAATAGTTTTGATGAAGTTAAATCCGAAGACGTCGGGTCTATCGGAATAGTGTCAGTGTATCTTAAGTGCTTTCCCACCAGTTCTAATAGACACAGATTGAATACCCTCATTCATTTTACGAAGTTGGTGTAATTTAGAAAGTGAAAATGTTCCAAAATGAAACAGGGTGCAGTGGATTGCCCTCTGGACCCAGGAATAAGAAATTAATTTAGTGTCAGTGAGAGTGCAATCAATGAGAATGAGAAAAAAATAAAAAAGACAAAAGCTGGGCACCAACGAGTTCCGAGTGAAGGTGAAAAAAAGATTTTATGAATCAACACCACAGCGACTCACCTAACCTTTAATTTTCTACCACATGTGTCAATGGTGAAAAATAATAAAGTATTTAGCAATATAGAGACAAAACCGCCTAATGAAGAGTCTGTCCAACCTGTCCAGGGCAAATCTAAAAGATACGACCTAGACTCCAAAGAAAAAATATTCCCGCTTATCTTGAAATGGAAAATCAAAGGTAAACCCGTCAGGTTGACGCCGATGAGATTCTTTATGCTCAACAAAGAATCCAAACACAATGCTGCGAATGTCAAGCAAAATGGATTAGGACAAAGTTTTCCTCAATTCACCTAAGGAGGCCAACGACGCGTGTAGTAATCGAGCAATCGCCTAAGTAAACTGCTCGCAAACCACCATAATGCTGATCCAAATTTCAATTGTAAATTTAAAAAATAATAATCATTTAAATTTGCAATTGAAATTTGGACACGGCAACCCTTTACAACGGAGCTCATTCACGAATTACACTTCCGCAATGCAATTGAGAGTAGATGGAAGGCTCGTCAACTGCCGTTGCGAGCAGTCCCGCAAGGTGACGACTAGTAATAAAGGGAGTCTAAGGCGGTTCGCGGCACCGAGCACGCCGTGAGAACCGCGCCGCCAAGCGTAAATTAGAAAAGCTGGATTTTTGAAATCGTTTGGGGGTGGATAGAATTCCCTCGGAGGTGCAGTACCGAGCAATAGGAAAGTTTTCTACCCGACCAGCTCCCTAACATCCAGGAGCACTTTCGACCGCCGAAATCCCAGTGAAAAGTTACATCCCCGCTCTTGCCCTTGAAGCAATTTTCAGATTGTGCATGGTTCGCTAACGGGTAGTGGTAGTGGCGGAATAATTTCCACGGAAAAGTCACCAGTCCATGCATTTCGGTTCAAGGAGGGAAATCCAATTGGTTTGTGTTGTGCGTGCATTGCATTGGTTTGAAAGTGATTTTGGGAGTGAGAAGCTGTCTTCCCGCGGGTACGGTCACATCAACTCGATTCTGCCGGATATCATATCCCGACGGCCTCCGCATTGGGGCTCTTACTGTGCAGTTAAACTTGAGAATCACCAACGTATTCACTTCAGTAATAAATGATCGGAGTGACCTTGCTTTTGTGACGGCTTGTTTCGTTCGTCCTCGATAAAAATTAAGGACTGTTCAGGATGTTCCCAGTCAGAGTTAAGGATTTCAAAAGTGTATTAAATAGAACAATTTGAAAGTAGTAAAGTAAAGCCGTAACAGTAAACGAATGAGCGATTGTGAGTCCTTTCCGCTGGGGCTAGATGTGATTTGAAATAATTGGCAAAAGTCGTAAAGAATTTATCTGTCAAATCCCTTTAGTTATAATGATAGTGTGAATTTACTTGGCTTACAGTCGCTGGATTCCGACAGTGAAAAAAAATTTTAAAGATTATTATCGGCAATAAAATATGCCTCTTTGGTTCCCCAATACAAAAGGTCAATTAGCTAAACTTTTTTAATTGGATCATTTCACCCTTTTCACATCAACTTGATGTAAATCTATATAGCCCAGTCATATTAGGTAAAAAAAGGGGTCAACCTCGGAATGAAAGATAATAAGCTGCAAATTGGCATGAACCTTTGTTTTGTCATTCTAAATGTTGTCTCAAAAGTCACAATCGTTATCGTGTCCGCGTCTCAAGATATTCAAGGTCAAAGGTCACAAAAATCGGTTTTTCGCGAATATCTGGCTTCCTATCGGTTAAATGAGATTTGCATTTATTATAAAAGTTGTAGGCTATAAAATTCCCTACAACTTTTGTTTAAACTTTTTTTTCATACGACCAACCGTTTTGAAGGTAGAGCGCGAAGAGTGCACATCGTACAGTCATATACGGCCTAATGCAAGGTCAAGCGTGAGTTATGGTTATCAGTACGTTATAAAGTCAATTATTTACTTGGAAATTATAATTATTAAACAATGCCTATTATTTATGTACTAACTATTAATTATTTATATTTAATTAAAGTAAGTAACTTGATTATTTATATATAATTATTCATATTTAACTATTTAAGTATAAAATATTATTAATTCTGGATTATATATTTTAGTTTTATTTTAAGTTAACACGACATTATATATCTTTTCTTTAAAACGCGTAAATTTCTCAATACTTATATACCTGGAAATACTTGTCCCTACCCTATGCCCTTTTCTATTCATTGCCGGGACAGATGTTCTATAGTATTCAAGGCCACTCTCTCCACTTTGTATGAGTCAAGATTATTCGTTAGTTTCAAATTTACAAAACTAAATAAACCTGTACAACTGTCAACACTTCCACCAACAAGTGTAGCAGCTCATCAACACATAAAACGTGTCTACTACCAGATTCAAACGTGGTTAGGGAAGGACTTAGAACCTAAAGAATGGGGCTGGATGCTTGAAAATGAAATCCTGGAGCCCATACGAACGTTATTACCTCCAGCACCAGCCGAACTACTAAACGTAATATTTTGCAATTGCAAAAATGGTTGTGGTTCCCGCTGTGGATGCAGAAAATCAGGGCTACAATGTTCTTTAGCTTGCGGCCAGTGCAACGGACAAGCTTGCCTCAACGCTTCACTGTATCCAAGTAATCCCGATGAAGAAAATACATATGATCCCGATATTCTGGAAGGTTTGGAGATGAACATGACAGATAATGAGGATAATGACAATGAATCGAACATTTTTGAGCGACAAGAAGAAGAAGACGACGAACAAGAAGAAGATAATTAGCTTCCATTTCCAATTTCATTACAATTAAAATCAACAAAGATACTTTTGATATTTGAACTCACATTTTGATAAATGTATATTATGCCGTATTTAATAATAAATAAAAATATGTGTAAAATATATACTCTTACTATCATTTTAACTTAAAATAAAACTAAAATATATAATCCAGAATTAATAATATTTTATACTTAAATAGTTAAATATGAATAATTATATATAAATAATCAAGTTACTTACTTTAATTAAATATAATTAATTAATAGTTAGTACATAAATAATAGGCATTGTTTAATAATTATAATTTCCAAGTAAATAATTGACTTTATAACGTACTGATAACCATAACTCACGCTTGACCTTGCATTAGGCCGTATATGACTGTACGATGTGCACTCTTCGCGCTCTACCTTCAAAACGGTTGGTCGTATGAAAAAAAAGTTTAAACAAAAGTTGTAGGGAATTTTATAGCCTACAACTTTTATAATAAATGCAAATCTCATTTAACCGATAGGAAGCCAGATATTCGCGAAAAACCGATTTTTGTGACCTTTGACCTTGAATATCTTGAGACGCGGACACGATAACGATTGTGACTTTTGAGACAACATTTAGAATGACAAAACAAAGGTTCATACCAATTTGCAGCTTATTATCTTTCATTCCGAGGTGAAAGCCCTAATATGACTGGGCTAATACGACAAATTTGCTCTACATTTGAAGCTTATCTAACGTCGCGCGGATATCGATCACTCTTTCGGATGGCTCCGATAGCTTTTTAAATTACTTTTTATGGAATTGTTTGCAGCTACATATAAATGAGTTGCATATTTTGAATAATAATTTTTCTGAAAAATTATTAGAGAAGAAAAATGTTAGAAGAAGGTGGTTTCGACGTGTGCACTCAAGTCCGCTCAAGTCCGCTCAAGTCCGTCTGTTTTCTCCCGGTCCTCTTTGATACTGGCTTTAAGCAATTTCCCCCCTTAGTAGGTTACCTCAGCCTCGACACCAGTCGATCCGCATCATACCTTTTCAGTTCGTGAATGCGAATTTTTTTTGTAGTGGGGCTTGTCCTTGGGAGAAGAAATCGCCCCCCGACACCGCAATGCTAGCCTGCCAGCGCATTCACGCATCCTCAGACAAGGACAATCTCGGCGGATCCCACCATCGTCTTTCGCCGAGGCAGCAGACCATCGCTGTAATCCTTTACGGACATTTATCCACTTCAAATATCACTAAACACGACGGAAAATGACGTCTCAGGGAAAAGAACATAAATGTCTTGATTCCAGGCAGCCTCACCTGCAGATATGGTATAATTCGGGATTTCGATTTAGACTTTGACCTGAAAGAGCTAGATGAAATTACTAGGCCTTGTAACAAGATGGGACTGCTACTTAATGACATTCAGTTAATCAACGCCACTCGACCTAACAGGAGAACGATCTCTGGTAATACTCTCCCAGATTATCCCAAAAATCGCATACTTGAATGCTAAAGTCGAATATTTCAAATTCTGACCCAGACAGTGGAGGAACTGTGGTAGGTTGGGACACTCCACTACCATCCGTAAAGACAAAACACCTAGATCTCTTAAATGCAGTTCAACCGAATTCAATGGAATTTGCAACAACAGACAATGCTTGGTATGCAACAGCAAGGAGCATGTAGTTACGGACCAAATATGCCCCAAATGGGTTAAATACAAGTATAATCATGAAGTAGAAGTCAGCTACATATTACATGTCTGCAACAGAGAAGCACAGGCAATTATAAATAAAAACAGATATGAAGGGCTTGACCTTGAAGACATAGCTCAAATGAATTTTCCTCAATTGCCAAGGGACAAATTTACGAATAAAAGAACTCCAGTAGGAGATGTTAGAAAAGTTTTAATGAAACACACATATGCTCAAGTGGTTGCCGCTCGTGAGAAAATCAACATTAAAAATAATCAAACGAAACAAAATGTTTTTCCAACTGTGGAAAACTACGAACTCCCCCCATAAAACCTATAAGCATAAATCCCCACAAAACACCAGATGCTGAAAAAATAATGCACGAATTACAAAGAAACCTCTCGTCACTAGCGATGCAGGAACATTTGACATTGATCAATTCTGAGTGGTACACGATCGTTTGTTTGCCGAAAGTCTTCGGATAAATTCGCAAAACGAACAAGAGAAGAATCATTCTCCATCATGAAAATGCGAGCTCTTAGACAGCACCTCAGACTAGCGCCTATTTGGCCAGTCAAAACATCGCAAAATATCCGCCGTACGGCCCTGATTTGGTACCCAATGATTACTTCTTGTTCCTACACATAAAAAATAAACTGCGTGTTGAACATTTTTCTACGCCTGAAGCAGCTGTTGCAGCGTTCAAAAGCCATGTTTTGGAGGTGTCTTAATCAGAATGGGAAAAGTGCTTTGAAAATTGGTTTGAACGCATGCAAAAGTGCATAAATGTGCATGGAGAATATTTAGTAAACAATAAAACTATTTTTGATAAAAATCGAATGCACTTTAATTTGAAAAAAAAACTTGTAGTGACCTTCGTATTTGATGCTGTCCGTCGCCTGTCAGACTTGATCCAATGTGGGTGGATACGCTGAGCCAGTTCTTAGCCGCTTATGATTGTAAATGTTAATCCGGTGTTGCTAGTCATAATGTTTTCATATATTTAAGCTATCTTCAAAACATTGTCGTCTCTTACCTCTAGTCGTTCTATTGGCTACTCTTTAAAAGGCTATAATTCTAGGCTCTTGATAGTTTTGGTATTAAAAATGTTCAAAGGTTCTTAAAGCCGGTTTCCTCGACCTCGACCTCGAAACAACTTTTTTTTGCTTCTTTCCTGCCTCGGCTTGTTTTATTTATAATGCGAATACAGTTAATTCTCATTCAGTGCTTTATTTATATTGTGAATTGTTGATAATTTTTTTCACTGCAAAAACGTTGACCGGAGCAGGGCTAAGAATTTTTATAGCATCAATAACTGATAATGTAAAATATTAATCTTAAATCATTGAATCAACTTTGAAAAAATATTTATGTTTTTATTTCTTTTCATAGAAATTTGAAAAAAAATATCATCAAGAACTAGACAAGCAGAGTGTTTCACATCGAACACAATTCGAATATGCATGGTGTTTAGTGAGAAGTGGATATACACCAGATATACAAAAGGTAACAGCACTGATACCTCGAAGAAACCCTTAACAAGCTTTCCTTTTTAGGGTATCCTTTTGTTAGAAGATTTAATGACTCGTGATGCGGAAGGAAAACGTGATTATATCTATTATTTAGCCATTGGAAATGCCCGTATCAAACAATATACGCTATCTATGAAATTCTGCAAAGCTTTCCTACAAATAGAACCAAATAATCAACAAGTCATATCATTAGAGGTAAGATCGCAGTTGGATCATAATATTATCTTTTTATATAAAAAAATTGGAAAATTTTCCAATCATCCAATGCAGCATTTTGAATCGAAAAGTAACTTTTTTCATCCTTTGTCTACAATATCGGCTTATCGTCAAGATTTTTAATACTCCTGTATAATATTTTTCCTCCTCTTACTGTAATGAATTCACTAGAATAAATTTTTTAAATTTGATTTCAATTTACAGCAATATGTTAAAGACAAACTGGAAAAGGAAAGCTTAAAAGGATTCGCAATAGCTGGTGGTGCAGCATTGGCGATTGGTGGCATCGTTGGCTTAGGATTCGCACTAGCAAAAAAGTAGATACTCCTATCAAATTCAAGTCAATATCATTTGTCATTAACAAGCAAATATTTTTTTTTCTAGTCGAAAGACCGCTAACAAAGATTAGCGTCTATATCTTTGTACATCTTCCTTTATTGATAATATTCATTGAAAGTAAATTTCTTTTAACAATACATGTATTTACTATCAATTAATTTGGGTTGCTTGTTTATTTTGATAAAAAGAGTAATTGTTCAAGAGTGATTCTGCTACGGATAAAGATGTTTGAAGTTGTGATAAATATATCCGATTCCAATCTTGAATTTACTCGATGTTGATGATGTATGTTTAATTTAGCCTGTTTTATACATAAATTATTTTTATATGTCTGAAGACACAAACTGTAAACGAAAAAGCCGATGATGGATTAGATGTAGGATATAGATTTATAGAGATGAACATTATATTGAATATTAAAAATAGGATGACACTTGAATATAAGTAAATAAAACCTATAAGCATGCATTTTGAAATATTATTTGATACATGTTCCATTCGTTTTTATTGTTACAGATTTTATAACCAAACGGCGACGTATCACGAAGTAAAAAAATAATTCACATTACCATCATGATCGAAAGTTGCGACGTTATTATGGAATTCGTTTACACTATCCATGATAGTTTAGTTCCTAATAACAGTCAAAGTCAAAGTCAAAAGCGCTTTATTTAATACTCATCGTTATAAATTTTAAAAGAATATAAAGCAAATTCCAAATAATAACAATCAAAAAAACTTAATGGCCCAAATGGCTCTCTAAATTTGAACGTTATCATTAACTCATTTCATAAAAAAAAACTATAGCAAATGCAATTAATTACGATTATTACATATTTTTACAATTCAATTGGATTTGTATAAATGCAAAGTTGAAATGATATCATGTTCGAATGAATGTAAATAACATTGAATGGATGTACTCGTATATGAAACGATATAGATGCTTCATCATCCTATTTAGTTTAGTATCAATCCTGGTAAAAAAAAACCGTGTCTTGCAGTATTGCTTCTGTTACAGTATTATATAAAAAAAAATTTGAACAGTACAATCAGCCAAAAGTAAATAAATATGAACTTTTTTAAGAAGTACTTTAGTCGTATATTTTTAATTCGCATATTTTCGAGGGAAAACTTTTCATTGCGCAAGTTTTTGTGTTCTAGCGAACTTCATTGCTAAATACTTGTTTGGAAGGAGAGATTCACGTACTGATTCATCATTTAGAGAGTTGATATTTCTATTGGAACATATTATTGTTGTTATATATTTAAGATGGGTGTTTTCTTTTATGGCCGTTCTACTGTTATCATTTGGAATTTATTGAAAAATGTGTTATAACTTTGAATTAACTGCCAAAATATTTTAGATGCGCGGAAAAGGGATATTTGTAATATTTGGAAGAAGAAGCAAGAGAATATAATAGTTTTCCATAAGTGTTGACGTAAAAGAAAATGCCTTCCACCCGGACAAAAAAAATCAGGGAATACTCAACCTGACGCAAAATACTTAGCAAACCAAATTTTTCGATCATAAACCGGTAATCATTCATCTTAACAAGCATTTTTATCCTATCAATCTCTGAGTTGACTTGAATTTCTTTTCTTTGCGATTCATTTATTTTGATATTAGTATTAACGATTCGTTTTTGTTCCACATAATGCGGTTTAACCCACATGATTCAGCACAAGCGAACGTGTTCTGAATTTCGTAGAAAGTAAACACAAGCCAATGGTAATATTTGAGATATTCACCACATTCCACACTTTCCGTTCACTTCAAAAATTTCTCAAGGGCCTGGTTTGTTCCGTTGGGCTTTTTATTTTGTTAACATTAATAAAATGGAGTCACAGCCACCTTATACTCGTATACCTGCCTGTTATTGAGAACACGAAATACGCTGCCGTTTGGTTCTTGTTCGGGGACTAGGATGAGTGCTCATGTCACCTCACTGCATGGTATATTCCCGTTGTGTCTATTGATCCATCACCTCACAATTGAATATCATAAAGCAATTATGCCTTGCCACAGCAGCGAATAATATACGAAATGAAGTGAAGTGTTATGTCCCATGCACTACACCAGTCTGTTTATCTACTTACACGTTTTGTCTCGAAACCATTCATAGTACCGCTTTACGCAATCGTTGTCCTTCCCGTTTAAAAGTTTAAAATAACACGCATATTCTAAAGATCTCTGTTGGATTTGGGAAGAGCAGTGTCCCAGTGAAGCGGATGAAACCCGGGTGAGCCCATCCACAAAAATTGACAATCAAATGGACACACGTAAATCTATTTGTAATTTATAACAATTTATCAATGTACGGTAGCGCATTTCACTTCTTTCGAAGTTATCCATTCTTCATATGATGCCTGCCAAATTTCGACGATGCATAAATCCTCCCTGCAAGCCGTGCAAAAGTCTTGGTGTTTCTGTTCTATAACTGCTAGGGAACCGTAGAGAAAGTAACTTTTCCCCAAAGTAAAGGTCCGCAAATATCCTTGCCCACTTCAACCACTAAAGGGTTTGAGATTTATGAACGGATGATCCTGCCTTCATGGGAATCAACAGCAGCAATGTTTGCTCACCCAAATTATATTGCTACCGTTTATATAACAAGTACAGTAGCTATTTGTATGAAGTATATTTTCTTTGATTTAGTTCCATTATTCCTTTTACAGCCATCATTCAATTTTCTCCGGATATTTCTATAGAATATCATATTCCAACATATGTTTTTCATCCTACAAGCAATAACAAATAAAAGCTGAGAGCTTTGGACCCCACCGGATGCATTCAAGTTTCTATTGTAGTTAAGGATAAAAAATCGTTCATTTCAAAACCATTGGATTACCGGGTGTTCATGGCTTGTGTATTGGAACGGCATGTAGGACGTACTTTATTAAGTCTGCGTTATACTTGGAAAATGGTCAATAACAACTAGGAGCAGTTGTTCGCAGGTCATTTACGAACTGGAAGAACACTTCAGAGAGCGTTGATCGCCATGCAAATAACAGATTATAGAAACTTTCTATCGAACAGGCAACAGATTTTGTAAAAGAGGCGGAAGGTAAAGCCCTTGACCAACGAGTGCATCAATGTATAAAACAAGAAAACCACTGATAAGAACAGAAAAAAATAAAAACCCTAGTTGAAATAACTATTAATTGTGGGAGGCAGGAAATGGCCTAAGGAGAAGTCATGAAATAAATGAACCCACCCTTAATTATAGCAATTTTCGGGGAGTTCTTCGTTTCCGAGCACGTTCTGGCGATGAAGCACCCAGAAACCATTAGCTAACTCAAAACAACCGGGGTTTTTTTCGGAAAGACTACGAGTGTTCACTCAGTGGTGACATGTACTGATTTAATCATATCATATCATAGCTGAGCAGACACACGGGAGCATGGTACCGACCAAACCAACTTCCGAAAATACCGTCATGAAAATGAGATACTCTAACCATCTCTAAGCGAAGGCCCGAGAGGGGCTGTAGTGCCAAAAAGAAGAACTCAAACATCTTTAGTAGAGCCGAGCCATGTATGCATCATGAGTACTTCAGAAGAAGGTCACTGCATTATGCGGTAATGCAAATCAACCGCAATTTCTGAAAAGGATTAGAGAGGCAGGATTTAGATAAGGAAGCTTAAGATATTCTATGAAAAGAATACTTGGCATTATTTTTACGATACGGAGAATACTCATCTCAGAAGCCAGTTATTCGGAAAGATTTTCGACCATTCTTGTACATAGAAGATGTTTTAGCCCAAGCCGTAGTAAATACTATTACAACGCATCTCTTACCCTATAATTTGGATATGTATACATTGATCAGACAAGATTTTGATTTAGCGGTTTAGAGAGAACAATAATTGGAAAGCAGTATTCGAAAGCGCAGTTCTTACACTGTATAGCTCAAGTTTTGAATTTAGTTCTTGCTCGTTCAAGTGGGCTACATATAGTATGAAGCAAAACTGTATCAGAACCATGAAAACCATAGTTAACACAACAACAACTCCACTTTGGGATGGCCTCTTGAACATAATTACCGATCAAATAAATTCATCTCAATCAGCTCTTATTTCACTTTGTGAGATGCGTAATTACTGCCTTTTTTTTTTTTTTTTTTTTTTTTGTGGAAGGGAGGTGAAGGCATTTATGCCCGCCGAGTCTGGCAGTGTGGGACTCCCATGGAGGATACCTTTGGACTACCCACTAAACACCTCCCCTGTCAATCTGAGAACCTAGCCTGGAACCGTTTGACACATTACTTCGGGCCAGGTCTCGTTTTGTTACGCCGTGGGGCGCCTTCAAGCTGGGGAGTCCCTTTCCTAGCGGGAGGGGAGGGGGGAAGAGGAATTGCCAGAAGAGCGATCCCCCAGCCCCAGTGCCTCCGGCTGCTGTGAGTCCCTTTTATATTTTAGGACTGCCCGAGCATAATGTGCCACCTGGTTCCATTTGTCAACCGATTCGAGCATCACCGCAACTATATTATCCGGGGTGAGCTCTCCCGTCTCCCTGTAGAGTTCCCTTCGCAGCCTGGCCCATTTCGTACACGCAAAAAATGTGTGACAGGCATTGTCCTCCTCTCCTGGGCAAAACCGACAATCGGGAGACCGTGACTTGCCGATCTTGTGCAGGTAAGACTGAAAACACCCGTGTCCGCTCAAAAGCTGGGTCAAATAGAAGTCAGTCTCACCATGCTTTCGATTTAGCCACGGTCTCACATCCGGGATGAGGCGCGCAGTCCACCTTCCCTTCGTGCAATTCCTCCAAGACTGCTGCCAATCGTTGAGCGAGCGTTGTCTCTCCTCGCGGACAACCATCTCCCTCGCATCCTCGTTTCGGCGCAGGTAAATAGCGCGGCGCTCTCTAGCAAGGAGGGCGACAGGTATCACGCCTGCAATCACTCTCACCGCCGAGTCGGAGACTGTTGGATACGAAGATGCAATTCTCAGTGCTCCTCTTCTCTGTACCTGTGCCAATCGTTTTCGGTATACCTCCTTGCTGAGAGCGTCGCCCCATACCTCTGCTCCGTACAGTAGCACTGACCCTACAGCACTCATCAAGAGGCGTCTTCTTGATGGGCTGGGTCCCCCTACGTTGGCCATAAGTCGACTCAGGGCCGATATTCCCGAAGCAGCCTTCTCAGCCGTTGCCCTGATTTGCTCAGAGAAACTCATCTTCGAGTCGATCAGTAGCCCCAGGTACTTCACCGCTGGCTTCGATTCGATCTGTATATCTCCAATACTGATCATCCTTACTCTAGGGACTCTCTTTTTTGTCAAGATGACCACTTCGGTTTTCTCCAGTGCTAGACTGAGCCCGCGAGTAGTCATCCAGTCCCTCACTCGGCGCATTAGCATACCTAGCCTAAGTTGCGCTTGTTCAACGGTGCGTCCGGCGACCAGAGCCGCAACATCATCCGCATAGCCGACCAAGCGCGACTCATTTGGCATCTCAAGTCTCAGTAGCCCGTCGTAAGACACGTTCCACAGGTCCGGACCAAGGATAGATCCCTGGGCAACACCCGATGTAATTTCCATCCTTCGTTGGCCCTGTGTCGTGTCGTAGAGCAGGCTTCGGTCCTTTAGGTAGTTCCTCAAAAGCCGCATTAGATATTCTGGAACTTGAAAAGAGTTTTCCAGCGTATCCAGAATATCCACCCATCTAGCGGAGTTGAAGGCATTCCTGACGTCGAGTGTCACCAACAGGACGATCCGTCGCTTGGTGCGACTATATGCCTCTGCCTTTTGGACCGCGTTCACCACCTCTGCAATCGCATCAATGGTAGAACGTCCTGCTCTAAAGCCATACTGCCGAGGAGATAGGTCCCCAGCAGCACGAATCGCGTCAGTGAGTCTTCCCTTGATGAGTTTCTCTAGCACTTTCCCAGCCGTGTCTAGCATGCATAACGGGCGGTATGCAGACGGCGATTCGGGATTTCCCTTCCCCTTGCTGACCAGCACGAGCCTCGCCACCTTCCATCGTACCGGGAAAACCCTGTCCCGTAGGCAAGCGTTGAATGTGCTGAGCAGCAAGTCAGGACAATGGTGATAGACGAGCTGCAAAACCTCAGCTGGAACACCATCTGGACCTGGAGCCTTCCTTGCCTTCAGGGAGAGGACTGCCTCCTCCAGTTCCAGCTGTGTGAAGAGTGGGCACTCGACTGCTGTTTCACCATGGTCCATCTTTTCCGCGTCATGTATACAAGGCTTCCGTAGGGCACCAAGTTTCCCCATGACCAGCTTGTAGCCAAGGCCCCACGGATCCCTATTTACATCGTCCACGAGGTCTTGCCAGCATCGGGCCTTGCTCTTGTTAATAAGCCTGCGAAGATATTTCCTGCCGGACCTGTATGCTGCTAGCCTAGTGTCTGCCTCCTCCCGTGTTCGCGCCCGCTGGGCCTCTCGCCGAAGTTTGTGACACTCGCTTCTTTGTTCGGCGATCTCGTTTGACCACCAGTATACTGGAGGCTTACCATGTCGGGGTCTCCGGCGGGGCATGGAAGACTCGCAAGCAGCTATGATGGTACTCATAGTTGAGTTCACCAAGTCCTTGGCTGTAGGCCCTCCACTCCCTGGCGGAGCTCCCAGCAACGGTGCGCCTGCCGTAAGCGCGTCAGTGAACTTCTCGACGTCCATCCTCCCAGTCCTCCATCCGAGGATTGAAGTTTGGGCATATGCACGCAGAGTGGCACCGTCGTGAATCTCAACAGCTATATACTGGTGATCACTAGCCGAGTAGTCCTCTAGTACTCGCCAGTTGTGTACTCTAGGTACCAGGGACTCCGAAGCGAGTGTCACATCGGGTATGGTTCCTACGCAACCCCAGCGGCGGAAAGTAGGGGTGTTACCAGTATTTAGGACAAAAAGCGCTGTTCTGGCCGCCATGTCCAATATTTGCTTTCCCCTTGGGTCGGATTGTGGCATACCCCATTCGATGGCTCTAGCGTTGAAGTCTCCCCCGACCAGCATGTGGCCCTCTGTGTTCGAGACAGCGTCCTCCAGGGCATCGAGTTTGGTTCGAAAGGATCGCATTGCCTCGTTAGGCGTCAGATAAACACTGAAATATGTTATCCCTGAACACCGCACCCACACAAAACCATCCCCGCGTCCATGGCCCTGCACCTGAAGGCGGGCGCTGTCTCGAACCCAGATGGCCGAGGTACCAGTTTTGTCAGGGTACCACGCTTGCGAGTCCTTGTTATGATGTTGCTCGCTCAGCAACAGGAGGTCAGCTTTCTTATCCCTCGCAAACTGCTCAAGTAGGTCCTGGGCGTTTGTGCTTCGGTGCAAATTGACCTGCAGGATACGGATCATTTGAGTATCGATTTGGCTTTAGTTAGGGCCTCCTTGAAAACCCGGCATCTCCCTGTCCCCGGCTCATGTTTGAGGTCGCCGGGTGCTAGCTTAGCGTCCTTGCAAAGAATGCATTTTGCCTCGTTCGTGCACTCCTTCCTTTTGTGCCCCGTTTCACCACATTTGTAGCACAGAGATCTCCTGTCGGGTCCCCTACAGCCATACGCGGTGTGTCCGTATTCGAGGCATCTGAAGCAGCGGATAGGGATCGCTCTTCTCCGTATCCTGCATATCACCCAACCTATCTTAATTTTGCCCTTCGCCAGGATTTGCTGGGCGTCTTTATCAGCTAGTTCGACAATAGCCATGCGTTGCCCCCTTGTGTTTTCACGCGTCAATCTTGCCTTGACTTCACTTAAGCTGGGGAACTCCCTCCTAATGGCATCCTCTACTTCAGCTTTGTCCGTGACGCAGTCGAGGTCCCTGATTTCCAGGGTGGCCATTGGTTCGAGCGAGGCAACCGTTGCCGCATCTCCAAGAACCTTTTGAACCGCGTCACGGAATGCATCTTTGTTTGTGGCCTCTGGCCCGAATTCCACCAGCAAGCCGCCGGTCCGGGTTGGTCGAACTGCTTTGATGGCAGTTTTGGTGTCGTCTGGCTTGACCGCTCCTTTAATTTCACGGAGGACATCTGCGTAGGTTCGGCCCTTAGTGGGTTTAATAAGCAGTGCCTCTCGCAAGGGTTTGTGCCGCGGTTTGCTTTTTGTTTTCTGCGGTATAGCGGGGGGCTCCTTGTTCTCTTTGTGGTTGAGCTCTTTGTCTTTTTTTTCTAGGAGTAGCTTTTTGGCCGCTTTTTTCGCTGCCTTGTTTCGCACCACATGAAACTCCTCGCCTGGAGTGTCAACTTCGTTTATGGTCTCATCCTTCCTCCTTTTCTCACAGTCGCCTTCAATTGGGCTACCGGCCATTACTGCCTTAATCATGCATCTCAAAACATATTTTAATTTACATTAAAGATTCTTAAAACAGAATGAAATTTAAGGAAGTGAACGGCTGGTTTAAACACATAAGTATTAAGTTTTAAATTTAATACCTATGCTTTAAAACCAGCCGTTCACTCCCTAAAATTCTGTTTTAAGAATTTTTAATGCTGACTAAAATATGTTCTGAGTTACATGGTGATGGTGTAGGTTCAGACAGACTCCCGATTAGCGCTGGTCTGGCTCTGAGTAAATGTATCCATAAGCGCTTTTGCCAAACCTCGCATGGCCTCCCTGATCTCCAAAGATAACCATGGGACCAAAAAGGCGACTACACACACAAACGGAGATAGTGGCTCCAAGAGAGGTCCCTATCAAACTGGACTCTACTCAACTAAAAAACATAAAAATAAATCAATAAAACAAAACCAAAAAAAAGTAAGAATATCAGCAATAACGACGGAACCAACAGTTACCCCCACAACGTTAACAGCACATTGATAACAGTACCAATCACAACGAATACAATGATAGTAAAGACGGGCGAAAACGGAGAACAACGGACAGCCAGAAGGAGATCGGAGTAAAAGCAGGAAGGAAGAGGCACTTGATAAGCGAGGAATGCTAGGGGTTTTAGGTAGTGTGACAAAAGGAGCGAAGAAAGCCGAAAAAAAGTTCTTCAAAACGCGACAGAAAATAAAGTCCGCACGGAAGCCTACCAAGAAGAAAGACCTGACGTGAGACAGGAAAGAAAAAAGCCACGATGAGGACCCCGGCTGCAGGCGGTAGTAATCGAGCAGTCGCCTAAGCAAACTGCTCGAAAACCAGCATAATGCTGATCCAATTTTAATTGTAAAAATCTAATTATTTAAATTTACAATTAAAATTTGGGCACGGCAACACCTTTATAACGCAACTCATCTACGTATTGTATTGCCGCGATGTAATCTACAGTGGATGGATGAGGGGCTCGTCAACTGCCGTTGCGACAAGTACCGTACGGTGGTTGTTCGTAAGAAGTGAGCAGTTCTGCTTGGGCAGATCGGGGCGTCGATGACGGATCGCTACACAGAGCGCACGCCGTGAGAACCACGCCGACAACGAGTGGATATTGGACGAGCATTTGGTTGTCGGTAGATTT
The DNA here is from genome assembly GCA_963969285.1 of Odontomyia ornata. Taxonomy (NCBI): domain Eukaryota; kingdom Metazoa; phylum Arthropoda; class Insecta; order Diptera; family Stratiomyidae; genus Odontomyia; species Odontomyia ornata. The sequence continues at coordinate 290,813,403 of OZ017740.1, read as the reverse complement.
GAAATAGTCGCGCGTTAAGTGAATTATGCAAGTTAATATTTTGTTTTGTTGTTTCTTTTTTATCGCATCGTGTTATTTATATCAATTATCGCCCTGTGACTTCATTGAGGTTTGTAGCCTGCTATACCTTTGTGTACATTCGGATTCGAGTGAATCGGGCTTTGTTGTAGGTGAAATTTAGCAAGGAATATCGTCACGGACAACCGAACTATTCAAAAGCTTTATTTAGGATAGGAAGAATATTGGACGCAAAAGGGGACACAAAAGGAGCTATTGATCTTTTACAAAAAGCTACAATTTTAGAGTCAGATAGGAGGAACGAAATGAAAAGGAGATGCATCAGAAAATGTTAGGACAAGGGGAAAAGTTTGAGCAGAAGAACAAGAAATAAGAAAACAACAGTAACGACATTCCAGAGTCAAAGCTCAATGCTAATAGGAGTGGCCGGCGTAGCAATGTACAGATACTAAAATTCGTTAAAATATTATTTTATTTTTAATGTGAAATCAGCCATTTGAGTAAACGGTTTCATGAATTTAGATGTTGTTTACGTTGCTTTAAGCAGGAAAATGATATTCGATTCTTTGCGAACAGATGCAGTACTTGATTTCTTGCAAGTTTTTTTCGCCAAATGCAACATAGTTGGAAGTATTTGTACAACATTTTGTATCCGTCGCGTTCGTAAAGAATTAAGACAAATTTAATCAGTACACGTTATGATTTTATTTGTACATATTTCGAAATTCAGCTTATAAAAGAACTGTTTGTGATCGTCATGGACTCGTATTTATTTTGAATGAAGATAATATAGTAAGTGTTAAAATTGTACCTAATTCAATCGTTGGGGAGATAAGCACCATCCGTTAAACATCATATTCACCCAATGTTTAGATGTTTAGATGAAGTTAATCGATGTTTAGATGAAGTTAATCGAAAATGAATCCCTATCGTCATCATCCCTACAATTAAAGTGCTGAGTAATACTTTCGCGAATAAAACTAATATTAACAAAATTAAAGAAAGTGAAATTAACGAATTGCGTTACTAAGTACGAATCTAGTGTAACGGATGAGAATGTTAAGCAAAAATTATAACGTTAACTCACCAAATTTACAGGCCGTACTCGCCCCCATCTGCGAGCGGTCGTTGAGGAGGATGAGTGAATATTCGTTTTGATTTTTACATATTTATATTTATTTTATTATATTATAAAAATTCAAATTTTTTTCAAAACATTTCATTTATATAAAATTTATGACGATTTAAACCTGCTAATTTTCGAGAAAATTGTAATCGTTTAAGTACAAATAGATCCCAATTAGAATCGGAGATTATAAATTATCGCAAGAAAATTATTATTATTATTATGAAGTAATAACAAAAAATTAAAAGATAAATAGAATAATTTGGTCTTTCCATTTGGTGTTGTGAACCTGACTCCACTGTAATGAGCTAGCCATCGGGTGAGCTCACCCCTTTTTAAGACGTTTCAGATGCTCTTGCAGGGTAGAGTGGCCTTCCGCTCGCGTGCCCATTTATGGTATAGTATTATGTGATTCCATCACATAAGAATATAACATAAATTTGCCACGTTGGTGTTTTTCATTTAAGGGAAAAATTCATGCAAAATATGGTTGCATGAGTTTTTCATTCAAATGGAAAACATCTAGCCATGTCTACGTTGGATCCTGATCCGGGTGGGGGGTGCAAGGGGGCACCGCTTCCACCTGGATGCTCCACTCTTATTTGGGGGCCATAAGTACCATCGGTAAAGATGAAGTCCTCCCAAGTCCCGTCTGTTTTCGCCAGGCCACTTAGTAGGGTACCTCGGCCTCGACTCCGGTCGATGCGTATCTGTATCTGCAAATTGCAAAATTTTTTTGTAGTTGGTCTTTGTGCTGGGGAAAAGAACCTGCCCCACGACACCGCAATGCTAGCCTGCCAGCGCATTCATGGGTCCTCAGACAAGGCCAATCTCGGCGAATAGCAACAGACCATCGCTGCAGTCCTTTACGGGCATTTTATCTACTTCATTGTCACTACAAGCCACTGCTCGTAAAATCCCACGATGGGTGATCCTACGCAGAAGTGTTGTGGGATATCAGGTAATACAAGGCCCAAAGACACCAACACTACTATTAAGGTAGTACACGGAACACATACTGGTCGAATTCAGAGCAGAGGCCAACAATAAAGAAGTATTCTCTGACGCAGTAAAGAAGATCCTCGGGCAAAAGTGCCACTGTAGCCTCGCTTGAGCCGATGGCAACGATGGAAATAAGAGATATTGACTGCGTCAAGGGCCTGGCCGAGGTAGCATATAGCTATGTAAATAATGTCATCACCTTTAAGGGACAGTTTTAGAGAATTTAAGAAAGGCCAAAACATGAATAGCGTATGCCTGTATTTAAGACAACAGTATTCCATCTTGAAAAAAGTAATTGAATTTTGTATTATTTTTTTATTTATTTTAATTCAGTATTTCATATGGTGTATAAGTGCATTATTCTAATCAGTTTATCTACATGCATATTACCAATAACTAGACTGTAATATATATGACTATTTCAATATTGTATATTTTTTATTTCTACAGAAATATCCCATAACGATAAACATTAAAATAAATACATTATTCTTATAGCTTTAACACATTTTACAAAATTAATTCTTTATCATATTCAAGAATATTTCTCACGTAGTCGCAAATGAAGGCGTTATTCCATAAGCACACATCAACGAAAAAATGCTAGATCCTATGAGAAGCTTTATAGGATGGATTTATCCAGAAACAAACTTTTCATTAATGCTACGAAAATATCGAACGGATTTTCAATTCAATATACAATTTCTTAAAGTGAACAAAGTGGAAAATTCTCAAATTTTAATTTAATCTAGACAGACACTTAAAACATCAACACAAATTTATCACTGCATTAAACTTTTTCTACATTCAACAGTAATCAAATTTTGCATACTTATTCTTATTTGGGAATACAAGTTAAAAATTTCGATGTGCGCAAACATCAACGTACAGATTCAATTGACAATAACTTTCTTTGACATGATAACAGATTCTTAAACGCTAAATGTATACGCATTAAACATAATATCCAAAAAACTGTGTTTTATTGAGTACAGTAACTACAATTGGCTTTTAACTTAATGAGTTTCAATCCATAAAAAATTCTCTTTAGTGCTGGATAAAATCCAAAAAGCATGAAAGAAAATTCGTATTCTAATGAAAACTTTTCCATCTTTCCTATATGAAAGTTGAATGGGTCTTCTAGAAAAATTATAAATGTAATGTTTATAAGAATTTGGTCACCTTGATAAGCTTAATAAAACCTATTGAGTAAACTTTTTCATTGGCTGAAGTTTTGCCTACTATAGCAAATGAATTTATCCAATTATTTTAAGTTTATGTTATTTAACATGTAACAAACTTACATTACGACCATTTCGTTTGCTTAAAATTTAATCAGAGATGTAACTCAGTTTTTAACGGTTACATTCTGTTTCTCGTAGCTACTTTCCGCTCGTTAATTTGCTTTTCGTATGAAAAGAAATTAAATTCCAGTATTTGGCTTCGTTTGCTTTTATTCATTTGGACACATTAATACTTTTTATGCTCAAAAATTATAATTATTTCTAACCCAATAACAAATCGAACAAATGAAATTTAATGTTGACTGATTAAACTGATTATAAATGACTGATAATAAACATAAATAATTCCCTTTTATACTAGCTAAAATAAACAAAGCAGTGTATCAAAACAAACTCAACAAATCGCTATTCCTATTGCCCATAATCGGTTTGGATTTCTCTGGAATACTTCGAGCGGAAAGTAGAAATAATCTCATCTAATGCCAACCGATAGAATATGTGTCTTGTAGTAATATGCACATATACCAACTAATATTGAGAATGCTGTAGTAACAATAACTGAACGTTTGGACATGATGACTTGTGGTAAGAATTTCTGTACAAATGACGTATTTGGATTTCGCCGGGCGAGGGCTGCTTTTCGCCGTAAAGCAGCTTGCTCATCTGCTATTGCACGTTGTTGTTTTCTGCAAGGGAAAATTACGTTACCGAAAATGAAGAAACTTTTTTCAAATCATGATACTTACTCTCGAAGGATCATTTCATCTACTTCAACTTCTATGCGAGAAGGCGGATGCTTTCGGTATAAGTCGCTAGCATAAGTCAAGAGGTATTCGAATGGTAAATCATCAGGTAACTGAAATAGCAGCATTATTTTCAAAAGCAATTTAGAAAATTATATTATGTATTTATTATAAACACAATACAAGCTTAATTACTATTAACTTAATACCGACCAAATCATTTAAGAAAACACAATAGTCTACCATCAACAATTCTATTCTTATCAACTGAAATTCAACGCACATACCTGAGACAACAAACAATGAATGCTCGCCATATCACAATCCTCTTTGAAAATATCATCCGCTCTATATAAAACAATAGCTGCCGTTACATACAATGGTAAAAGGAATGGTGATGCCAAAAAATAATCATACAGCCGTACTACGGCTCGGTATGAATTCAAACTATGCCCAAACCAAGTCAAATACCATGGCAAGGCGAATAAAGTTCCAACTGTCGAATTCTCCAGAAACGTGCACAACGAAGGATTTTCATGCCTTATAATCGGATATAAGTACATCAATCGCTTCTGTATTGGCTCCATTGTCATTTGCATACATTCTGCCAGATGATTTGTTGATAAAATTTCCATCACATGAAATGCTATTTCTTCGCCCACAACTAATAGAAATGTTACAGCCACATCATGATATCCCTGGTAGTACCGTAAATGTGGATATTTGATTATAACACGTAGAATAAGAACGGTTAATTGATCTTGTAAGGCAATACGTTGCTCATATGGAATGCCGGGTGGGAAACGTTTTAACGAGCGATTTACATCGAGAATTACTTGATTGTATTCCGGATGTGCTTTTAAATCATCAAGCTTAGGTGCCGGTTCGATGTTATCGCGGTCCACTCCAGCTAATCTGGGCCACACCTGCCGCCGTAAATCATCATTTATGAGGCCATATTCTGATAGCGCGAAATCACGCCACTCTTGTAGTGTGGTGTTTACATTAGCCAACGCAGCTTCAATCCGGCTCCGTTTTTCACGTTCTTCTCTATTTTCGGGATCTGAAAGCATGCAGTGAAAAATTTGTTAATGTTAGTTTTTTTGACGTTAGATCGAAAACGGTTTTGTTATATATATATATATATATATATATATATATATATATATATATATATATATATATATATATATATATATATATACATATATACATATATATATATATATATATATATATATATATATATATATATATATATATATATGGGGGTCTTTAATGTAGATAAACTCACGGATTATCATAATAGTTAATAAACATCCGTTTTTTGTACACATAGAAATTTCATTGCAATTCTTCTAAATTTTACTTTAGCACTACAGCCTCTTTCGGGCCTTCGCTTAGAAATAGTTAGAGTATCACATTATCTCGATCGAATGTTTCGGCACTCCACGAGGTGATATGGTGAGTACGACGCTTTGGCCATGTGTCCATCCACCCAGTCGCGATATCGTTCTGATTTTAAACCAGCACGTATCATAACTGAATGGGCTTATAGTCCGTCCGAAGAATCACTCGAACTAAATCTCGTTGTCGCCAAGCAGACTCGAACCAGGAACCTTCGGCTTATGGGGTGAGTGCTCTAACTACTTCACCACGTGGACTACAATTCTTCTGAATATCTATGTATAATTTCAGTATTATAATGATTTGACTAAAGATTAATGATTTCGCTGATTGGTAAATCAATCTGGTTTGAGGAAGCATTGGAAGATTTAGAATATTTTTTATGCGTTGGTCAGTAGCCTGGATATAATATTAAGATGTTGCTTTGCTGATTGACTCCAAATAACTACTCCATAATATCATTTCGTCAGCACTAATGCATTTAGAGCAAGTTTCTTGATGTGCATTGGAAAATCCTCATATCGTCTTAACAAGCCTATTATTTGAGGTAATTGTCTCCTTAAGCTACTTATGTGTGGCAACCAGGTCAAACGATGATCGATGATAAGACTAAGATATTTCATTTCTAACACTCTTTGCAATTTTACGCCGTTAATATTTAGATTGACATCTATGTCTTCTTTGTTTTTTTGCTTAAAAACAATGTATTTTGTCTTTGCAGTGTTCAATACTATATTAGTTTGTTTTCGCTTAACCACTCGTGGAATTTTCCTAGATCGTCATTAATAGTGTTCTCAATGGCAGTTTTGTCTCGTCCCGATATAAATTAGAACTGTGTCGTCAGTATCTAATGTATGAAACCTCGTTAGTCCCATGTATTTAGATTATTTGTGTATATCAGGACCAAAGTTGAGCTAAGTATTGAGCCTTGGGGAATCCTGGTTTCGTAGGTGTTGTTGATTAAAGTTCTCTGAGATCTTCCCCCCAAGCAACTTTTAAACAATTGATTAGGACTACCTTGAATATCATACGATTCAAGTTTACGAAGTAATAAGACATGAACAACTGTATCAAATGCTTTTTAAAGAATCCACAGAAATTGCGATATCATAATCTCTGTCAAGATCCACATTAATAAAACGTGTGACAGAAAGTAGCGCATCTAAGATACCTTTGTTCCTCTGGGACCCAAACTGCTGTTGGTTTAAGATGGAGTTTTAAAGTAATAAGGATGTTAGACGAATGTTTAATATTTTTCAAATATCTTAATAAATCCCGTCAGAAACGCAACCGGGCGATAATTATTCGGGTCAAAACGATCACCACCCTTAAATATTTGAACTAACTTCGCAAGTTTTTCCTCTTCCAGAAATTACCCATTCCTGATATGTACGTTTATAAAATTCGCCATAAGCTCGGCTATGTCTTCCTTGATCATACTAATCTCATTCATCGTGATGCTATTGATGCCTGGCTTGTATTTTTGTTCAAGTCTTGGATTCATCAAACAAATAAAATGGAAGCCTTAATGCTTCCAAAGCCAAATTGAATAGCAATGGGACCAGCCTATTTCCCTGCTTTAGTCCGATATTTGTGTCAAAGGCATCGGTGAGTTGGTTATAGATGCGGACTTGGGAGTTCGTCGACGTCATTGTCATTTTGGTAAAATGGAATAATTTGGCTGGGATGCCAAAGCAAAGCATTATTTGGTACAGTACGTTACGATCAATACTGTCGTATGATTGCTTAAAGTCAACAAAAATTTGGTGTAGGTCTATGTTGAACTCCCCGAATTTTTCAAGTACCTACTTGACAGTGAACAATTGGTCTATTGCCGATCTACCCGATCTTAAACCACCTTCATACTCCCCAATAATACTGTTGGTCTATGATCCGATTTTATTTTCTAAGATTTTAGAAAGGGAAAATATTTTGCACGCCGTACAAAGTAGTGATATGCCTCTATAATTTTCGCACTGTAGCTTGTCACCTTTTTTTGTGGAAAGGGAACATAATTGATTGGTTCCACTCTTTCGGCATATGTTCTTGTTGCCAAATGTGCTGGATGACTTTGTGAATAGCTTGATGAACACTACTGCCACCATATTTGATGAGCTCCACTGGAATCTCATCAATGTCCGGTGCTTTATTATTCTTTTGGGCTTTGATGATGGAACAAACTTCATCCAGAGTTGGTGGGGATAATGGACACTCTCTGCAGACATCTGTAGGCTCCGATGTTCTGGAGCTGTGCGGAGGATTAAGGAGGTTCTTGAAATCTGATGCCAATCTTTCCTTAATCTTGGTTTCATCAGCGATTATACTGCCGATGTCATCACGACAGAGCGTAGTTTTGGGCTGGTAACCACGTTTCAGGCTTTTCACTACTTTGTATGCTTATCTTGTGTTGTTGCTCGCTAAACTTACATCTATACTTCTCAATTGGTCGGCAGAGTATTTTCTTTTCTTAATTCTAATTGCCTTATTCGTTACTATTCTGAGATTTTCATAGTGTTCTCTCTTCGTCCTGGTTTTCCTACCTACGTATTCTTTGTACGCCTGATTATTTTTGTCTAACGCATTCTGGCACTCATCATCGAACCAATCATTCCTCTTGCGCCGGGCTTGATGTCCGATCCCCTGTTCTGCCACGTTCTTAATAGCCGCTTTCACCTCCATCCAGAGTTTGTTACTCGTCTTTAACGATGCGTCTGATAAGATAGGAGCAAGCTGGTTGTCGAGGGTCTCCATGAAATATTTGGCCACAGACGCTGTTTTGAGCCTTTCGATGTCAAATTTTTGTATCAGGCTGGTCTTGGCCGAATATGCCTTTGACATACGACATCGATAGGTTAATTTGATCAAGTAATGATCTGAGTTACAATTGGCTTCTCGGTATTTACGGACGTCAAGTATGCACGAGGCCCAACGTTGTTGGATCAGAACATGATCGATCTGGTTTTGTGTGCTGCCATCCGGTGATACTCAGGTTATTTTATGAATGCGTCGATGTGGGAAGCAAGTGGAACGTATGACTAGATTTCTGCTACATGCAAAGTCAATCAGGCGCTGGCCGTTGTCATTTGTTTCATCGTGAAGGCAATATCCTCCAATCGTTCCCCGATGAGATAGCTCATTGGCAACCTTAGTGTTGAAATCACCCAGAATTATTTTTGTGTCGATTGTGGGCAATGAGTCAACCAGTCTTTCCAGGTGATTGTAAAACTTTCCTTCGGTCTGGGCGTAAACATTTATCAGCCAGATTTTGAAGAATTTCGCTTTTATACGGATCGCACACAACCGTTCGTTTATTGCCTTTAAATCAATAACATGCGATTTGAACTCCCTATCCACAATGAAGGTCACTCCGAATTCTCGTTTTGCAGTAGGCTTCCCACTTTTAAATATTGTGTGAGATCTCGTATCTTGAATATCATTTCCAGTCCAGTTCGTTTCCTGGATTGCCAATAATTTTAATTTATATTGACTGGGCTGTTGCAAAAGGTCTTTAACAGCACCAGTGTAATTGAGTGATCTGACATTCCAGGATACAATGCCAAAGTCCTTTTTCCGTTTGCGATCCATTCCGAGGCCCTTCTGCAGGTTTCGGAACATTGTAGGGGTTTCAAGGGACGGGGAGTTAGCCCGTCGCCTAACCTCCATTCCGGCGGTAGTTATTAGTTCGGTTCCGTTATCAGGCGCGGAAGATTCGCCTTCACCCTCTTACGTTCCCACAAAGGAGGTGTAAGTAGGAGCTATAGATGTACAATATTTACAGCTATTAGCATTTCTCGGCATTTAATGTACCATTATTGGGGAACCAGTAACCCCAATGTGCGAACCCGAGAGCATTTACTACTATTTAATTGGGGGGTTTGGGATGAGGAATCATGGAAGCTATTGGTTGTGGAAACAAGAGGTTCCCTCTTCATTCCTCAAACGGGCTTAGGTCCGTCTATTTAACAATTACAACATTAACACGTGATACTTAGGGGTAACACGTTTGCAACGGACTTAGACACTACAAATATGTAGGAATTTTGATAACAATTTTACAAATTGTTTATAATATTGATGTGTTATCATGAATAACCAAGCGACGAGATTAAAACACTTGAAATAAAATGACGGCGAATTTAAATACATAATAACAAGGATTTAATTTTTTGAGCTCAATTTATGGAATCTGTATATTAGCCAAGTTTCGATATGCAGAACATATTGTTTGATTTACTAATTGAGGAGCAATTAGGGAGGAGCACTCCCCTGCTACTTCAACTTGTTTTAATACTTTCCTCAATTACTTTTTTCGTTATTCAAGTACGCTGTGGACATTTGATTTGTTTTTCAATCATATTTTTGAGTTACATAAGGTTATCTGGTTTTCGTTTCTTCAGTAATTGTTGCAGGTTTGAATTAAAGAGCTCCTTATCTAAACTTTATGTATGCCGGCTTCTGTTCGTACAAGGTTTGGTCTTGAATCACGATTTTTAAAACACGATGATCCAGCTCCGGCCAGTCCTAAAATGTATATGTCATGTTTTCGGCCACTTTTTGATTATTGGTTATTATATGATCCAGACAGGTATTCGAAACTGGGCGAGTAATTTTGTTATTGTAGATGATAACAACTCTATTCGTTTCTAGGATATTCTTGGCAATCCTTGATTCTGGTGATTCTGTAATTATATCAATGTTTGTGTCGGCTACTGTGGTTAATTTTTTTCAGTTGAGTATAATGTATCTAGTACTGTGCAAAAGTCTGGCGCATTGATACGATTGGGGTTGGAGTATGTCGCTTATTTTATTTTTTTACCTGCATGGCGTACTTCAATTATTGTTGATAAAATTGATTGTATTTTTTACATATATTGCTGTGCCTCCACCTCTTTCAGGCCTAAAGGAGAATACCGCAGTATATCCTTCAATATTGTCAAATCGGGCTCCTTCTGGGTGAATCCATATTTCATTGAGAATAATCAAACCTATGTCAAGATTTTGCTGCAGGTAAATCTAAATATCATTCAGTTTGTAATAAATAAAACCCTAATTTTTTTTCCTTAAAACGCCAATATTTATTAAAACCCGGGCAGACACGTGTTTCGGAAACAAGTTATTTCCTTCTTCAGTGCCGGGTTACTGAAACATATTCCAAAAATTCTTTTATTTATACATCGTTTCTTAATTACAAACTAATTTACAAAAGGTATTTTAATGAACCAATAATAAAACCATCAAAATTACTACTTGGAAAGGTAATTAAAACATTATCCCACTCTAATTATCCTAGACGGTGTCATAAACTAGATGAGTCATTCAAGCCTTTAACATATTGATCCGATCAAACTACTGTATGCGTTCCCTAGATCCGTATTAAGCCTTAAATCTTCCGGTATCCTTGAAATCCACAAACTTTCCGCTGCATCCAACCTTCTCCAATCGTTGATTTCTTCGAGGATCTCCACGTTGTCCCATTCTATTTGATGCGTGCTCTCCATAATGTGTCTTGCAACCGTTGATCTTGCCTCATTCCGTCCTTTTTTCGCTGCTACTTCCGCTTCCCTTATATGCTCGTGGAATCGAATTTTCACCAGTCGTTTTGTTTGGCCCACGTACATTTTTCCACACTCTGGGCATGTTATCCTGTATATGCCGCTACGTTCATCCTTTTGTTTACTGTCCTTCGTAGTCCCTAGTTTTTGTTCCAATTTGTAGATTCGTGACGAGTGTGCTGTCTGTTTCGATACCCGCGGTCTTCAGTATTTTTTGTAGCTTCCGTGAATGTGTAGAATAAGTCAGCTTCATTCTCCGCTTATTTTGGACCGGTGTTTTGAAGAATGTCGTAAAAGAGTTTCTTCTTCGATGCGCATCTAACTTGCTTATTCTGGTTTTGATTAACCGCGCTGTATACCCATTCTTCTGTGCTGTTTCAATTATGAATTGCTCTTCTCGGACGCGTCGTTCAGTTGTCAACGGAATTGATAACATTCTATTAATCATCGTGTTGTATGCCGCCATTTTTTGGTTGTAGGAATGATTGGAGTTGCTGGGTATTGTCCTCTGTGTGTGCGTCGTCTTTCGATATACATCAAACTCTAGGTAACCGCTATTTCTTATAATTTTCATATCAAGAAACGGGGAGCTACCGTTTCCGGAAGAGGGTCTTTCCTTAATTCGAGGAATTTGCCATTGCTAAGAATGTTGTTCACTGCTTCGTCATATTGTTGTCTATCCATGATCACAATCTTATTTCCTTTGTCGGCTTGGATACAGTAGACTGGTTGATTTGTTTGATAAGGTTTTCTTGTTTGAAGTTTGGTATTTGTTTACTACCGTGAATGATCTGACCCACTTGGTGCCTGACGTTGTTCTTGATTTCTACATTCTCGAATTTGACTGCCGCTTCCACGTCTACTATGACATCCTCTACTGCTCCTCTGCTACTTGAAATCACGAAGTTGAATCCCAAATTGAATAATTTTAACTGTTTTTCAGAAAATACCTCGTTCAATTTGTTCACCACAAAATCCGAAATTACTGCTACCGTAGATGACTTGATAGGTTTTCGTCTTAGGAGTTCATAGTTTCTTCGTCAGAATCATTCGTTTTTGGTTTTGATGCATTCAAGAGATTTGTTCACTTTTTCCAAAATGTCACAAATATCACCTTTTCTCCTCAATGAGTTCGCTAATTTCATGTGCGTGGCATAAATATTCAATGTTATATTTTTTTGTTTGCAATATAACGATTTTCCGCTATTATTAATGAGCGTCCGTTCTAATTTTTGTTGCTGTTGCTTCGAAGAGTATCAATTCGATTCACAAAAATTTACAGTTCAGCATGGAACCGGAGAAGGACAACAAGGTGTCATTCTTGGATATAAATATATTCAGGAACAATGGGGTATTGAGTTTTGGAGTTCATAGAAAAGCAACGCAAACTCAGAGGACAATTCCAGCAACGTCCTGACACAGCTTTTCTCAAAAGATGGCACCATATCATGCTATGATTCATCGTATGTTGACCATCCCGCTATCAAGTGACGAACGACGCAAAGAGGAATCCTACATAATCAAGAACGCAGAAATGAATGGATACAAGTGTGATACGATTCAGAGTATAATCAGGAAAAAGGAAAATCAACTCAAACGTAACGGATTAACAACACTCGGTATACAAAACAAACACATGGATACCATCAAACTCGCACCAGTGAGGCACACTAACGTAACAACAAAAATGAAAAAGATATTGAAATCTGGAAACATCGAAATGGTACCATCTAGCAGAAAACTAAAATTAGGAAGCCTTCTCAGGTCTGTCAAGGATCCGCGCAAAGTCAACGAACAAAGCGGAGTGTACCATATCAACTGTCCCGAACGCAACATGGTCTACATCGGACAAACAAGATGTCCAGCAACTACACGGTGCAAAGAACATCTGAGCGAGGCGGAAAATGCAATTAAAAAGCGAAGAGGGAATAATGACATACGATCGGCAGTCGCACAACACATTGTCGAATCAGGACATACGATCAAGACGGACAATTTGAAGGTCATAAGCCAGGTAAGCGATATACGGAAGCTAGATATCATCGAAAGTATTGAGATTCAAAAAATTCCACAACACTATCAAATGAATCACGACACAGATAACGCGTCATCACCCCTATTTAAGTTTGTTTGAGTATATCAGCAATTAAGTTTTTTATGACTATGTCTTTTGTATTTACCATTTAAATGGTTTCTCTTGTAATTACCATTTAAATGGTTTCTCTTTCATTGAATATTGTTAGTATATAAGGTTGATGTTTTAGATAAATAAGTCAGTTGGCACTGAAGAAGGAACACAATTGATTCCGAAATGCGCATATACTTATTTCTTAAATAAATTCTGTCGTTTAAGGTAAAATTGACTTTATTCTAACGTTTTTACGTGCCGTAGCATCCGACACTATACATATTGATCCTTCTTTGTATTATACAAACAAAAAAGATAATTCAGTGATAATAATTCAATTCAATTTATAAAAGTATCCAATTTTTCATCAATGTTTTCTCATAACGTTGTCACGTAAAATTATCGTCCGTAAACTGACTTAACAAACAACCAATTTTTTTTTAAAAATTCACCAACATTTAATTATTCAGTCTTAATGACTCGTAGGGTTAAACTATATTTCAAGTTGGGCCATTTCCTGAGCGTAGCTTATTATCGTTTGGGCACGTCGGTATAGATTTTGCTAATGCGTAGATAGTGTTTTTTGTGTTGTAGGGAGTATTCCTTAATTTTGAATGCAAGAATAGGAGTAACGTAGAGTGCGATGTAAATTCATGATGAGTTTTGATTCGGGCAAATTAGACGGTGTTGACGGTACTCATAGTACGACTCTCAACCAATTCCTCTCCCAACTAGGTGGCCGACCAGCAGCCACTACGGAGTTGAATGTTGTGTCGGAATTTGTTGATCCTAAGGGTACGATTCTTTGGCAAGTCGTTGAATCGTTGAGAGATTGATTTGATTCCCTTCGAGGAATCGACGAACGAATGAGTTGAGATCATTAAAAAAGTTTCAGGAAGGATATGGATTTTGAATATGTTCAAGGATTTTTTCAATGAGCGATATCAGTAATCGTAAAACAAAATGATGGATGCTTTAAATGAGAATATTATTGTAAGAAAATTTCTCATCGACAGCATTCAATGTTTAATGGCTTGAGATAAAAGCCTACATTATATAGGTAGAGGGATTATACCCATGATTACCCGCCTTGATTTTTACTCAACGAAAGAGAAAAATTTTTCGTATTTGGAGAATATATCTCGATGTCACAATATGTTTATAAAACCCTTTTAGCGGCTGTACCCTCCGGCTTATTTAGCTGGTTTTTACTACCGGTTGTCATTTATCTCTGGTTAATGTATTGACCTGTGACTAACGATACCAATTTCAAGTTACTGATTGTAATCAGTTTAATTTTATAATGAATACAACAAAAATTCCCTAGAGCTGGCAATATATACCTTGAAATGGAAATCTTTTAAAAAAGCACAACAAATGTTATTGGTCCAAGTTTTAAAAGAAATAAATATATGAATCATTTACGGAAAGACTCTTTGGCTTGAAGTTTGAATGCAATTAAACTAACTTTGCTTTGTTAGCGATAGATCAGCTAATCATTCAGGTGTTTAAGATCTTTGTTCGATGTGATTCAGTTCAGAATCTATAACAGAATTCATCCTTTACACTAATATTAAATGGCGTATTAATATCCTGTGGCTCTTTCCTAGTAAAACTAAATTCCAGTCAAACTTTTGGATTTCGATAAGAATTTTGTTTAGCGTTAGCAGCAACACAAAAAAATGTGAAGCATTATTTTTCTATTGAGCTGCTGACCACAAAACCACATTAAAAAACGCGGAGCGTAAAGCGTATCAAATAAAAGCAACACTAGCTTTATAATGTACGAAGGCCTTGGTGAACTTTGCTCTGACCGTCGATAGCGATACCCCGCGATTGTATTTCATGTAATATTGTTTAGGAAATTTAATACGACTGTTTCAGCTGTTCAAATTACAAGCTAAGTGGATTTCTATTGGCCATTGATAATACTGCTGGGGCTCTAAAGTGAAATACTTACGTCTTTCAAAACTCAATTCGACGGGCTCATCTGAACGACGACCAGGATTTGATGGTGTTGGCGAGGGTGACTTTTCAACGTATCCATAATTGCCATTCTCTTCATTGTTATTAATAGTGGTCGGGATTTCATCACATTCTGTATCATCCGAGAGCAATTTATCGGTTTCAGCGTCACCACTTATCTTTTCACTTTCACTGCTCCCGTTCGTGTCGAAATTATTATTTTCGGATTGTTTTACTGACTCCATATTTTCGTCATACCTATTTTTATGTACTACAAATATTGGCTACAGGTACGCAAAAAGATTTATTCCCGCTCTAGCCACCGTTACTTGGGTGGTAATAACTATGACTGATCTATTTAATTGGGTAACCAACCGGACTAATAATCGAATGTTAAATCATAACAAACCCACTCGGACATTTCTGGCGAACAGTTGACGTTTGCTACGCGTTTCTGTTGAGTGACAGCATCATTCAGTATAAGAAGATAGACAGTAGCATTAATAAAAGGTGCATTTAAGCCAAAGCTTTCCACGGTGGGACAAGCCCTCAAGATGAAATTTGCATTTGGAATAGTCAGTCATCATATGGCAACCTCCAGGGATCTTTAAGCTTATTTCGTCAAAAGACATTCGAGCTGACCAGCTGGTGCGACGTCCGGAACGATCCATGTAATAGCGGTCATTATCTAATTAAGATTACAATTCAAATGGATTTGAGTATGAGACAAGGCCAGGATCAGTAATAATATTGCGAGCGGTTCCGTTAACAGAAATTTTGAGGAGATCATCAATGAAGTGAGCCAAATCATCTACAATAATACAACATGCAAGAGAATTAAATTCAGCAACATTATTGGTAGTCAAAAGAGTTACTGAAGGTCTGAGAGAGGAAAAATGTAGTGTTAAGAATTTTTAGCGGTTGAAAAACAGAGAACTTATCTGCCTTAAATGAAGCAAGACATGCGTGGAAAGCGGTGCTTTCTAACCATCGCCAAAAAGAAAGGGTGCGAAAAATTATGCTTAATTGTGATGAAGATAATATCAAACGTTTCTGGACTTTTATAAAAAATAATAAAAAACCACGAGAATGGAACCCGAGAGATCAAAAAGATGAAGAGGAAACTTTACGTTTTCTTCAGGATATCAGAGATAAGCAACATTCTAGCAACAATATCACTAAGGAAGTTGAAACTGCAGTTAAACCCAAACACCTCTTTAGAGCCGAGGAGGTACAACAAATCTTCAACAAGCAAAGGAAGCTCATTGCACCCGGTGTGGGCAAGCTCCTGCAAAAATTCGTTGCTGCAAATCACCTTCACTGCCTCCTTGAGGATTGTAATAAAACTGTCATTGAGTGCAAAGCAACAGATGCATGCAGGAATTGCTCCTATACTGAAATCCAACAAGGATTCAGTGCATCTGAATGGTTATAGATCAATCTCTTTAATTAGTGTACAAATCAAAATAATCAACAAACTGGTCAAAATCAAAACTCGACCATTTTATGGAGCTAAAACAATATCTTATCCCGAAATTGCCGCGAATTTAGGAAAAACAGGTCAAATTCGGCCTGCCTCAACACACTGATGCTCAAACTGGCAAAAGACAAGGGTTTTTAGTCTAAAACGACTATTATTCTCCACATCACCAATGGATATGAACATGTAAATCTTAATCTTCTCAAGCAACGTTTGCATAACTACCCTATATATCAGCTGGATAATTGAACTTTTAAAACAAAGAACCCTGTTGTTAAACAGCCAAAGGGTCACCGAATGAAAGACAACAAATTGAATTCCACAGAGTGAGGTTTTAAGCCTCCTCCTGTTCGACGGATATACGATGGTTCTATATAGCTTATTAAACGATAAGAATATTATCCTACAATACGCTGATGTTTTCCTACTGCTAGTAGAAGGCAAGAAGCTCCTTGATACCGCCGATGCTTTCCAAAATAAGATAAACGATTTCAGTAGAGTTTGAGACTCACTGGGTTTGAAAGTGAATCCTGCAATAACCCAAGCTATAATCTTTTTAAGACACATGCACCCACAATGTGCCCTAAGTATACATGGAAAACAGAACCATTTACCTTGGTAGAAAAATATATAGGGCTGCATTCTTTAAAGATTGGAATGACACAATCTTTAACAAGCAGAACCAGCATAATCTGATCAACATGTTGTGTAGACCCATTAAAAATTTTAAATCATCCTCCACTTTGAATCTATATAAAGCCGTAATAAGATCGAAACTTGAACTTCGAATTACCACCTTTGCAAATGCGGCTAACTATTTTTTTCAATAGAATCGACCATCTGGACTCTTTTCTAGCACCACCAATGTTCAAGCATTCAAAATTGCTAGAGAAAGACTGGGCCGAGTCGCTTACCGCAAGATAGCTAAACAAATTCATATTTAACAACTTCCCCGACCACGAGTTGGCTGATTAAAAGGATATAGCTTGCAGCTAAGCCCACGTCTATAATAAATTTGAGGCTTCCTTTGATAGAATAATTCCCATGGCCATGGCCACTAGACCGCCCAATCTCAAGCTAATTCTGGAGGTCGGCAATCCGGTGTGCAACCTACATTTCTTAGATTAGAGAACAAATTTAACGGGTTTTCCATTATAAGGAAAATACTGCATTGTCAATACGCAGGACTTATCATTAACTTAAATTCGTTGCATCGTTCTTCAGTCAATCAGTTCTGGTGAAAGAAATTACAAAATTGGTCGCTTTTCTTGAATTATATGAATTTATTTGTAATACTTTTATAAAGGGGGGATATGTTCCAATTCACTGAATTTTAGAAGTTTGAATATAAACTTCGCTTTCTATATAATAATGATTTGATTGCCTGTAAATGAATTGATCGTTGATACATTTGTCTTATTAGAGTGAAAATTGGAAGATTTGGAATATTTTTAAGGCTTTAATTAGCATCCTGTGTATAATGTTAAGGTTTTACTTTGATGATAGACTCTGAATGACCACCGCATAATATAACTTTGTCAATACAAATGCATTTATAACTTTTAATACAAATGTATTTAGTACGATAATTCAAGTTTCTTTATATGCATTGAAAAATCTCCATATCTTATCAACATTACTACCATTGGTGCTAACGGTCTTCTCAAATTATTTATAGGTGGCAACTATGTCAAACGATGATTTATGGTAAGTCTGCGATATTTAATTTCCAGCATTTTTTGCAATTTTTCACCGCTAATTTTTAGGGCCAACTTCTATGTCTTCCTTTCTTATTTTGTTAAAACACAATATATTTTGTGTTTGTCGTATTTAATGCTAGCTTTTTTTCGAAAAGCCATGAACGATATTTTTCTAGATCCTCGTTGATGATATTTTCCGTGGCAACTTCATCATGTCCTAAATAAAGTAGTACAGTATCATCAGCATATAGTGTGTCGTGACCTTTCAGTCTACATATATTCAAATTATTAGTATATAGTAAAAGCAAGGTTGGACTAAGATTGGAGCCTTAGGGAACACCTGGTTTTATTGTTACTAGCTCACTCAAGACATTATTAACTGATGTTCTTTGGGATTTCCCTTCTAAATAACTTTTAAAAGTTGTTTCAGTTTGCTTGAATACCATACGATTCAAGTTTTTAAAATAATAGGTCATGATCAACCATACCAAAAGCCTTTTTTAAATCCACAAAAATTGTAATAACACAATTCCCTTTCTCAATACTTTTATTAATATAACGTGAGACAGAAAGTAACGCATCGACAGTACCCTTATTGTTTTGAAAACCAAACTGCTTCTGATTTATAATAGAATTGTCAATTAAGAAAAATTTTAAACGATTATTTACAAGTTTTTCAAATGTTTTACTAAAGGCTGTCAAAAGTGCAGCGGGGCGGTAATTATTTGGGTCCAAATAAATTCATCCTTTGAATATTGAAATTATTTTGTCAGTTTCTCTTCGTCCGGAAATGTTAAAATTTTTAAAAAATTGAGCTATCTCCTCTTTGACTAGAATAATTTCATGTGTGGTGATGTTGTAAATACCTGCTGCTTCATTCTTTTTCAAATTTTGAATTATATTTAATACATCAGTTTTATTCGTTTGAAGAATATTAAAGATGGACTTAGGTTGGCTATTTCTGATATTGATATAGCTAGTTGACTTGTCATCCAGCTCCTTGGTAATTTTTCAGCAGTTGTTGAAAAAAGTTTTACGACTTTGCTGCACCACATGGGCGTGCTACATTATTAGAATCCACGAAAAAAAATATTTCAGCATTTGGTGACATGGCCCAGGGTGGTGACTTATCTTTTACTTCATTTATTATTTTCCATATTTCGTACGAGTTCTCCACCGCTGTTTTCAATCTTCTGAAGTAACATGATTCTTTTACATTTTGGTTATATAGATATTTAAATGCATAATCTTCAGTGTTCTTGTATTTTTTATAAGCCTTCCTTTTGTTAACACTAGCCTCATATACACTGTTGTCGACATCTAATCTTTTTCTCAATGAAAGTGCCATGCTTGGACTCTGTACTCATATTTTTAAGCTTCATTAGGTTTTCATGTTTTCGGTTTGTTAGCAACTGATGATATTTCAATTTGAAAAGATCCTTGTCTAAATATCTGAATATTTTGTGAGTGTGTTTTTGCTTTCTGAGACTTTGAGCATGGACGACGAATTTTAGAACACGATGATCTAACACCGGCCAGTCCTAAAGTGTGAATTTAATGTTTTCAGCTATTTTTTCTCATTTGTTGCTATATGATCTAGGCAGGTACTTGAATCCGGGCGAGAAATTTGGTCCTTATTAACAATGACCACTCCGTTTGTTCCCAGGGTATCTTTGTACATCCTTGACTGGAGATTCTACAATCACGTCTATATTTGTGTAAGTAACTGTGGTGATTTTTTTACAGGAGAGTATATTGTATCTATTACCGTGCAGAAGTTATGTGCATTGAGACGATTGGAATTATAGTAAGCACCGATTTTCAATTTTTCACCTGCGCAGATTATTTCAATTATTATTATATTATACTTGTCAGATGTTACTCTCTTTGTCACGAAATTAATTGTATTTTTAATAAATTGATGTGCCTCCACCTCTTCAGGGCCTGCAGAAGAAAACTGAGCTATATCCCAGAATATTGTAATACCTTGCTTCTCCACAGTAGATCCATACATTGTGTAGTATAATCAAATTCGTTTAAGGATTTTGCTGCAGATAAATTTGAATAACACTCAACTTAGATGTTTCTTAATTATTTTCTGGAAAGTGCTATCTAGTTTATATACCCTGCTTCTATTCAGTAATATTCAATGAGTGCCCAGGAATACAGACTAAATATTTCGCGCGGTTCACCTGAATAAATTCATTTCCGTCTGCTACTCTCGAAATTTTTGAGAACCATCTAACGATAATTTTATCGGAACGAAATTTTTTTTTGTCAGAGAAACAAACGTTCTAACTTGCCGACTACAATATATAAAATTAACAAGAGTGCAATATTTGTCCGTCCTGGCCTGAGAAAAGATACAACAAAGCAGTTTGCTGATAATTGTTCAATTTTTTCTGAGCCAAAGTGTAGACTAGCACAAAGCTCCCAATTTTGGAGACTCTCCAAACTCTTATCGTTAATTGTCACACTGACATACGAATGGCCTTGGAGTTTATTAGACGTCATTGGAAAAATGCAACACCAATACTTACCGAGAGTTGCTCGTTCAAAATAGATTTTTGTACATAGTTTTTTAGTCCCTAGTCAAGCTCAAGGCCTAATAAATAAATAGATTTTTTGCACAAACATTGAGCCGTGAACGTGGTCTGAGTATTTTGTCTACAGTGTTTTGTATATTGCATGACGAACAGGTCATCTGTTGTGCTTTTTGCAAGGGGTGTTTGCGACTGATCCACAATACGACGACATCAAAGGCCCATGAAGAGAAAGAAATAGCAATTCCAATCGATGAAATGATTGATTAAATTGATGCAGTGGATGCTTTCGATGCGTTGCAGCCAACATGCGGTTCGGTAAAATACATACAATACCGAGGTAACTTTAGGGTGTGATAGCTTGATATTAGTTGGGGACGGTTTGCTTTTGTTTTTAAAATAATACTGTCATCTAATCGACGGGTGTGTCTTAACCCGCACGTAATGGGTTGCATTCAAAGCAAAAATGATCTGAGTGATCTAAACCCGAATGTTTATCGGGTTGTTAATATCGATGCCGACGGAGTGCCCCGATGGAGTGGTCAATTGGAGATTACAGCACGCGAGATAACGCTGTACCGCAAAGGAAAAGATCCCATCAAGTGGTCGTTACAGCATTTACGACGATATGGGTTTGATGCGGATGTGTTTACTTTCGAAGCCGGACGTCGATGTGAAACAGGTGAAGGTATCTACGCATTTAAATGTCAACACGCGCAAAGCTTATTCCACTTGTTGCAAGCATACATCCAAGGCAATGCAGGGATCGACGATCGTGGAATGGACGGCCTGACAGGAAATACAATTTTGAACGGAAGTGCGGGAGGAATGACTCAATTGCGAGCCGGTGCTCACATAAGAAACTCGTCAGGACCCATCAACCAACTGCAGAATCGCAGCGTAAATTATGTCTTCCCAAATAATAGAGGACAGTCGCTAAGCCCAAATGGCACTATTCACTCTTCCAACCCTAGCCGAAGCACTGACACTCTCTCGGCGGAAGGGAACTATCTTGAACCCACACCAGTCCGAAGTAATATGGGTGCACGGTACGCATCTGGAATGCGTCTAAGCTCAGTAGGGAGCGGACCTTTGAGTCCCGAACCTAATTCCCCCGGTTCGCCTAATAGCTTTACGAACATACTGGAAATGGCTCACTTAAATCAACAACCGCAATACCAGAACAGCAATGTTTATCAAGAATTTCCATTGCGGTCAGGCGAAAATAACAATAATTTGCTAAGCAAAAAACTCTCGCTCGACATACCGCCGCAAGAACCAGCTCCGATAGTTGCCACAGGACAAACAACCTCAAGTCGTCAAGCTGTAGTAGCGTCTGATGCCCCAGTTTCGCCAGGTGAACCAGATGCATCGCATATGTACGTAAATGTAACACCAGGCGAACTGGAAGAAATGAATGCAGGAACACCTACAATCGTAACAACAACGCAATGCAGTTTCGGTCTACAACGACTTGTTTCGACAACATCAATTGACCCTTCTACTCGATGCTATGAAAATCTTGATCCTGCTGATTTTCGGTCACTTCTTGGTGCCCGACCTCGATACTCAAAACCTGATATTTTCGCAAAAACGGACTCGGTGCCTATGGGATGTGATAAGTCTGAACCAGCAACTCCAACTATTGCAAAGCAGCAGCAGCAACAACAGCAGCAGACAAGAGTGGTCAATTACATCGTGTTAGATTTGGACCAATCACCTTCTTCATCGTCACTTGCTGCTAGTTCAGCTACACCAACTTCTACTGCTACAACTGTTACAAGTGCAGCTGGGCCTAATTCGAGTAACAATTCGGGAATCACCAAATCCGTTTCGAATACCAGTGGTATATCCCAACAAAACGTCGTATTGCCACAACAACCAATTACTTGTGCTTCGTCGGTTTGCAATCCGAACAATAATATTAACACCAATAAAATTGCAACACCAATGTTGACAAGTGGGAATAGTTTATTACCACCCGAAAGTCCTAAGAAGGCTTCATCGGGATATGCAACTATAGATTTTAACAAAACGGTGGCTTTATCAAATACTACAGCTCCATCGTCCGATATCGACAATGAAGGATCGCGCAAAACACGACATAGCTCGACAGCGCAACAAAGACAAACTAACTCTGTGAGTGATTAAATGCAAAGGGGTGATCAGAAAAATGAAATAGTTTATAAGGTGAGATATTAAATTAACTGTAAGTGACTATACATATTTGAAATGTTTTGTTGCGATAGTTTCAAAGTAATACTCAACGTTGACTTCAAGGTGTTGTATCTTCAGATTTGGATAAATTTTAAATTAATTGAAGTGCATTCAAGGTAAATTGTTGAATACTTCATCTTACCTCCTAACTCCAAGGAATCAATTTGACTGCTGAGTTTAGGAAAAATCATTCAGTTAGTCCATGAAAATTGATAATTATATTATATTCTATATTCTTACGTAAATGAAATTTTCTCGAATACACGGTTTTAGATTATTCTTAATATGGATGAATAATAATTCAAATGAGGCCCCCTGGAGTAAGTTTATCTTAACGAATTATTTTCACGTGACAGCAAAAGTATTGCTTGCAAATTGTTATTACTGGTAGCCTTCATAATCGGTGCTTGTTTAAGCATTGATTGGTTGAATTTGATTTGAACAGTTTTATTCATTTCTTTAACTTGCAAAAATTATTTCCAAAAATTGCAGTCGAAAATAAGAGAAATATAACAATGAAGAAAATGCCATTAAATTAAAGTATTGATCTATACTTTAATGAAATGGCATTTTGCGTGTCTAAATGATCGGCTTTAAAGTAAAATAGTAATAATGCTCATCGCGCGATAGTCCAGATCATACCTAAGGCTTAAGCTACATTTCTTAGAGAATTCAATTTTTAACCGCAACGATAGTCCAGAACCATTTTACCGCGTGCTACTTGATTTATCCATCACAGTTGAGTTGGCTCGTAGTCGCGAGTTTTTTATGTCTTTGCTATAAAAAGTATCTGAATTGATTTAAGTAGGCACTTTGCAGCAGGAGACCATTATCTTCAAATTTTCTGAAATGGGAAATGCTATGAGTTACATTTCCATGTCATGCATGTCTGCTCTTGTTTGTACGTTAAATATCAATCAATGAGAATAGTTAGTAGCTATAGTAATAATGAACCCAAGGAAAGGATTTTTGGAAGAGTGGGTGAATAATTTTATATTAGAACAAGTATAATCCAATTAGGTGAAGTATTATGAATTCATTTTTTTCCTCCGTCGTATTCCGGTTATGGTGACCGAAGTACGTGTAAAGTACTGTAATTTTTGAAGTATGTGTAGTGATTGTTTGCGGATGTTGTGTCCGTACAGAACTGCAGCAGTGGACTGCTGCCTCAGCAGATTTATGGTCAACTGGAAATGGTCTTGTCTGGGGACGCGTAAGTGTGCTGGTAAGCAGCTTGAAGAATTAGCTTACCCTGTACTTGCCAAGAAATACTGTCCGCAGATATATTACTCAATATTACATGCAGCAAATTGGACGAAGAACTACCCGCAATCCGATCTCATCTCACACTTCATATGTTTTCTTATTAAAATTCACATCTAAACAGCCGCGACCTATAGGCTGAATTCTACTGAGTAGTTCCCGAGTTCATCACTCGCCAAAATTCACGATTTCCGTCGCCCGACAATGTGACAGCCACAACCATTTTTTCATTCACATTTCGGGGAACGTATGTCACCTATTTTTTCATGAGATACCACAGCGGGGGGTTAAACTATATTCATACAAATGATGTCACTTTCCACATTCACCCACTCGAACAGACGCCGTAATCTCAAAAATGCGCTCCAATGCCGCCGAAAACGAATTCTATTTTATTTTTCAACTGTTCACGTGGAAATCTCCGCGCAGAATTCCGCGATAATTATTTTCATTCTTCAACATATAGATCGTACGATTTGATTTTCTTTTGCGACGAGGAAAGCTCCCACCGCGCAAAACCAAAACCCTAACCGTATCTAAATCACCTCGTAATAAACCGGCCCCTCACAATGATTACCGCCTTTTCGGGTTTAAAGGTACACTCCCACGAGAATATAAACATTTACCACGCAGGACGATTAGAATATCATGGAGTTATGTTCAGGGTCTTCGTGTTTACCTGCAAGCACAGTATATAACGCGGTCCAAGCCAACAATCACTCGAGGGAATATAATTGTGGAATCTAATTTGTCCGTTTAACAAAACTCAAGCAATTGTTGGTGAATAAATTTATTACGATCTGAATCGTTTGACAGTTAGATCCTAACTCATATCAATACATAATATCAGTGTTGCCACTTAGAAAAATACAAATTAACTCAAATTTACGCTTTTCAAATTACATTTGGTTATTTAATGAAATTCATTCCCTACAATCGGCCAACGTAAGAGATTCGTCTCGAATGATCATTGAATAGATAGATACCCATGGTTTCATGTATTCAGCACGTGTACTGGTCAACATAGATCCGTCTCCAGGAGCAACTCATTGTACATCGTACGTGTCATTATACTTAATTTTTACGATTTGATATGGTCCCAAATATTTGGCTCGTAGCTTCCGTTCGTTTTGTAGCAACTAGAACTTTGATTTTATACTTGTTTGGTTCACGGCGCTTTCGATCATATGCTTATCGATTTTCTTCCTGAGTCTTAAGAATCTGTTGCTGTTTTCTCTAAGTTCATCGCGTTCGTTAATAAATTGTTTTACTAGCATTTCGTCCATGAATTTATTCAACAGTATATCTTCCTTAGACCGCATCTTCACTCCTACGAGTAATTCCAAAAGGGTTGTGTTGATACTTCGTTGATAGGTAGTATTGAGCGTTTGTTGTAATCGATCGACGTGAATATACCAATTTGCAGGATCTTGAATCGAAAGTTTTGTCAAGACAGGGATGATTGTTCGGTTAATTCTCTCGATCTGTCCATTAGCTCTTGGAAGGCCTGTTGTAATCAATATATACTTGATACTTGCTTCCTTGCAATAATCCTCAAAGTCTTGGGATGTAAAGGCGGTTCCTCGATCCATAATGATTTGCGCTGGGTTCCCAAAAGTTCGCTTCCTCAAATCTAGTTTCATAATAACTTCACGAGACGTAGTTGATTTAGTAGGGCAGAGCCATACAAATTTAGTGTATGAGTCAATCACGGTAAATATGTGGTTATATATTTTATTCGTCGATTCTAGAGTTCCAAGATGATCAGCGTGGTATGTGTGTATCAGAACGTCTGGCTTCGTAAGAGGATGAAGATATCCCTCTTGTTTACCTTCCTTTTTGTTAGCGAGAATGCATACCAAGCAATTGTCTATAAAATTCTTTACCTTGGATTTTACGTCAGGAATGTAGTAGGCGATTTTTATTAATTATTCTGTTCTTTTCACCGAAATGTGTCCCTTTAGATGAGTCATTTGAATATCATTCTGCATACTGATCGGCACTACTAGTAATTCAGACTCAATTGTACACTTAAATAGTAATCCTCTTCGCATTTCATAGTTGCCTTGCGGCTTATCTTTCACTTTGTCAATGATAATTTAAAAATCGGAATCTTCAGCTTGAGCCTTTTTGATTCTAGCTATTTGGTCATCTTCGATTATGTCCATTACTGGCATTCGCCTCATTGCATCTGCATGCTGCATACGAGAGCCGGCACGATGCCCAATTTTATATTTAAAATCTTCTAAAATTTCTGCCCATCTCCACGTCTTGGTAGAGATATCCTTTTTCTTCATCGTTTGACTGAACGCAACACAGTCCGTGACTATTTTAAAATTTATTCCATGCAAGTAGACACGAAATTTTATAATGACTTTTATGACGGCTAAGACTTCCAGCTCATAGCTTCTGTAATTTCGTTCGGCACCCTGCGTTTTACGGCTTCAATAATTAACTGGATGGAAGTGTTTGTCATTCGGTGAGCGTTGCAATAAAATTACACCAAGGCCATTTTGACAGGCGTCAGAATGTACTTCGGTTTCGTGTCCAGGGTCGAATATCTTTAAAACTGGTTCTTCGGTTAGGAGGGTTTTCAATTTCAAAAACGCATTTTCTCCTGTTCTTCGAATTGCCGCTAGAATGCAGATGGGGATTTACACAATCCGAAAGGAGTTCTCTGAAACTGATACTGACCATCGTGAGTAACGAAAGATGTAAACCTTCTGCTTTGTTCGTCGATTTCAACATGGAAAAAAGCGTTCCTTAAATCAATCGTACTGTATACCGAGGCGTCCTCCAGCTTATAAATTTGATCCTCTATTAGCGCGGAAGGGTATTTATCCTTGATAATAACTTTATTTATTAATCTATAATCAATACATACTAGTGGTGAACCGTCTTTTTTCGTCACGACTACGACAGGATTTGCAAATTCTGAACTGCATGGTTCAATGATCCCGTTATCAAACCACTGCTTAATTCGATTTTCAACAATTTCCTTTTCGCGTACAGATAATCGCCTGGATTGCTGACAGATAGGCCTTTCATCGGACAGTGTGATATTTAATTGAACATCCATCTTCTTAGTATTTATCGGTTTGTAAGTCTCAATTAGATTTTTTTCTCTTTGGCGTATAATAGCATTTGGAATTTGATCAATATCGGCTAACGTTTCTTCTCGCACTTCAATATAGGCTAAAAATAACGTTTGATTCTTCTTTTTGATAACGGTGTCCGTTTCATTAACGGTTAACTCTATGTGAATGTCTCTATCAATAACGATGTCGTCATTCATTGCGTCATCGGGAACGACATATAAAATTTGTGGATAATCTTCGTTATCAATAACAACAATATCCTATGTCTTATGGCCCCAAAATAAGAGTGGGGCATCCAGGTGGAAGCGGTGCCCCCTCGCACCCTCCCACTCGGATCAAAATCCCCAATGTAAGCGTGGCCATATTTTCCATTTAAGTGAAAAACTCATACAAGTACACTCCGTTTGGTTTCTATCGAGTCGATGCAAATCCGGTTTCAATTTTGATACGGTTCCAATTTCAGTTACGATAAGAAGCACAAAAATGATTGCCTATATTAGCGATTAATATCTACCAATCGCAGGGCTTTAATGAAAATGAAATGCTGAATAATTTTATTGTAGTACCATCTGGGTCACTTTGTCTTTCACTATTTATGCATGATAATCGGTCATTATCGACATCCTCATCTGGTTCATCATTTGTTTCGCCATCATTCCTATTATTTATTGCAGACAGTAAGTAAAAATCTGTTAGACCTAAAATGATCTTTTCTCGTAGCTGTCCTTTATTTGTAGTAATTAAAGAGGTATACATGTCCGTAAAGGACTGCAGCGATGTTCTGCTGCCTCGGCGGAAGAGGATGTTCATATCAGCCGAGATTGGCCTTGTCTGGGGACGTGCGATTGCACTGGCAGGCTAGCGTTGTGGTGTCGTGGGTCGGGTTCAATTTCGCATTCACGAATTCTTGGGTCTCAGAAGAAAGGATCGACCGAAGTCGAAAAAAATGTAGGTAACTACGAAAGGGAAAATGTCTTGCTCAGAGAACAAGTTGAAACGGGTGAAAACAGACGAACTTGGAGAGACTTCATCGTTACCCGACGATTCTTATGGCCCACAAATAAGAGTGGGGCAACCGGATGGATGCTGTGCCTCCTCGCACCCGCCCAACCGGATTAAGATCCAAAATGTTGAAGTGGCCATATATTTCCCTTTTGAGTAGAAAAGTCATACAAACATGCTTTGCATGAGCCATCCCATCAAACGAGAAATATAACGGTGACCAATTTATGTCATAGAATTATGTGATTAGGTCACATAACCCTATGCTATAAGAAGGACACTTAAGCTGGAGGCCACCCAACCTGGCAAGAGGCCCTGAAACTAGAAATCAGATGGAGCGCGCCCGATGGCTAGCTCATTTTTTCTTGAAAAAGCCTTCCACCGTGCCGGGTCCTGTACCCGGTCAGAAGGAACAAAATGAAAAGACCGAAGTTGGATAAATTATCTATTCATTATATTTGAGTTTTAAAAAGAAAAAATCATATAAACAATTGTGGGGGAAAAAGAATATACGAGTATAATAAATTTGAAAAAAAAATGTGAAAAGTAAATACGTAAATAAATGTGAGAAAGAAAGAAATTTACATGAATAAATGTGCGAACCAAAATTATAGGCATAAATATGAAAAGTAAATACGTAAATAAATGCGAGAAAAAAAATTACATAAATAAATATATAAAGGGAAACAAAAGGGTACTTATACATCCTTCTCGTGGAGCGCTCGTAGATGGGGTGGGTAAGTCCTAGAATTTTTCTATTTTTAATTTCATTTAACGTTATAACTCTTATTACATACTGGAATTTTTTATTTTTAATTTCATTTAACGTTATAACTCATTACACAAAAATTCCGAGTTTAAACTTGGAATGCCAACATTTGAAAATTACATTTCACTTAATGTTTCTCATTCAACTTTATAATTTGTTCTATTCGAGTATCGATCCATATATGGCAATTGAAATCAACGAGAAATTTTTGAAAACTTATTGAAAACACAACGTTATTTGAAATTCATGAGTTGCCTATTCACATCACTAATTCTTTTATTATGAATTGCACCGGTAACACTGGTGCTCTGATAAAGCTATGATTTTATTATCGTATGCAAATATGACTTCGTTACAATGAGTTTGTGTGCCTCTTAGCATGTTTTTGCGAAACTAATCTTTCCGAACTCTCGTTCACCCTCGCGTGCGTTTTTTCTGCTCTCACTTTAATATCAAATCGAAATCAGTTTCAAGTACAAGACATTTTCACAAAATTGCACTCAAAACTCTTCCGTCGTCGTAACAAATAAAATGCAACAATCAATGAAATGTCCAACAACATCCTAAAATCAATTGCGCAAATTCTTTAATCCATCCTCGCGACCCGCCTCGCGACTTGTCTTCCCGTTAGCTGGATCGAGAACGAATCTCCAGTTCACGTGTACAAACAAGTTCCCTTTTACTGCTTCTCCCGTTCTCATTATATCTCCTCATCTTGAGACAAAACTCAAACTTGTTTCTGGTGAATTATGATGAAGATGCAGGAACATTATTACTCTGGGTAATGAGACATAACAGTATATCAAGCGTTAAAGAGTATTTAACTTGTAAAACTCTTTAGAATATTGAAGTTCTGGCAAGAGAACGCAATATTACATGAAGCTACACAACCCGTTTTCAGGTTGTGGGGTCGAGGCATATGATTATGGACACTGTTCAATTGCCTTTTACAGTGTATAAACAATTTTATTTTTATTTATTCACATTGCTACAATGTACAAAGGGTTAGCATTTATGTGCCTTGGATGTAACTTGTTTTTCCTCTTTGCCTTCCACTTCTGACAAGTTCTAAATGAAGTACTTGACTGTAGCTCCATAAATCGCTGATCGCTTGGACAAGGTAATGCTTTTCTCTATAATAGCTGTAATCGTAGAGTGATTCGCTGGAATTGGCTTATGGCAATGGGTATGGAGGACGGCGATGAGCAAGTCATTGTTGAAATCAATTTTCAAACGTTGACCTCCGGTAAAGACAAATGCAGCAAATACTATAATGGTAATTTGTATCGGTAATATTAAAATTGCACAAATTTGCAGTGTGCCGACTAAGAATATTTCCATTAATATGATTAATGTTCCATTGCAATGTTCAGAGAAATAATTTTTTTGTCAAATTCGGACACAACAAATACTGAGGAGAAAATCGAACATCTCGCAGCCTTTGATGGATGGAACCTTTACCAAATTATTGACCCACATTTCTCGATCTCCCCATGAACACTATCTAGGGAATCGAAACCACTACCACCTTCAAGAATGTCTACGACTACAGTGAATGCCGTAGCATGCAGCAAATCTCAAGGATTGTTATATTTATTTTTATTTCACTCTAATTGCGTAGAATCGCAATATGATAATTTCTAGTATGTATATAAATATATACTATATATATATTTCTTATTTTGGCTTTTATCTTTAATATATATAAAATTTTCAGACATTTAGAATGTATATATGTAGATATATTTTGTGATCGTTATCTTAATGGTAGCAAAATTTTCTTAGTGGATCTTTTTATCGGTTTATTGCTTTTGTAAGCAGTTGGAAGAAACGTTAAATGAAAACAATTAAAAAAAAACACAGAACATATTCTTATCTGTTCTGTTTAACCTGGAATAGTTGATACGAATTTTTTTTATCCAGTTTGCAAAAAAAGAAACTAATGCATTTAGTAATAAAATTTGATACTATTTTGTTCGTGGTAATTTTAGAAAGAAATAGTAATTGAAAATCAATGCTCATCAGATGAATGTGATTCAGAATTGAGTAAAACCTTTATGCTCTCAATGTTGCTGTCCGGGTGAAGGAGATAGGAAAGTTTTCGAGCAGTTTGACAGTGTAACTGCTCGATTACTACATATTCTCGGAATAATCTAGGCCAAGAATATCACATATTGAAATCAGGTCGCCAATCGCTAGTCAGTTAGAAAACTCCAGCTTACTTGATAATTAATTCGAATCCGTTTCAAACTCGAAACCTCTAAACTCACGAAGGCGCTGTCGATTTCCACGTTCACCATCAATTTCGAACACGAGTCTATGTAACGCGATAATTTCTGTCTTAGGAGCATGTTTTAACTTGTCTCTGATATGAGAGATTTGCATAAAATTCTTCATTTGACTAACTTCTCTAATTGCACAGTTTATACAATAATTATCAAATATCTAAATAGCGTCTTTGTTTCACTTATATCACTTAACGTTCGGTTTTCACGATTATT
The DNA here is from genome assembly GCA_963969285.1 of Odontomyia ornata. Classification (NCBI taxonomy): domain Eukaryota; kingdom Metazoa; phylum Arthropoda; class Insecta; order Diptera; family Stratiomyidae; genus Odontomyia; species Odontomyia ornata. Next base: position 290,781,645 of record OZ017740.1, on the reverse strand, counting down.
GCCACAATAGTGCCCTTGACCACGTTGTATTTTATTTGTCGTTCTATTCTTCGTCTTCTTCTGCAAGCTTTCATTCGTTGTTTTAATGCACTGTGTCGCCTGGGTTTTATTCACCGCTGTTTTTTCTCGTTGTTTTTATTTTTCTAACCAAGAAGTTCTGCGTTATATTTTATTTTACCTTAGATTTCGTCGTTCTTATGCTCGCCTTTTTTCCGCTCGTCGTTCTTGCTGCTCGTCGTTTTTGCTGCTTGTCTTTCTTGCCGTTCGTCGTTCTTGCTACTCGTCTTTCCTGCCGCTCGTCATTGTTGCTTCTCGTCATTCTTGCTGCTTGCCTTTCTTGCCACTCGTCGTTCTTGCTAGGCGTCTTTCTTGCCGCTCGTCGTTATTGCTTCTCGTCGTTCTGGCTGTTGGCCGCTCTTGCTGCTCGCCTTTCTTGCCGCTCGTCGTTCCTTCTCGTCTTCGTCGCGGTTACCGTGTTCCACATATTTTTATACCGTCATTCTTGCAGCGTTTTGTTGCACTTTTATTGAAATTCACAATTACCTGTTGAGGTATTTCATCGTTAAACTGTTGAGTTTTTTCATCGTTAAACTTTCCGTTTCATAAGTTCGTCCCCCTCATTCGATCCCGGTAGAGCCCCCAAAATTGTGGGATCTAATTTGGCGGTTTAACAACACTCAAGCAATTGTTGGTGAATAGATTTATTACGATCTGAATCGTTTGACAGCTTAATCCTAACTCATATCAATACATAATATGAGTGTTACCATAAACAAATTAATTCAAAATTACGCTTTTCAAATTACATTTGGTTATTTAATGAAATTCATTCCCTACACAATACTAATTGTAACATGCGAATTCGGCGTTTTTACGATTTAATTTAAAGGCTTGGCAGATCTCTAGCGTTGATCGTTCACTGTACCCGCTTTACGGCGATCAAATTTCTCTTTTCCCAATAAAAATTGATTTGTACCCCCCGATGTTCACAGCAAGCTCCTCCTGGGTTCTTTTCCAATCGGAAAACTTCGCTTTCAACGGATCTTTCAACGGAAACCGCAAACGAAGCCATTTATCGTGTGTGGTACGATGTTTGGACTGCTGTTGTTGACTGTGATGCCTCGATCACCTTTGATCTCTTTCCCCATTCCCATTCTGGGCTGGTCACTGATCATGGCCATATCATCATTTTCATGTTTGTACTTTATTGGTTTGATTCTCTAGTGTATGTAGCGAAATCGCAGTGTTGTGTGTCATTTGCTGCGTTGCAGCGAGCTGTATATTTTGAATGGTTACATTTTGTGTTATTTGTTGCAATTACGGTTGTTGTGTTAATGTCGCCGTTTGTGTTGCACTTAGCCAGTGTGCTGGTGACGAGAAAATGTTGACAGTTTGGAGCAAAAATATGGATTTACTGCACTGGAGGAGGAATTTGCTGGATCGATATAGGGACTTGTGTATAGATTCGATGCATATGTGCCTGAGGAGTTGATTGCGTAGTAATTCCTGCATTCCCAACAAAGCATTGAACGCAAGACATTGGCGAAGAAATAGCCATTATAGGAAGAACTATTTGCGTCATTGGTAGTATTAGGCTTGTCGCGACCTTTTGAGACTGCTCTTTCACTGTGATTGTTTGTACTTGACATGATGGAACCATTAACGCATTATTTGTATTCGCCGTAGATCCTTGCGCCCCACTGCCTTCACTGTCACTATCATTTGACTGTGTCCAATCTGTTTTGATTTTTGGACTTTTCGAGCGCTTTCAGATTGATCATTGCCGGATTTAGATTCATCTTTTAATTTTGCAATCAAATCATCGCTGCTGCTTTGATTTGTTGTCTCTTAGTGTGCAATTCCTGCTGGAGTAGATTGCAGTCCAGGTTGCAAACTTTGCATGGGAATTTCCTTACGTGACTTACATTGGCATTTGATGTAGTTGTTGAGGGGGTTGAAATATTATATTTTGATTCGATGTTGCAATTCGCGTTTTTACTTGAGCATGAAGATTTGCCTGTGGCGCTGTTTGTTGTTGAATACGGATTTCACCGTTTAGTTTCTTTACTAGTATCATTTTGTGTGTGAAACGATATGGGCACCGGACAAGCAATCTACTTTCTTTACTATCAGATTTTACAGTGATTATACTAAGCGGGTTCATATAATGTAGAACAAATGACGTCAATTCTCTTCCATATCGTGCATAATCATGTTCTTATACAGTTCCTGATCAAAAAATTAGGAACACTAAGATTTTTGCTAAAATTTATACTTTTGCCCCTGAAAACTCTCTTTTCAAACGACGAAAAAATATAGAAAAAATGTTTTTTTATTCCTTGATCATTTATTAATAACAAATTAAATACAACCTCTGTCTAAATACTAATATTTCGTAAGACTACCCTTAGCTTTAATAACCGCTTTTATTCTTGCGCGCATACTGTCGATGCATGTTGCATGATCATGTCCTTTATTTTGTCACTGTTTTCTCATATATTTCAAATGTTTTTCTTTAATTTATCTACAGTGGGATTAGTAGAGGCATAAACTTCCAATTTCAAGAGGGTCCATATATTTTCAATAGGATTCAGATCGGGGGAATTGCCAGGCCATGGAAGAACAGGGATACTGCCGCCATCAAATACATTTCGCACGTACTGGGCATGGTGACATGGAGCACCATCATGCATAAAGGTGGTGCAGATTCCACTGCATCTCAAAAAATTGAAATATGGAATTAATATGTCTGCCATGACCTCAGAGTAGTGGAGAGTATTCATTGTCCCGTTGACAAAATACAACGGTCCACATCCATCTGCTGAAATGCAAGACCATATCATAACGGCTGGTGGATGCTTGACGGTCCTCATAACACAAGCTTCATTATATCGCTCATGTGGCCTTCTCCGAACGAACTGGTGACTTTTTGTTACCACTTCTAACCTGAATTCGTCGCTAAATACAATTTGAAAAATGAGTAAAAAAAAACAACATTCGAAAATGTTGCTTTAAGGCCAAGAAAATAGCAAAAAATTATGATAATTACCTTTCGGAAATCTTCAACGAAAAAATGTTGAAGATTCCTTGCAAATTCCAATCTAGCTTTGCGCATTTTTGCCATTAATTTCGGTCGCCTGGCATGTAAGTTTGCTTCTCTTAAGCGTCTCTTGAGTGTCATCCGCGATATAAACATCCTTCGGCTTCCAGATCCTGATGCAAATTTCGTACGGACGAAAAACGGTTTTCACTGGCTTTCTGTATAATTCTTCGGTCAGTTCGAGTCGTTGTATTCCTTTTCCGGCCAGAATTCTTTCGTTTGTTGGCAGATTGCAAAGGACTCTCAATCTTGATCTTATTGATTCGCATCACCGTTTGAGGAGAAACCTTCTCCATTCGTGCGATTTGACGAAATGAAAAGTTGCTTGTCCTTAGCAACGCAGTTATCGATGCTTTTTGTTCCAAAGATATATCTATGTTAATATTTCCCATGTTTCTTTAATATCCAACTTTATAATAAAATACGCGCAACGATTCAGGTATTCAAAAAAAGTTTAAAATCTTTTCCTTTCACAAAGCAATCACATTTACCTCCAAACACTTTTCACAAATTAAACACAAAAACTAATGGAAAACTAACGACTATTTATTTTCTGTCCGATTTACATAAGGATAACTTTTAATATGATATACAGGTTAAAAACAATTACTTGAAATAATTTCAAATGACCGGGATTTTCCTTAGCGCATAAAACCTCTTCAGAATACTTGCAAGCTTAATTATAAAATGAAAACATTCTCGAAACCCTAATTTTTATGACATCACAAATGAAAATTTTGAAAAAGTCATCAAACTGCTGAGTGTATTTTGAACAGTAACTGTGCATTAAGTGTATTTTGCATTAAAGATCAAATAACAGTTTTATAAAACAAAGTCATAAGTGTATTTTTTTCCAGAAAAGAACCCTAATGAAAGAAAACAGTTATCGCACGCTAAAGGCACTTATCTAGAGGAATTGCATTGCTAATAGTCTAGCTCAATCGGATCATTGCCCGGAATAAGCGTTCTCAATGCAGTTAGGGTTGAAAATGCATTTGTTCGACTTTTATTGAGCATTTGTAGCTGCTGATGCATTTGCGGATGCATTCGCTGCTGCCTTTGTGGATGAATCAGCACATGCATTTGCGGCTGCTACGTGTTTATCGCGCAGTTCGCGTGTTCGAACTACGCGGTTATCACATATGTTTTATTTTCCACGTGACAGATAAATTTGTCACGGTGCTAGTGCCTGTTCGATTCAAGACATGCACTGCCAAGTTGACTGCCTCCGCCCAAAACTTATAATCCATTTACTTGAAATGAATAATTGTACCCACAGCTTCCACTATTGTGCAATAATGACATTCAGCGTAACAATATCTGGAACAATCTTTTACATCGAACTCCCACTACAGCAATGTCCCCAGCATTGATGAATTCACGGCGCTTGTTGTTCGACTGTTTGAGAGAAAAAATTCATATGAATTTCCGATGAATACCAAGCATTCACAACGCGCTTGTGAATCCATTCGACACCGTTAAACACCAAAATGTTTATGTCGCCCTTCCCCTTAGCCATAATGTTCGAGCCATTTCTAATTGTAATGCTCGACAATGCCCTTGTGTAATTCTCAACCTACTCACTTCGATGATTCATATAATCGCTAGTAACCGAGTCCAAAATCCAGGCGTTGTGAGAGAAATACTTTCATTCTGATCCTTCAGCTGCTGCATGATTTCTGCCAACTTCGAAAAAGCGTTGTAATATCATCTCCCGGTTTCTTTGTGAAACCATAGTATTTCTATGGCAAAAATACTACATTTGATTTCGATGATTGCTCATAAATGCTCTTGAGCGACGTCCACATTGAATGTGCCGTTTCACAATTTATAACCTGGAGCAGCGACTGCTTGTGACATGCCGATGATATTACACGCCACGCCTTGGCATCCAGTCTTCCACTTGACAATCGCTGTCTGATAGTTTGCATTCGAGATTATAGATCTTTATTAGGTGATTTTGTTTTCTAATTTTTTACATATATACAATTCATAAATAACTTAACCTAACCAATATTCATGCGGGTTGTGTCTTAGAGTTTTTCCCGGAGTTCTATAATAATTTACTTTAATTAGACAAAACTTTAAAGTGTTGACACCCACAACATTATCAAACATTAATAGATTATAAAAAGAAGTTTGGTGTAAAATTCATTTACTCTAACAACTGCAGTTTTAAAAATTGAGTTTCTTAAAATTAAGTACATTATTTCCTGAAGACTACGTTAAAAATACTCATTCGCTGCATCCATTAAGCGGTTGTTGTTGTTTAAAAAGTACGTAATACTTCATTCCTTGAATAGAGAATTCGCTCATAGGCCCGCACACATCGCTATAAATTAACTCATCAGGTTTTAGCGGATTCCGAAGACGACTTTTCTTTCCATACAAGCACGCAATATAAATGTCCGTGAAGGACTGCAGCGATGGTCTGCTGCCTCAGCGGAAGAGGATGGTGAGATCCGCCGAGATTGGCCTTGTCTAGGGACGCGTGAATGCGCTGGTAGGCTAGCGCTGCGGTGTCGTGGGGCGGGTTCTTTTCCCTAGCACAAGGACCCACTACAAAAAAATTTCGCATTCACGAATTAAAAAATGTCAAATGCCGATCGACTGGTATCGAAGTCGAGGTAAACTACTAAGGGTTGAAATTGCAGTTTAAAGCACAAATTGGGCCGGGCAAAAACGGACGGACTTGAGGAGACTTCGTCGATACCAACGATACTTATGGCCCACAAATAAGAGTGAGGTGGAAGCGGTGCCCCCTTGCTCGCTCCCAACCGGATCAAGATCCAAACGTAGACGTGGCCATGTTTTTCCTATTTGAGTGAAAAACTCATACAAACATAATTTGCATGAATTTTTCCTTCAAATGAGGTATACAAACGTGAACAATTTATATTATAGCATTATGCGATGGAATCACATAACTTTATACCATAAAAGGGCACGTGAGCGGAAGGCCACTCTACCCGGCAAGAGCCTCTATAAAACAAAAGAAGGGAAGAGCGTGCCCGATGGCTAACCCATTTCAGTGGAGGAGCCTGCCATCGTTCCGGGTACTATTCTCGGTCAGATTATGAGAAAGAGAAAGACCGAAGATACAATTTATCAATTCATTATATTTTAAAACATTAATTACTGACAAAATACATCAAAATTGGTCTACTCCTAATACTCAAATTTTTACGAGACAGGAACTTGTAAAATCGCTTATTTTTTTTTTTTATTGAAAGACTTATTCTGAAGTTTAAGTGCAAAATTACAGAGGTTCAGAAAAAATACTAGTACATTCCAAGGCTTTATTCGGAAAAATTGGCTGAATTAAATTGCAAACGATGCATAGTATAAGAACCCAAGATCATGCAGACAGAAACAAAATGTTGTTTTAATAATGAAACACGTGGAAACATTCGACACGATTATAATAAACTGTAGTTTTTTATATTATAACGTGATTAGTAGTCATGCAATGATGTTATCCTTAGGAAGGCATTGAAGAACGATTATGAAGTGTATCACCTCGTGACCTTTAAGTCCGTTTTTAAATACAAATATATAATTATCTAAGGAAACTTTCATCGTGCACCCATTTAACTTTTTATAATTCCTTTGCCTGAATTATTCTGACTTTACAGTGATAATATCTTTTCGATTATTCCGAAAAGTATTTGAGAAAAATTTATATTTCAAATTATAAACATCGGTAATAACGGTTTATTATAGTATTGCAGGGCAAAATAGTAAATCCAAAAAAAAAATGTTTTTCTCTATTTTTTAAGTCCAAAGGTAACAAAAATTACTTCAATCTACCGAAACGGAACTGGGAAGGTGATAAAATTAAGTACTTGCCGAGAAACTTCCATTCAATCGAAATGCTTACTCTAAATTTTTCTCCGTTCATTAATTTCCAATTTTAAACTGGTTTCAAATCAATGCCTAAGGTCCTGTTTGCATATGTCACACTTATACATGTCGGGGTTCGAATGTAAATTTATAAGGTTCTTTAATGTACTGGCACATGCGAAACACGATCCACATAATTACACTTAAATAACTCAGGATTAGAATGTAGAGCTACATAATCACTCAATCTTTCAAGGTTTCTAAATGATTTACCGCACTCCGTATTCATACCTGTCTGGATTTTTAAGAAATACTAGATCGGTTCTCAACTTACATGAACTTTGAAATGATTTGTTGTACATCTCACACTTATATATATTAGGATTTCAATGAAGAGCCTTATGTTTCTTCAATCTACTTGCTGTGACAAACGACCTTCCACATAAATCGCAATTAAACAAAACGGGATTAGAATGAAGCGCTTTATGCGAGGCCAATGTGCGAGCGCGTAAAAATAATTTTCCGCATACTTCGCATTGATTTCTGTTTGGATTAGCATGTAAAGCTTTATGCGCTTTAATATACGCTGATGTAGTAAATGATTTGTTGCAGATGTTATAACGATATTTATTGGGATCCATATGAAGAATATTATGATGCTTGTATGATGTTGTTGTGAAAGTCTTTCCACTTAGATCACACTTCAATAAATCTGGATTACTATGAAGAGGTATATGATCTTTCAATACTTTAGGCCCTGCAAATGATTTTCCGCACTCTTTGCATTTATATATGTCCGCATTAGCATGCTTTTCCAATACGTGTTTCCTTAATTTCGATGGCAGCTTGTATGATCGATTACATATTTCACACTTATATACATCGGGATTCGAATGCCAAGCTGCATGAAGAGCTTTATGATATTTCAATGTCTTAGCGCTTGAAAATGACTCGCTGCATTCATTGCACGCCGTCAAATTATGAATTGATTGTTGTTTCAGATTAAGAGACATCCAAGCCTGCCACAGTGAACGATATTTAGTGGGCAATGTGTTCAAAATTGACAACATAATAGCGATATCGCTAATGTTTTCTCCACTTTCTCTGAGCTGATGTTCAAGTGACAACTGCGAGTGTATGCTGGGCTTTTTATACTCGATTCGGCAAACTCCATTCTTGATCACAATGCGATTATTATCGATGCATAGAATATCCGTTCCCAATAGCAGGTCACTTCTCAGCAATCCGCTTCATCAACCACGTAGAATTTGACCACGCTTTGTTATTCATCGATTTTGAGATTGCAGACTATCTTATACTGACATATGCAAACTCCACCAGTGAATCCATGAAGTTCCAGTGCTTTACAAAGTATCAGATCTGTTGTCTGCTTAGCTGTTGATCGTTTTATTGGCGATTTTTCGATCCCCGGGACAACAAAAGCTTCCAGATGAAAAATCTCGTTTATTACAACGTTTTTGAAAATCTTCGCTAGCATATTCTTCGTTGTGTCCCTTCGTTCCTCGACCCTTTTTATAAATGCTCGTTTCGTTGTTAGTGGGTAATTACATGCCCTGTCCGTTGACATTTATCGCATCGGTTCCGACGTTGTGGCTTTGGGTATTCCCATCGTTGTGACTTCTGATTTTCTCATTGATTAATCGCCTTTATATTTATTGTCGCTTGGAATTTCGGTTGTTTCACAGGCTCTGCTCTAGAAATCTATATGGTTCCGTATGCCCGAATTGATCACTGTAATTCCAACAGATCGCCGAAATGATGGGCGGAAAACGATTGCTGCATGTGTGTAGCGTTGAGACCGTGTATAATATATTTTATTACTGCCGCATCTGATAATCCACCTTTTCGGCCCATTGAACACATCCGGTATACCGGGTTCTCCTTGATTTCCCGCGCCGTCACTGCCATTTCAAGATGTACGTCGGCCTCATTTGTTATGGTAGGAAAATCCGTGAGAAACTTTTGCACAAATTGCAGCCATGTCACGAAAATTACCCGGACTGCCGGAGTCCGTCCATCCACAACTTCGCAGCTCCCTTCAGCTTCGTCGACACAGCCAATAAAGAACTCATTTTGGCCACTGGTAAACTGACGCCAGATTGTCAATGCGATGAATAAACTGCGAAGAACTGACGGAATCTTGACTAAACGAGTCAAACTCCGGCAGTAAGTCTATGACTTCTCATGCAGGGACACAATGCGTGACGTTTGTTAACAAGTTGTTCGCACCTGCATTTCACTGCTCCGCATACATCAAATGTCCGTTGATGTGGCTAGCTGTGCATACACATTCACATTATTTCTTGATGGCTCAGAAAACACTCCATGCGCAGGTGACGTTGCTAAGCTCGTTTGGCAATATGATGGCCGCGCGTAGATGTGCGTGTAATGCGCAAGCATCATCGGAGTCGGTTTAGCACTTGTGTTTATTGCAGTCGTCGGCGTTTGCGTGTGTGCAGCATTCGGTATCATTCGGTTGTCATCGCCGGATACTGTTGCACTTTCACACGTTCGTCTGTCGCTTGTGTTAGAGAACACACATACACGCTTGCATTCGCGTTGGCAGCCGTTGCATCCGAAGAAACACTTCGAAGCAACGTTGCCTCGATTACCGCCAGCATTTTGAAGGCATTCACGATTTTCTTTAATTCTGCTATTTCGCTTCCCAAAACACTCACTTCCTCGACACTCTCCTGCTCGTTTCCCGATTCAATTGAAATGTCACTAATTCATTAACCAGTTTTTTTGATCCCATCAACGGCGAACCTATCCGTTCACGTTGCTTTCGCAAGTCCGCCACGTTTAGATGACTAAAATTCAGCATTTTTTTTTATTACTGGTAGGTGTCGAAATTTTTTTTTATCCACTTCTGAATTAATAATTGAAACACAATTAATACAATGTTAATAATATTAATCATCACAATCGACAAACACGTTCCAATCGAAAAGATTCCGATCGCTTCAAAGCTCGTTAACGACTGGCTCTGTACGTTACTTGCTCGCGTTCGTTTTTATCTGCAACAAAGTTACCAAGAGAGTTGACACTTATTTCTAATGGGTTTTCATAAAGCCTTCCTACTGGACTGTGCAAGTAAATAGATAGTTCGTCACAAAGCGCATCGCCAGATTTAGTAGTTTTCTAGCTCTTATGCACTAATTTGTGATGATTTTCCCACAAAGAATAGTTATTTTTCAGTTTTTCAGAATGGCCTGAAGAATCAGATTTTAAAGATGCACTGTTTTGGGCATTTATTTTCAGTAATTCTTTGACTTTTGCGACAGCTGAAGAGCAAGTAGATGAATTCATGAAGTGCATTTTTTTAACCTTGTATCCAATAGCGTAGCTCTAGTATGCCCATTCACTTGTCAATTTTTTTCAAAACAAGCGCCTGTAATTTTTTTGCGAGAGAATCTTCGTTTCGAAGAGGTTTAACTTTTAAAACAAGGCAATGAATTAGTGGAATTTCCCTGCTGCTAATACAGTACTTATTACCTGAAACTTCTTTGGTTGCCGCCTCGAGTGGTCGCAGAACTTGCAATACGGAAGAAAGAGTTGATAACTCTAACGATAAGACTGTAGCTCTAGAAATCATGTAGTATGTGGTGTTCCATTTGATTGGAACTTCTTGAATCAATTTTGTTTCTTTCTGGGTTGGTTTACGCAATTAGTTACTACCTATATTGCTCTGCTTAAACCAAGTCACAATATTTTTGATTTTGACAATTAAGTTTGGCAGTTCCGTACACTGTTGCCTAGCATTTTGTGCCACCAAATTTAAAATGTGCGCAAAACATGGTATATGCTTTTCACTGAAAACGAAATCGATGACTTTTACCATATTGAGTCTGCCACTACGGCTGAAACATTATCGCTGGAAATATTCCATTCAGTACATGTATTCAACAGCATTTCAGCAATGTGTTCCAAACTATTGCGTTCATTTGATTGAAAAACTCCAATCGTAAAAATCATGTATGCGAGTGCATGAAGTTTTAACACCACTGAACAAAAAAGCTAGCGCTTCTTCGAAACTTGAAATACTAAACTTTTGACGCATGGGTTTCGGAGGAATACGAGCATCTACATCTTATTTAGAAGAATCTGATTTTTCGCTATTGTCTTTGCTCAAATCTACAACATCATTGGAGTTTTCTGGCGATGCTGAATCTGAAATTTTAGGAAAAAATTGTGCTTTCCCATAACTGCATTTCTGTACATGTTTGTGGTTTTACCTTTTTCTTTATTAAATTGAAATTCCCAAAAGGCAGCTTTACGTACATTTTTTAATGTGACCAATTACCGTTTTTTGTGTTCCCTTCAGTCTTATCGTAAAACTTCCACACCTGACTCTTCTTGCAAGGTGCCACTGCATCATATAATAAAACTGCAATTAAAACAGTTAATGCGTGAAAACAGCTAAAAACCATCAATTCATCAATCGATACCGGAAAAAATATCAACCTGAATGAGTGCCTGCTGCATATGATATTCATTCACACCGAATAATTTAGATTGAAAAGGTAAAAGCAGCAATCGCAATAAACAAAACTCACTCACTGAACGGAGTTTCACGCACTGCACAAAACATGTCTCTTGTTAACAAGAAATGTCAAGAACAATAATCATCACAGATGGTTATTGGATTTACATGCATGCGTCCGTATGATCATACGTTCAAGTGGAGATTGAAAATATCAATAGGAAATTGATTTGAATTAAAAAAAATTGAATAGAAGGGTTGGAAGAAAACCATGGAGTGAAACAACTAATAATCATTGATTCGATGTTTTGTGCAACAACATCGATACATCGAGTATTTTAAAAACATCGGATTGATTCGATGCATCGTATTGTAAACATAGAGTAAATGCGATTTATCAATGTACATCGAATATCCCTAATCAAGCAAATCGTTTTCCAACGTTGCCTTAGTATTAAGAAGATCCAACACTGTTTTCACTACTTAAAATATTGGCTATTTTACTATGGTGAGTTTCAATAAAAATACAGTACAACCTTGATAAACGCAACTAAAGGAAATTGAGGCGGTTGCGATAATTGAGGTTGTTGCAATAACCAAGTCACATATTAAAGGCTAGGAGGAAAACAAAAAAGGTGGCATTGTTAACATATATATTTCTCCTGTTGTTTTCAACACAACTTTACTTTATTTATAAAAATAATACTAAAAAACTAAGAATGTGAAACTTCATACATAATATTTCTTACTGCTTGTCAAAAAAGTCTAAAATTTTTGAATGGCTTTTCTTACACTTTAGTTGCTTAGCCACAGCTAGTTCTCTTAATTTCTGTAGCGCTAAAAGATATGTCAATGGAACTGGATTTTCTTCAGCCCATTGGATGCAAACGTTGAAAGCTTGTATTGCCGTTTCGGCCTTAACCATTTTTAATACTGGCAATGTTTCTTCTTCGCTTTCGGTTCCATTTTCAATATTTTCAACCTCTTCTTGATCATTATGAATTGCTTCCACCTCAGTTGTATTTTCTGATATACGATTTCCGTAATCCACTTCCCAGTAGTAGCAATTTCCTGCAGTAAATCGTAAATTGATGCAATTGTTTAACGCTCGTTCACAATTTGATTTTTAATTATAATCAACGGCAAATCATCTTCATCAACACACTCCAGCACTTCTTAATCGCATTGGCCTGCAACTGACTCCAAGCGTTAGCCAATATACACACGACATCGCGTAAATTAAACGCTTTGATTTTGTCTTCTAGATTCGAGCCCTTACTTCCGATAAGATGTGCCAATAGACTTTTTTTGTAAAACAATTTCGTAAGCTTTATCACATTTTGGTCCATTGTTGCAGAATGGCAGTGGAATTTGCTGGAAAGCACATGACGACAATCATTCCATCATTGCTCTAAATATCACCGTCCTTGGGGTGACATGGAGCGTTGTCCAAAAGCGGCAATGCTTTCTTAGGAAGACCTCGAGATCCCAGATGTTGTTGAACCTGTTAGAAGTGAAACAATTTTTACCAAATGCCAGAGCGTTTTATGTTTTATGTTTTACCTCGCGAACAAAACTTGTGTGGAACCATTCTTCGAAAAACGCGAAAGTCATCCATGCATTTTTGTTCGCTTTATAGGTGAATGGTTTGTCATTAAAATTTTTAAATGCTCTTGGATTAGTGGATTTCCCGATGACAAACAATTTTATTTTGTGCATACCGGAAGCATTTGTACAAGCTAAGAAGGTAATCCTTTCTTTGCTTACCTTATAGCCAGGAGCGGATGTTTCCTTAAAGCTCACCAGAGTATGATCTGGCATAAGTTTATAGAATAAACCCGACTCATCGGCATTATAAATCTATTCATCTGATAAACCATGTTCTTGAATCTTGGTTGTGAATTTTGCCAGAAATGGATCAACAAGCTTAATTTTGTTTGATAATTTCTCCCCACAAATTTTAAGCAGGCGAACCCCATGTCGTTTCTTGAAATTTACAAACCATCCATTGCTTGCATGGAAAGTTCCGTTGTTTTCTTTAATTTTCTCGTGCAATTGAGATGCCTTTAATTTCAAAAGTTCGACTGAAACAGGCACATGTTGTTTTCGTTGTTTTAAAAACCACTTAAATAAAGCCTTTTCCATTCTAAGAAACTCACATTTTCGCAACGCAATACGCTTTCCTGGGCCAGATTCTGTATTTGCAACAAACTTTTTCAACTCACTCTCATTTTTTTTTTGATTCTACATCTGGTCGACTTATGCACATTATAGTCTTTGCATATGACTTTGCGGATGCACTTCTATTTAGTTTATCTACAATTTCCCTTTTTGGTCTTATTGATAGAGAGACTCATAGCTAACGAACTTAATATCAACCGATCACGGACGAAGAAAGGTTCAACTGTGTAAAACTTCAAATTTGTCTATCTCGACAAAGGTTCCAAGAAATAGCTGTAATTGCATTTTCATTTCTCCTCCTTTACGCGCGCGATTTCTAAAAACTATCATCTACTATCAACTTTTCCAACGAAATTGGTCGAAGCACACCTACAACAAGTAAGTAAAACAAAAAACAAAAAATTGGTATAGGAAATAAAAGTTGCGCTCATCGAGGAAATATTTAGTTGAAAATTACATTTATTGAGTCAACAACGTTAAAAATCTAGTAGTTGCGTTCATCAAGGCGTTGCGATTTTCAAGGGTTCCGTTGATTAAGGTTGTACTGTAACAATATTTCCTTAAACCATAAAAAGATTTTATTTATACATATACGTATTTCAAAGCTCATTTCTTCAGTGTAATCTACTAAAATACTTTCTTTATTTGTTACTAACATCGCTATACAGTATATAGCCTGTGGAAATAAATTTCAAACAAAAGACACAGGATAATCTACTTGAAACACTAATTACTACTAATTACAAATAAGGTTACTTAAAGCTATAAAAACCGGAACGCATTACCAGTGTCGTGATTCATCCTTCTTATATCAGGTATCCTAATTATCGCTAGACTTTGAATGACATCTATTTTTCGCACTTATCGTACCTAAGAGGTGCCCTCTAAATTGCCAATGCTGATTTGATGCCCCTAATGAAACTAGCCGGTTTTTCAATGCCAATTTTTGACCGGTTGGTACTTTTTTTTTGCAATCATGTTTCGAATACTGGTTTGACACTAGCCATTTAAAACTGCCGTACGTATAACGGAATCTTGTTCCTTATTCCAATGGTAAACGGGATGGTGAGCTTCCAATGTATCATCGTTTGGTATGGAGCAACTTTTTGCGCAAATGTATATGAGAATGTTCTCGGAATTGCTTCAGGTCTAAAAATTCCAATTTATTCTTCTTTTCGACTTCGATCGTGGATTTGATTTGTTTTTGCCAGGACGTCGTCCACATACCGAATCCAGAAACGGGGCATTAGTGCTAAATCTCCAAGTGTCATTTCAAAGTTGCTCATAAAGATGTCGCTGATGAAAGGTGAAAGTGGATTTCCCACTGCTACCCCGCTTGTTCCTTTGATATAACGTCCTCTAAACGTGAAGTAGTTTTCGTTCATGCAGAGGGCAGTTCATTTAATTAAGGACCGTACATTTTTCCGCCATGTCCAACTGCTAGGGTCTTTCTTCATCAAAATTTGTTCAGTGTTTCCCTTACTGGGATATTGGGGAACAAAGCTTTGACATCAAATGAGACCAGTACCTCATTTACGACTTCTTGGTTGTTTTTTACAGTTCTAGGCTAGGTCTTGGTGTTGCTGTTATTGGTTTAACATTTTTATTGGTGTAACAGCCATTTTGCAATTTTGGGAGCGTATGAATTCACTGCAGCAATTATTTCTCAAATTTCATTCCCATGTTTGTGTAATTTCGGCAAGCATCTTATTCGGAGTAGGCACGGGTTATCCAAGATATGCTAGCATTTCTTCATACTTGTGTTGATTCTCCTTAACGAATCCAGAAGGTGATCTTTCCTTAGTTCCAGAAACTTCCCATTACTGAGTTCGCGGTTCACTTCATCGTCGTACTGTTGTTTGCCCATAATTACCATGTTGCTGCCCTTGTCGGCTTCGATGTAATAGACTGGTTTGTTGTTGAATTGATTAATTACTTTATTTTGGTAAAGATTGGGTCAGTTTTCAATGTTTGTGACTATTTGCGCTCCTTGATGCCGTATGTGATTTTTCACTTCCCGCGATTCGAATTTAATTGCTCCTTCTACACCTATTATTGTATTTTCTACGGCGCCTTTATTGCTTGCAGTCGCAAAGTTGAGTCCTAAATTTAAAAAATTTAACTGTTCATCTGAGCTTCTCCTTTGACTTTTTCATTACAAATTCTGGAATTATTGAGGTACAAATAATTCCGGAATTTGTAGTGGAGAAGTCAAAGGAGAAGCTTTCAGATGAACAGTTAATTCTTTTTGCAATCTTAAAATGTACTGCAATTTTGCTTCCATCATAACTATGTATGTATGTATCGTTGGAGTAGCCTAGACCCTTCGCTTGCGAAGCTAAGCAAAGAGTATATATCCGCTCGATCGGTTTGCAACAAACACCATCTGAGCTGATGCTTTGTGATCCCTGACAACATCCTCATCCATGCTTGAAATTCTGCATCTATATTAGGTCCCTCTGGATTAGGGTTTTATTTTGCGTCTACGAGGACTTGTATCTGACATTAGAAAAAAATCCTTTACCGCACTTCCACAGCATTTAAGGAAGGAGAGAAATTAAATCCGGTGTATTCGGGAGCACTATTTCCAACTCTATTCACCAGCAAGCTCTTATAGGGAGACGTGATCAAATCCCTCTGAAGTCTACATGAAGGCTTGCGGTGAAAAGTTTGATCAATGTTGCTCCTTGGATCATTGTACTCACCAATCGAATCGGGTAGGGCTATATTATTTTTTGCATGTCGATTTCGCTTTAAAATATGAACCGCGGGCAATGGATGAACCCGTTTCACAACTTCTTCTTTCTCTTCCCTCATCGTGTAATTTAATTGTAAACTGCTAAAATTTATTTATTCAATTAATTTAAAATTTATCCTTCTATACCGTAAGTACATGTAGTTGCTTTGCAGAAACATTTTTATTCTCAAAAGAATATTCACATTTGGCTTGTTATTTAAGAAAGAAGAAAATATTATCATTAAAATTGTGTACAAAAAGTCCTGATAAAATGTGAAGAAAAAAATATTATTAATATATAGAGTATATATAATGTATTTTCTAAGTAGATAAAGTCGATAATAATTAAAGTGAAAAAACACATCGAATGAACATTTTGCTTTTGCAGAGTTTTTTACATAGAAATTTTGTAACGCATTTAATTATATATGAAAAAGAAGCTAAAGTGACAAACTATATGGAGCTATGTAAAATCATTGAAGAAAAAATAAATAAAAGATTAAACAAACGTTTCTGGATAAAAATAAGTATATAAATACAATACTCTATAGTTATTATTTAACATTAAAACTTACGATATGTATGGCAGAGGGCCTATCTTAAAGTTTCTAATTGTTGTAAATGTACATAGTTATATCAATGACTTTTCAAAACAATTGGCAGATATTCAAAATATTTTGATTATGTTCGTTACCCACCAATGGCAGAAAGCATTTATAAAATGTTCAATCATTATTTTTCTCTGTAGAGAAATCAAGAAATTGAGGCTAAGACTTTATAATTTCAATTTTAAAATATGAATCAGAAAAACTGAATATATTATTAACCCTGGATGAAATGATAAACAAAATTATTGTTATCTTCCAACTATTATTTGACTATTTTTAAATTGTCTACAGCAGACTATTTTTTTAACTATAAAGACCAGTTACATTGATTTTAGAAATACTACTAAGTAATCATAAGAAACATCATGCTATCATTAAAAGTATTTAACCGCACTTTTATATCATGGCTCCTGAGCACAATAGTGTTTGAAACCAAAGTCTTGCCAAAACATGCCAAATATCAATAAAAAAATCTATTATCTAATCAACTCTTTCGCAACCGTATACCAAAGCTTAATTCTAATACTTTTTTCTGTCGCATATACAATTAAGTAAGGACTATTTGTACGAAATGTATTTATTATTGCGCAAACTACTTGTTAAGTTTCTTTTATAATCCATTTCAAAATATATTTAACATTCATTTAAATATCATTTTCTTTAAGTTTTTATTTCGTCTAATATAGCCGAGAAAAATGAATTGTTTTACAAATTAGTTGTGCATTGATAGATTGATAAAAACGGTAGACGCTAAATAAATACTGATGTTGAGGAATTACCACAAAAGTTTAATTGAAAATAATTTCTTAAAGCTATGTGAATAAATATTTTACCATTACAGCAAACAAAATTTAATGTAAGAGTTGTTAGGAACGATAAAAAAACATATTTTGGATTGAATCCAACAAATAATATGTATATATATATATATTTATACTAATTGAGAAAATCAATTAAGAGCTTTCTGTGGTAAAAGAAATAGTTTTTGTTACATAAACCATAAGATCAATGATTCTATAGGAAATTGCCTATAAGAAAATTATTCAAATATTATAAAGGGTCGAAAGAGAGATTATAATGACAATGAACGCAAAAAGATTGTCATATTAATTTATGCGTTAGCGACATAAGATATTTAAAAAAGGAAAAGGAAAATTATAAAAGATGAATATACCAAATATAGAATTAATGAAACAAAAGCCTAGTTTATACTTGATGGTATAACAAAAAGTAAAAAAATGAAGAAAAGTTTAAAAGTCTGCACGTATATAAAAGTAAACGTGGAATAATTCAAGTTGTGAGTAAACATTTTCGGTTTCCTTTGCATAGAGAAAACAGTAAAAATGTTAATAACTAAAAATATTAAAAATAAATGAACAAGTTAAGTAATATAAAAAAATATAGAAATGATTTTATAGATATTTTGAATAAAGCGAAATTATATAGAAAGAAATGGAAATATGAACTGGCATAATAAATATTCGATTTATAATAAAAATTTTGTTTTATTTTATCAGATAACTATACGAATTTTGAGTGCATATATATTGATTTTAAGTTATAAAGAAAGACTTTAAAACCGAAATTTTTCTTTGTTATGATTTGATACTATCTAACGTAAAACTTAACAACTAAATTAAATTAATTTGCTTATAATATACTCACTTCCAAGCATAATTGACCTCATCGTCTTCAACTGGTAACGTGCGGTCAAACAGATTTATGATAATTACTTAGACTAGATCTTTCAATCTGATGTTATTCATGTGCTTTCAATTTACTCTTCGGTATTTTATTAGAACTCATCAGCATTATCTTGCGTTTTCTATTTATTTTACATTAAAATGATTACTTATTGACTGGCAAATAATGG
Organism: Odontomyia ornata; assembly: GCA_963969285.1. Lineage (NCBI taxonomy): Eukaryota > Metazoa > Arthropoda > Insecta > Diptera > Stratiomyidae > Odontomyia > Odontomyia ornata. The sequence goes on along the minus strand of OZ017740.1, from coordinate 290,762,799 downwards.
AGAAAAAAACCAATCAACCAATCGAATCCATAAAAATCCCTTAATAGAGTAAAATATAGTCAAAACCTGAAGATATGCCTAACATACCGAGTATTCTCTGAAACATATTACTTATCCCTAACATTAGATTAATTAACAAAACTCACCACAGATGATGTGCACAACTAAACGATGAACATCAAAAGAACAACAAAAAATATTGATTGTCATGAAATATTACCAATTTATAACACATATTGAAATAATTGGTTATCAACTCAATTTGCTTCATCAAACCTTAAAACAGAGTATCTCCGTAGCGAATGTTGAACCCTTGAGCTTTAAATTCCAAGGAAATTCGATTTTCTTGTCGGTGGAAACACAGAAGAGATACGACGGGGACGTAAGAGTAGGATTATTTAGTCTCCAAACTGCTTCCTCAACAGTATATCAAACGGAAGTACAAACGCATAATAGCTCAAACAATTATATAAGCGCATAGCACACATGCTCACATAACAACATATATATTTATAGAGTCTGGCCCGTGGATACAATCTTATTTATACTTTAGATCGAAGCCATGGCTCAAAACTGTTAAAATAAAGAGTAATGCTATCAAATAGCTACTCGCGAATAGAGCTTACAACAATCCTATGCAAAAAAAATCAACTGGTGACGAGTAAGAGATTATTTCACACATCAAATTCTAAACTGTAAGCATTACGAATCTCTTAGAGGTAAGTATAGTATTTTCGAAACATAAATATAGTTTAGCTAAAATTTTCAACACACCTAATCTTTAAATTCATCTCATGGGATTTATGAATGAAGTGAGAATGGAACTTTAAACTGGACATCTAGTTTTTAATTTCCAATCTCCAAACAACAATTCCTTGAAATAGAAATCATAAGCTTTAATATTCAACTAATTTGTTTATTTTTATAGCATTAATGACACTTTAACGCTCAAATACCTGATTTCTTCAATAGAAAAATTCAGAAATAGTTTTCTGGGATAGCAGAAATATCAACTTACTGATAGAATCAATGGTATTACTAAAGCCTTTGTTCCAACCGGAACAAATTAACATTTTCTTTAGTGCAATAAACTTTACAAGTTTTCATTTTTCCAGTATTGTTACCGTCCTCATAGAGGATTTTCTGGCTGGAAGCCTTCGGACCCGGATAGCCCGCGAAGGATGCGCGTGAACGCCACTGGGCCCCCAAAGCAACCAAGCGAGAATGCGGCCGGCAGAATATTAAACTCAATCTCATAACTTATCCTCCACTACACCTTTACCCCGAATTTTACATCCAAGCGAAGCGAAATAGCGAGAAAACCAAAAGGGAACAAAGAGAAACTGCCTCCTGCTGCCGTCCAACAAAGTACCGCTGAAAATTAAAAATTGTTAAGTGAACAAAAATTTTCAACATAAGCGTTGCCTTCTTACTCAGGCCCAAAAACGGAAACACTACGTCACGTCGCATACTAACCTCTTCGAGTAGCCTCATCAGCGCCATCTAGTGCTGTTTAAATCAAACAATTTTTTTGAAGATTTGACAGTACATATGACTGTACGTTTGAAATTTTATCAGTACTATGTCAACGATTTATTTTACATATTAGGCGATGAAGACATTAGCGCGCAAACATATGTGTTTCCTTCTCGTTTGTATCATTTCGACTAAAGCTCATCTGAGAAATTTAATTGGCAATCTAAAAAGCCTACTGAGATGCTGCTTTCAAGTTTTCTTGACAGCTATTATTGGAAGTTTAGGGCTACTGAGCAGCTATTCCCGGTACGCGAAGCGACGTCAGGTACGTTAATTGATTTCCTTATGGGCTTGAGTAAGAAGGTAACGACACAAGAGGAATATAGAAGAAAAAATAATTTTCGGTTAAAATTTCTACGTTATATTCAAGCTAAACAAAAAAATATACAATACAATATCGTTCTTTACGGTAACGTTTCTGCTTCCACTCGTCTATCGTCTTATCCGTACTGAACCCCCGTTTCACAGCACAAAGACTGTGGCGCAGATTTCGATAATTGTTTCATGACGCGTTTTTTTTAAATTTATTTCCTGCTCAGATTTTCCTGCCTTGCCCTTCAATATGTGATCATGTGTGTATTCAATACCACTGATTCCTGCTTCGTTTATGCTTTTAAAACTACCACCGCGATCCGCCACTTGGGTAACACTGAATTTCCCCCTTAATCTTTTGCTTATCTCGAAGCTGCTTAGTCTTTTACGTTTTTCAGCTATTCCTTCACTTTTCAGTCCACAAATAATTTCAATTAGGTCCATTTAGTCACTAAACACCTCACTTCAATTAGATTTCCATTGGTTCATCACCCACTTTTAATTAATTACCGACCGCGGTGCTTAATGCTCTTCAAATTCGCTTTCTTTTTTTTCCTTTAGCTCGTCGAATGTTCCTTTCGTTAATTCGTTTGAGAACACTTCGCGCGCGAATATCGAGACACCACTCATCACTCCCTCTCGAGGTGCCAATCAATAAAAAGCTTTTGATCCCTTAAATAGCTTTGACTAACAACGAGGATTGGCCGCTAACCGGAAGGGACGATAACCAGCCATCCGCCTTTCATTGTTCAATTTGTGATTAGCACTAACTTTTTGTCGTAGATTCTCAAAATGACAACTTGCGCTTAGCTAACCTCGAACCATTATCTGAAACATCGCAAATGAACTTGTTCGAGTCTCGATCAATTACTTGAACTAGTTTGCTGCGACAAGGTGAAAGTGACAATCGGACTAATTGTTTATTTTAACATACGTGCCGCGCTCGCGGAATAAGTTCCGAGTAAGAAGTTTATAGAAGTTTGTTCCCGTATATAGAAATTTATCCGCATTGACGATTATGTGGTGGATGAAATGCGATGCCACCGCCACCACTGGTAGGATGTTTCCAAGCGTGATGCCGAATTCATCCGCTGAAGATAATCCTAATTTACAGTTTATAGTATCTTCATCAACAACTTTCATTGACGCGTTAAATGTTCTCTTTAGTTTAGTATGTATTTAGTTTATAGAAGTTTGTTCGCGTTTATAGAAATTTGTCCGCGTTTACGATTGTCCGTATAGTGGATGAAATGCGATGCCGCCGCCAGTAATTGAGGGATATTTCCAAGCGTGACGCCGAATTCATCTGCTGAGGGTAATCCTAGTTTAATGTTTATAGTTTTTTCATCGACTGAGTTCATTGACGCGTTGAATGCTCCCTTTAGAGTTCTATCAGCAGAAACATAATACTTTCGTCTTTGATACGGGAGAGTGTTCTTTTGCGAAAATAGTTTTTTTTACGATATTTGCCATCTGTCATGGCGTTACGTGAGTGATAGTGCTGCCTTCGTCCTTTCCAGGTACGAGTAGAGTCAACTTTTGGTATTCACCCGTATTGCTAATTACGTTACGTTGTAGACATTTCGCAAACCGATGACCTCAATTCGGAAAGGACTCTTTTTTTCTTTTTATTATTAGGTAGGTTGAACCTATATTTCATGCAAGTCGCTCCGTCCGAACCAGTTCCAGTTCATCAGTAATTAGATTCAACACATTGTTGAATCTTGATTTAAAACCAGGCACTTGTTCCAGTTCAACAAATAAACATGCATTAGAAACTAAATTCTGCAGGCGGTTGAATCCATATAGATTTCAATCATTTAGCACATACAGTACTTTGAAATCCTGAGCTAATACCCGAACATCACAAACTCGTCACGTATTAGTGAAACTCAAAACCATTCAGTGCTATATTACATCGTAACCAATGGCCCACCCGTCGCAGAGCGCCCCCCTCGAAGACTCACACCAGAAAAATTCTCGATAGCAAGAGGGGAATTTGAACATACGACACAGCTTGGCTATTGCAGGTTATCCAACAGCCCTTAGGCAGCGCCGTTACATCTCGTTCCGAAGAAGGAAGGTAAATGGCGCTCACATGGGGACTACCGGCGTCTAAACGCAGTTACGATTGCGGACCGCTACTCGATGCGATACATTCAAGACATAGTGTCAAACCTATCTGGCAAGAAAGTCTTTTCAAAAATAGATCCGCTTAGAGCATTCCACCAGATCCATATCGCAAAGGAGGTCATTCCAAAGACGACAGTAGTAACCCCATTCGGCCTCTACGAATTCACTGTAATGACTTTCGGCCTTAGAAACGCTGCCCAGTCATTCCAAAGGGTTATGGACGAGGTTCTCAAGGGTCTCAAATTTTGCTCTTGCTTGGGCTTGGGCCGAAGCAATTAGGAATTTTCCGAAACCAAATACAATCAAACAGCTCCGTCGTTTTCTTGGAGATATTAACTTCTATCGAAGGTTTGTTAGAAAAGCTGCAGAAATGCAAGCTCCCTTAAATAAACTCCTGCACAAATCAAAGAAGAATGACGTTACTCCAATAATTTGGACCGAAGAAACAAACGCAGCATTCGAAAAATGCAAAAACTGCCTCGCAGATGCCACACACCTAGTGTATTTGCAGAGCAGCAGACCTCTGGCCTTGTCTACCGACGCATCGGATACTGCTGTCGGAGAAGTGCTCGAGCAACTTCAAGACAACCTATGGAAAGCATTTGCATTCTTCCAACGCAAGCTCACCACAGCTGAGTCTCGCTGCAGTACCTATGATAGGGAGATATTTGCTGTATGCAGCAGCATCCGCCATTTTCAAAATTATCTGGAAGGTTCCAAGTTCGTCGTACGCACTGATCACAAGCCATCTATTTTTGCCGTTAAACAGAAATCGGATTAGGCGTCGCCTCGGTAGTCAAGACATTTGAATTACATCTCACAATTTTGCACCAACTTTGTACTTTGTGATACGCTGTCCCGCATAGAAGCCACATCCTACTCAAGCATGTAATTGGTGAGTCAACTGAGATGCAAACGTCAGGAGCCCTTCACACCAACGGCCACCAGTCCGGACTTACCCACCAGCCGAACGTCATTGCAATTGCAATTTGCAATTACTAGGAAGGGAGCCCCTTGGCGACCGGGCACGGACTCGAACTTATCCACCTGCCAGGCTGGACGATCGAGTATCGAAGCCGAATGTGTCGAGCGAGTATCGTAGCTGAACGAGCGAAGCGTTGAAAAGCACGAGTCTCTTTCTGAGAAAAGACAGCGTCACGACAACATCGAATCATTGTTACTTGTGAATATTCCAGGCGAATAAAGGTTATCATTAATTAATAGATAAAAACGTTTTTGTAATTATTTATAGGACAACGTAGTACCTACACCTCCTTACTCAGGCCCATAAGGAAATCAATTAACGTATGTAACCTGACGTCACTTCGCCCACCGGAAACAGCTGCCCAGTAGCCCTAAATTTCCGGAAAAAGCTGTTCAGAAGGCTTGTAAGCAGCATTTCAGTAGGCTGAAATTCATATTTCCCAAATGAGTGGAAAAAGGCTAAGGTATTTCCAATCTTGAAGAAAGGAAAAGAATCTTCAGGCCCGAAAAGCTATCGCCCAATCAGCTTGCTGCCTAACATCAGCAAGGTGTTTGAAGTGATACTCAACAGAGCATTAAACGCCCACATTGAGGAAAATGAGTTGATGCCGAATTGCCAATTTGGTTTTCGTGCCAGGCATTCGACCACACATGCAATAACGAAAGTAACCTCAGACATCTGTTGGAAACTAAATGATAGACAATGTGTTGGAGCATGTCTCATTGATATGGAGAAAGCCTTCGATACGGTGTGGTTAGATAAACTAATTTTTAAACTCCTTCAGGACAAGTTCCCCAGACACCTTATCGCCATGATGTGTAATATGTTATACGGGAAATCGTTTGTTGTAACTGATGGAAATCTGACAACAATGCGCGAGTTCAAGGTCTTGAATGGTCTACAGCAGGGAACAGTTACTGCGCCTCTGCTCTTCTCAATCTTCATTCGCAAGCTATTGAACGGCTTTGATTTTAACGTCTCGCCAACGCGATCATTGGTAGCGTTTGCTGATGATCTGGTCATCTATACGGCAGACCGAAAAGCTACAATAGTTCAGAGTAATCTCCAAAAAATGTTCAATGATGTACAGCTGTACACTGACAATTGGCGAATGAAAATCCATGTGCAGAAGTGTGAAACAATCTTATTTCGGACAACGCTGCGATGGGTCAGTCAAGACCTGAAACGTAATTGGAAAGATTTCCACATCATGGCTGGTGAGGGTAGTCTTGAACGGGTTCCACATAAATCCTGTGTTCGATACCTCGGTGTTTATCTCGATCAGTATCTGTACTATACTGAACATGTGAAAATCATGCTCAGTAAGGCACTTAAAGTAGTCATGGCCCTTCGAAAACTCTTTCATTCCAGATACATTGATCAAAAGGTCAAAGTTATCTGTTACAAGACACTGGTTAGACCAGTTTTGACATATGGATGTCAGATCTGGTACAACCAGAGCGCTAGTACTATGGAAAAATTAAGAGTTTTCGAAAGGAAATGTCTTCGTGCACGTACTGGTTTGTACAGAAAGCCTGAGACGGATTGTAAACATTATATATCGAATAGAAGAATTTATCAAACTGCTGAAGTGACTAGAGTCGATATTTTCATATTGAAACTTCTTCGGAATCATATCGCAAGATCTGTGACTGTGAGTGAAAACCCTTGGATTTCACAGCCGTTCCACCCTACAGATGGGTATATAGCGACTTGCCTCGCTACTGGCTTCATTCCTCCAGAAGCATTCGTGTATTTGGACATGAATCGATATGTTTTTGATTCTGACGGCGTCCCAGTCATATATCACATATATCGACGGGCCACCGATAAGAAGATAAAATATCCTCCGAACTTGAGTTCACGACACCAACAATTCCAATGGAGATACTCATTTGCTAGATTCGTTGAAGCTGATCGAGTTGAGACGGGGCAATCTAGGTATTGGTGGCTGAATGACAATGTCTAAATTATTCGTGTTTATTTTCAGTTTTGGTGTTTTTCGTTATTTAGTTTTTGAGTTTCAGCTCATTATTGCTACATTTAGTGTTATTGTTTATTTTTGTTAAAAATTAGGTATAGGTTAGGTTTATATTATGTTTATTATATTAGGTTAGAGATAAGGTGAAACGCTTAGGTTAGGAACATAGTTATAGATTTTTTTAGTATAAGATAATGTTTTTGATTGCATTTATTAGAACTAAGTTAAAACATATTAGGTGTAGGATCAAAATTTCACTGTTGTGTTTTAATTATAAATAATTTCAGGATAGTATTGGTTGGTTTTTTCTCCTTTTTCCAATTAAATTTTAAAAATATGTAATAATCGTAATTAATTGAATTTGCTAGAGTTTTTTTTTTATGATATGAGTTAACGATAACGTACAAATTTAGAGAGCCATTTGGGCCATTAAGTTTTTTGATTGTTATTGTTTGGAATTTGCTTTATATTCTTTTAAAATTTATAACGATTAGTATTAAATAAAGCACTTTTGACTTTGACTTTGAAGTAGGCTTTCAAGTATAACATTTCCAAGGTCACATTTCTCAGATGACATTTTGCAGAAATGATACAAAGGAGAAGGATATAAATTTACGCGCTAATGGCCTCGACTGTTCAAATTTAAAAATCGTTGACATAGTACTGATAAAATGTAAGATGTAGTGTCGAAAATCTTAAATGAAATTTTTTTTATTTGAACAGCACTAGATGGAATTGATGAGGCTACTCGAAGAGGCTAGTCCACGGCGTGACGATATAACACTAGAGCCACCCAGTCCACCCAGCTGCGATACATTCTGATTTTTTTAAACTAGCACGTATCATAACTGAACGGGTTTATAGTCCGTCCAAAGAATCACTTGAACCAGATCTCGTTGCCGCCAACGAGAGTTGAACTGGAACCTTCGGCTTACGAGATGAGTGATCTAACCACTACAGCACGTGGACTACGCAGCGTGACGTAGTGTTCCTGTTTTCGGGCATAAGTAAGAGTGCAACGGTTCACCACAGTGAATTTATTTGAATTGATATCAAAATTGTGCTAATACTTCATTTTCACATCAACGGGAAATTAAATCAAGCTAAAGAAACTCCGATAAACGAAATTCCATTACTCGGAACCATACGACAACATAAAGGCGGTGGTTATTGTGAAGCAAAAGAAATTTTGTGTATTGCACTGAAAGGTTGAATCAAAATGCTTTCAGAAATAACTTCATGCGTTAGTTTTTTCCTTTGAAATGAGCTTTCTTGGTTCTCGAAAGAAAAATAGGAGTAGTTATAAATAAATAAATCATGTGATTTGTGACATGGGCGCATGGTTTTTATTTCCATCTAGTCAGCTGATGCGACCTACACACAAAACAGTGACAGAGTTTTACACGGATTATTTTCAGGTTAATTTGGTACATGACAATGACGTCGCTATCAAAAAAATTAAATGTGCCGGGCCATATGTATGAGGGCGTGAGCTGTCAAACTACTTCAGCAGAATGCAAATGTTTGTATGGCGTAATATATTCGATGTTTCACATCAAAAAGTTACGAATCACATTCCTTGCATACTAAAAATTCACCTTGTACTGCCCATTGTAGACCTACATCATTTAGAACAACCAAATGAAACACACATTCAACTCCTTTCAGACAGCTAGCATGAAGAAGTAAACAAATTCCTATTCATTTAACTTTGAACATCAATAAAACATGAACGGATGTATGAACTGAAATAAAATTCACTTTAGAAGGAGCGCTACGATCTTCTCCATGGACCATCTTGAGTTCACAATTGAAATCCGTCTCAAAACCGTACAAAACCTCGAATTTTCATCGGCACTTCCATATTTCTCCATATACCGCCATATAAACTAGCGAACAGAGTCAGCCTACATGTGGTCATGTATGTGGTAGTAGGGCTTTCTGGGACATGGCTTGTAAAGCTGTAGGATTAGTAAGGCTTTGTTTACAAGCCATTTGAAGTTGACATGTCAGTGGATTTGTAAACAATGGACAAAACCGAATATCGTGCAGTGAGAAAATTCTTTTGTTTTGGGAGGTTTATCAACAACAGAAATTCATATAAAAATGGTGAACTTTTAAAGGAATCTGATCCTTCATTTCCAACTGTACATCGATGCGTTTGAGAGTTTAAAGGTGGTCGTACAAGTGTTGAAGATAAACCACGTAGTGGACATTCAAAAAGTGCCCCAGCACCAGAAATCATTGAGCAAGCCTATGATATTGTTTGTAAAGTTCCTTAGTGTGACTAAGCGTGAAATCACTGATACCGTAGGCACCTCGGGCGAATGAATACTCTATATTTTACTCGAAGAATTATGTATGAAAAAGCTGTTCAGAAAGATAGTTCCGAACTCGTCAATTCAACAAGCACTGAATTAAAAACAAATTTGTGAGCGTAATTTGGGGCGTTTTAAGCAGAATGAAACTTATTTTGTGTGTCGTTTTCTAACTATGGATGAGGCTTGGATTTACCATCATGATCCTAAACTGAACCAAGAACGTTAGTTGACTGAAGCTGGTTGTTCAGTTACAAAATAGGTCAAGTCAGAACGATCGGCAAAAAAGGTTATGGCATCCGTTTTTTGGGATACAAATGGGATTTAGTTGATTAATTATCTTAAAAAAGTAAAACCACTAACCCTGAGAATTATTGCAACCTTTCGGACCAGTTGGGTGAAAAAATTCATCAAAAAACTGAAAAAAAAGTCAGTTTTCACCAAGACAATGCATGTCCTCACACAAGAGCTTTGACGAGAGCTAAACTGAAAGCACAAATTGCTTGAATATCCACCGTATTCACCAGATTTGGCTCCCTCCGACTATTACCTCTTTGGGAATTTGAAACAATTTCTTCGTGGAAAGCGTTTTTCGTCGAATAAAGAAACTATTGCAGCCGTGGAATAGTATTTTTCAGAGCTTCTGGAAAATTATTACAAAGATGGTATAAAATTATTGAAGGATTGCTCGAATAAGTGTGTTGAAGTTGAGGGAGATTATATTGAATAAAAAACGAATTTCATTAAAAATACACATTCTTTCATTTTCGCTATCAAAACTGTTAAACCTACTACCTGTAGTATCAACTGGCGTTATCCACCGAAGAATCCCCGAACTGGTAGGGAGTTGTTACGCATGATGCACTGTGCAAGTTAATATGAAATGCTATTCAATCCGAATTATTATGCAGGACATTTGCAGCATTTTATTATACAAGATAGAAATTCTGGCCATTTTCTTGTTTAGAGAATAGACCCATGCATAATTTTACGCTTAAATCAAATTTTATTTAGAATGCTAGAAAGCTTGGATATAGTCAAAAGACCTTTTTTCATAAATTAAAGCATTAAAAACAAAAATTAATAGATCGTTTATTCATCCAACCGCTACATTGAAAGAGACAAGAACTCTCCACAAATTGTGTAGTCCGACCAACTTCACGTAAATCTCCATAGTGTTATTACATGTGTGAGTGAATGCGTTTTGTCTGACATCGCCGCGACTGAAAAAGTGAAAAAGTAAAGATATTCGGTATTTATAATAAATTTAACAACATAAATTTACTTCAAAATATTCGTATGCAAGCCGTCAAATAGTTGTTGCGCAATTATAAGTGTTGATTGAGCTAAATCCGACGGTAATAGTTGAGCAGAAAATGGAGCAATTTTCGAGGGGAGAAAAGTGTGTTTTGTGTTCGAATGGCCGACGGCAACCGAGAACTTTTTGAGTAATTGCTCACAGGAGCCACGAGGGGATTCCGTGCGCGGTTATGCATGTTGACCGGGAAAACGTCCGCCGCATTTTCCGCGATTGAAACCTCAAATTCGCGAGTTGACTAGAGATCCCGGTGTGAAAATTTGTCTAAAGTGGAGTTACGCGTGATGCTCTCGTACGGGCTAAGATTTTCTTTGCATATATGTCAAGCATGATGAGCGGTAGAATTCCGAGACGTCTGTCTATTTCGGAACGGACGAAAAATATTTGCTTGAGTAAATAAAACGTGATGGATGCGAAACAGAACAACTATTTGCGGTTTGCATGCGGGCATAAAGTCATAAGCAATGCAGGGAATTAGTTTGAAAGATTGAGTGCTTAATGTTTTGAAAATTGTGTGAATGCGAAGGGGTCGGCCCCAGTAGCGTGAAGTGCTTTGAAAATTCTGTTGCTCGGAGCGTCTGCAGGTCGACATGCGTGTGTGTGCTTTTTCATATTCCAAATTGTGTGGAGCTGGTGGAGCAATAGGTCCTAACGACGCATTTCTGGTGCCCACCGATATTTTGGTGTTACGCCTGTTTTTGAAACTAGAATGACGGAATGACATTGCTAGGGTGTTGAGTTAATGCTGAGAGGTTCAAGATGAGTGTGGCTGTGCTCAGAAATTTGGTAGCGAAAAAGTTCGTTTGAGAGTTTGGATGTGTCGGTGCGATTGACGCAAAACAAAATAGAATGCCGAGTAGCGCAGAGGGGTGTGTGTGTGCGGTGCGAGCCCGACGTTGAATCGATTGGCGGCGTTTTGAAAAACATTCATAATTAGGTCGCAATGTGATTTCCGCTTACGAATTCCTGCAATTTAGAATTGTGTTTCTGATAGATATCCATATGGTAGCTCCGTACAGATGGATCTGTTGATCTAAAATATAGCTGGATTTGGGAGAGATGTGAGGGAATTTGACGCGGCATGGCAATGCTGCTTTTGGCTAAAAGAGGTGCTTTGCAGGTGTGCGTGTGTGGAGTGTGCTTGATTCGAATTGTCGCGCGTTTTTTGGACGGAAGATGAAAACAATGGGTGCTGCTGGAAGACATCTGACTCTCAAGAATGTTGAATGCTGGCTGCTGTCATTTGTCTTGTCGTTGCAAATAACAGCTGCTTCACCGACCAGTGCATTATAGTTGACACTTTTATTCAAGAGTATGCAGGAATGATGCTTTGCTAAAGTTGAAGATATGTTGATACTAACCTTCTTTTCTCAGCACACTTCTTGATATTTACAGATTATGAAATGCTGGAAGATAGTGCGTAGAGAAATGGGTTCTGGGATGACGTAATTTACGCTGGTTCTATTCGGTGGGGGCTATGCTATTCAGGCTCAAAGAAATGCGCAGTTTGACTAGCGTGTAGTTTTTGGTTATTTTTATTGATCGAAGAATTAGAATGAACCGTTTGTTTCGTTTTTTAGTAGATTCTCTTTTCTGGCCTTTATTTCCGGTATGCTGCTATTTCTCTTTGGAGGTTTTGTAATATGTATAGCTACTTAGACTTAACAGTGAATATCTTTTATAACAAGTACTCTATGAAGATCGGTCTCAAATCCTTGAATGATTTGTTTATTTCAGTGATCGACCAAAGAACGAGACGGTGACGGAAGCCACTTTTGATTTTAAAAAAAGCTTTGCTGGGGGGATCATCTAATGAAAACTGATTGAAGCATAGTCCTGAAGATTTCAACACAGTGTTTTAGCGTTTTGTAAAAAGTGTTTTTACAATATCCTATTAAAGCCGGTACCTGTCTGTGCATTTGTCCGTCCATCCATCAAAGTTAAAGTCAAAAGCGCTTTATTCAATAACGAATCGTTATAAAATTTCAAAGAATATAAAGCAAATTCCAAACAATAATACTGAAACTTAATGGCCCAAATGGCTCTCTAAGTTGGTATGTTATCAATGAAACAGATTTAATCAAAAAACAATTGCAAAATGTAATTAATTAAAATTATTACATATTTTCTGGTTCAATTGGAAAAAGGAGAAAAAACCAACCAACATTTTTTTTATAATTGGAACACAACAGTGAATTTTTATCCGACACCTAATATGTTATAACCCATTTCTATTAAAATTCAATCAAAAACGTTAATTTATACTAATACATTGTTAACACAATGCTCGTAACCTAAGCGTTAAACCTTACCTCTAAACCTAATATAATCCTAAATATTGAAACCTACCCCTAATTTTTAACATAAACAAACAACACGAAATGTAGCAATAATGAGCTGAAACTCAAAACGAAAAAACATAAAATCAGAAAATAAACACGAATAATTTAGACATTGTCATTCAGCCAACAATACCTAGATTGCTCCATATCAGCTTTACCAGGCTCAAAGAATCTGGCAAATGTGTATCACCATTAGAATTGTTGGTCTCGTGAACTCTACTTCGGAGGATATTTTATCTTATCGGTGGCCCGTCTATATATATGTATGATATATGATTGGGACAGCGTCAGAATCAAAAACGTATCGATTCATGTCCAAATACAAGAATGCTTCAGATGGAATGACGCCAGTAGCGAGACAAGTCTCAATATACCCGTCTGTAGGGTGGAGCGGCTGTGAAATTCAGGGATTTTCGCTCACAGTTACAGATCTTGCGATATGATTGCGAAGAAGCTTCAGTATGAAGATATTGACTCTTGTCATTTAGCAATTTGATAAATTTTTCTATTCGATATATAACGCCTCCAATCCGTATCAGGCATATGCACGGACATTTCCTTTCGAAAACTTTTACTTCTTTCCATAGTACAAACATTCTGGTTGATCCAGATCTGGCATCCATATGTCAAAACTGGTCGAACCAGGGTCTTGGTAACAGATAACTTTGACCTTTTCATCAATGTACATATATGGAATAAAAGAATCGTCGAAGGGCCATGACTACTTTTTATGCTTTACTGAACATGATTTGGACATCTTGAGTATATACAGATACTGATCGAGATGAACACCGAGGTATCGAATACAGGATTTATGCGGAACCGGCTCTGAACTATCCTTACCAGCAATAATGTGGAAATCTTTCCAATTGCGTTTGACTGGCCCCCTGCTGCGTTGTCCGAAACAAAATTGTTTCGCACTTCTACGCATTGATTTTCATTCGCCAATTGTCTGTGTACAGCTACACATCATTAAACATTTTTTGAAGATTGCTGTGAACTATTGTAGCTTTTCGGTCTGCCGTATAGATGATCAGATGTTCAGCAAAAGCTACTAATGACCTCATTCGTGAAACGTTAAAATCAAAGCCGGCCAATAGCTTGCGAATGAATATTGAGAAGAGCAGAGGCGCAGTAACAGTTCCCTGCTATAGACCATTCAAGACCTTGAATTCGCGCATTGTCGCCATATTTCCATCAGTTGCAACAAATGTTTTCCCGTATAACGTATTACACATCATGGCGAGAAAGTGTCTGGGGAACCTGTCGTGAAGTCCATCTAACCGCACCGTATCGAAGGCTTTCTCCATGTCAATGAGACACGCTCCAACACATTCTCTGCTGTTTAGTTTCAAACAGATGCCTGCGGTTACTTTCGTTATCGCATGTACGAGTATGGTCGAATGCCTGGCACTAAACCCAAATTGGCAATGTGGCATCAACTCATACGAGGGTCATTCAACAAGTACTTAGCCTACAGAAGAAAAACGAAAATTTTGGAAAGATGGCAATTTATTTTTCCGCATAATCTCTTTCAAGCTCGATACACTTGGCAAAGCGATGCTTTAACTTTTTCAACCCATCCAAAAAATACATTTGCTCGAGGGCTGCAAAATGGCCTCCGTGGTGGCGATGACCTCTTCATTCGACCCAAATCTATTCCCGGCGAGTGATTTTTTCAGGTTTGGAAACAAAAAGTAGTCACAGGGGGCCAAATCTGGAGAGTACGGTAGATGGGGCAGCAATTCGTAGCGCAATTCGACCAATTTGGCCATAGCGACGGCGGAGGTGTGAGCCGGCGCGTTGTCGTGGTGGAACAACACTTTTTTCTTCGCCAAGCGGGGCCGCTTTTTCTTCAATTCGACGTCAAGTTGGCCCAATAAGTTTGCATAGTAGCGCCCCGTGGTTGATTTACTCTTCTCGTGTTATCGATGTGGATCACACATTGTGAATCCCAGAAAACGGTGGCCATCCCCTTTCCGGCCGATCGAACAGACTTCGCCTTCTTCGGAGCACGTTCGTCGGGTGAAGTCCACTGTTTCAACTGTTTCTTGGTCTCTAGTGTGTACCAGTGCATCCACGTTTCGTCGACGGTCACAAAACGACGCAAGAACTCCGCCGGATTGCGCTGAAACAGCGCCAAACACGTCGCCGATGTGGTCTCACGGTTGCGATGTTTTTCCGGTGTGAGCAAACGCGGCACCCATCGCCTCGACAGCTTTCTTATGCCTAGTTCTTCGTGTAGAATATGATGCACCGTTCCTTCTGCGATGCCCACAGTCTCAGCTATCTCGCGAACCTTCAATCGATGGTCTGCCAACACGAGATCGAGGATTTTTTTAACATATTACTCCGTAGCACCTGTCCGTGCCTCATCAAAAACTGACGTGCGGCCACGAACAAACTCGTCGAACCAATTCTTGGCGGTCGCCATCGAAGTAGAAGAGTCACCGTACACAGCATCCAAGCGATCTTTGATTTCTCTGCGCGTTTTCTCTTCCAAAAACAAGAATCTAATCACTGAACGATATTGTTCTTTTTCCATTTTTGTACAACCGACCGACACGCTCGCTTCCAAAGGCTATCAAAACAAAACTAATGAAGGGAATTGACTCAAACTTTGACAGTAGGCTACTAGAAGAATTTACTGCACAATGGTAAAACTCTTTTGTAATAGCAGTGCCATCGGGCGGTGAGGCTAAGTACTTGTTGAATGACCCTCGTACTATTCAAGTCGAGTTAAGTAGTAGCCTATGCGGACGACATAAACATTTTGTCATGGTCATTAACAACTGCCAAAGAACTTTTCCTGAAACTCGACAGCGAAGCAAAACTAGTAGGGATACAAATCAATGAGGATAAAACAAAGCTCATGACGCAGTCGAGGAAAAATACCTCAAATACACAAAATATCACACTTGGCGAATACAGTATCGAAAATGTGAGTGAATTTGTCTATTCAGGCGCCAAATAACGGAAACGGGCAATGAATGAGACGAAATACACCGAAGAAAATAGCTCGCAAATAAAATATTTGATTCAGTATTGATGATCTTGAATACCAGCTCCATACACAGGAAAACAAAGCTCCAAGTATACAAATCTGTGATAAGCCCTGTGTTATGCTATGGATGTGAAACATGGACCCTAACCCAAGCATCCACAAATATAATGAACGCTTTTGAGCGACGGGTCTTGCGGCGAATAATCGGAGCGAGGCTAGACGGGGACCAATGGCGAATTCGATACAACCATGAGTTGTATGAAATTTTTGACGAACCGGAGGCCTCAACGATTGTAAGACTGCGGAAGCTGCAATGGGCTGGCCACATGAATAATATGGACCATTGAGTAATTAAATAATACTAGAGTGGACAACCATGTGACAATATGGTTGCAACAACCCCTGCGACCACTTTTCCTACTGCTACGCTCTTGTTTATAACCTTAGAGAGACCCAAATTTCACAAGCAAACATGGCGGCTGCTCAATGTAAACAAATTTTCATACAATACCAAAAATTTGCTTTCTATTTGAAAAACCTTCAGCATTGTATGAAAAACATGCAAAACATTAATATATTAACTACTCACTTGTGAAAGGAAACACCTACAGATCCTTTTCCACTATGATTTTTTCACGAAGGCACTACACATTTCACTTTGAAATTCTAAATTAATTTCACAGTGTCACACGTTAAAGTTACTTGAATCACAAACTGCAATCGAATGTTTAAACACTTTCCACAGTTTTAATATCGGATAAAATTCGCGACGCGAGACAGTTGGAGGCGCTATTTGCAGGAAGCGAAGGCCCGAGAGGGACTGTTGTGCTAAGAAGAAGAAGAAGAAGGGTCTTCCTACCAATATCCCGGTGCCACCTTCCCCATCACCATTTACCCTATCGTTTCTTACGAATTCAAAATCAGTGAAAAGCACGATGTCAGGCTTTTGCTTGACGATGAATTCCAGGCGATAGTCACGTCGATGTATAGTAACGATGGAGTTGACGTTTATCGAGATCAGACAAAGCTTATCCATGGAAATGTGACCGGATGACAAACTATTTTGAAGCATGTTGGCCTAAACGTTGAACAGCGAAATTGATTTTTTTATCTTGCTTATTTATTCTTTCCGAAAGAGATTCAAGGCTATTGGTAAATTTTGAGGAGCAGCTCATTTACATTATTTATTTTATTAACATTGTCTGCTGGTGCTATAGCAGCAAGTGCAAATGATACTCCGGGCTTGATGAACCTGGAAGGTAACACACTGCGTTGTTCTTGGGTTTGTTTTGGGGAAAGTTTAACTTTTGCATCTTGATATCGAAGTCATCCTCGATATGATGCTGGATGATCAAATATACCACAGTTAACACAATATAAATTTTCTTTTGGCTCCATCTGAGCTAATTTGCGTTCACCGAGGGCATAAATGTTTTCACATTTAACGCACCGATAGTGCATCGCACAATTGGCAGCAGAATGACCGAATCTTTGGCACCTGTAACACTGGTTGACCTCAGTTCTTTGAAGACACTCCAACCTCACAAGTCTAAAGTACAAGTACCTTACCTGTTGGAGGGCACTTGCACCCCACCGTCCAGGCCCTACAACAGAAAGGTCTGATTTTTTTCCGCCTTTGGCGTGTATGTGAAGTGGGGAGCTTTCACGCTATTTAGAGCATCTTTGGCTAGGTCAAAATCAGCCAGTGTTTTTGTTTTAATTGTGAGTTTATCAGCGATCACCCTCTTAACTTCGAAATTTTCTATCTTATGTTCGGCTGCCAATAGCCGAATCATCTCCCCTCCGCGCTGCCCAAAGACATTAATCGGTGGAACTTTCTCAGCTATCTTATTATTTTTAATAGGAGAACCAGCAAGCACACAGGTTGGCTTTTCCTTCTGCTTATTTCAGATTTTAAATATTCGATAGCTTTCCTTAGAATCATTAATATTGCCTATATTTTCTTGGCAGTCCATCTCGGTATCCATATCATCATTCATCGCAGCAAGTACCGCATAGTAATTTGTCTGTCGTTTGCACTGATATCGGCATCATGGATTGTTGTCTTTTTCGCATCTTGTAACATATTGTTGGTTTCTTTGTTTGTTGAGCCTTTTGCGTGGCTGCTTTATTTTCGGTCGTCTTATTTGTTATGGCTTCTTGTTTCCCGGAATACTTTGTGGCCTTATCACTTTAGTTTTGTTGATGTTTGATAATTTACGAATCATTTCGTCCAAATTTCATCTGCAAGTGCAGAAAAATAAAATTGTCGATCTATAGAAAGTTAACTATAACTGACAGATATTTCACCAAAGACTCGTATTGTCCACATCAAAATTGCAGCGTTTAGATCCATGATGTCATTTGCGATTATCAGTGGCAGGTTACACGAACGAGTATGAGCATATCGTACACTTGGCAGAAACGAATGGATATGATACAGCACTTATGGACAAATTGATTGCCAAATGCATGCATAAAATAAAGAGAACTTCAACCCTTTTCCATCAAAGCTCCATAGAAAACAAAATTCAATCGCGTGTATCTATGGCATATAAAGTTTTGCACCTCACTTAAGAATGAATTCAGCAAAGCCAATCTTAAGACACTCGTCCTTATAACACCCGCAAGCTGGCTTACTCCTAGGCTCTACGAACGATCCCTAGGAACACGAAAGATACATCAAGAATAAAGACGCAAATAAAGGTTTTGTTGCACACGCATTGGATTTGAACATCCCAGGAAGGCACTTAGTTAGTTGATAATTTTCAATAATTAAAATGTGTAACTAATCCACGAAAACTCGACGCATATGAATTTCAATTCATACATATAACGGACAATTAATTAAATATCGACCCAATAAATTCAAATTTATTTAATTTGGCTAGATAATATATGTTAACGGTTGACTTTATTAGCATTTGCATCAATTATCACAACTCATAATATGTTGAAATAACTAACAGAACTTTGACTTTAGTCAGGCAATTTATATTTCTTTTTTCTTTAAAAGCCGTCGGGCCTTGCTTAGTTGTGTGTGCCTGCGGATATCAAATAAACAAAGTTATTGACTAATTTATATTTCATTTAATCCGACAGAATTATATATGTTAAAATTTAACTATTATTAGCTAATGTCTTTGCTATCGTTATAATTGTTTCACTGGTAGTTCCGCGTCTAGCGCTGGAGATGGTCGGCAATACCGACCGAAATGCATACGTGTCGTTTAAATTAAAACACATTTGTAACATCTTAAGTGTTAATTAAATTAATGTAATTGAACACTTGTTTGATTTTAAACTTGATTATTTGCGTTCCATAAGGGTGAAAAATTGATTACATTTTAATCAATACCGACCACAATAGTGTTAAATTGTTAGAGAAAAGTTTCTGAACCCAGTTTATTGAATTTTGTACAAAATTCTTGAACCATCTTCGATTTTATTGTTGATGATTCAAGAGCTTTAATAGCTGCTTGGCTGTCAGACAAGATGGCTATCGTTATGCCCCTGTATCTTTTGTCTATGCGTTGCGTGCTTACTGCCATTGCATAGATCTCTGCAAGGAATATCAGGAAAATCATTCCCAGTGGCTCATAATATTTGATGCCCAGCTCAAACACTCTGATTCCTGTTCCCTCTGCGGTCTTTGATCCTTCTGTGTACCACTTGATAGCATGTGGCTCTATGAGGTGTACATTGGATTCAGAGCTCCATTTCCTTTTGTTGCTCAATTTCGTACAAAACTTTTTGTCAAAGATGAACTGAGTCGTGATGCCGTCAAACGGTGCACTGATCCATGGGAATAGCTTGGACAACTTGGTGATTATGCCCAATCCCAGAACCACTATCCCTTTCGTGATAGAATATCCTAATCATTGTGGACCTTGATATCTACTCTATCATTGGGTGGAAGATTGCTTCCGGCCAGACGTTGAACACAATTGAGTGCCTGCCTCGCTTTGCGCTCCTGAATCTTGTCCGCCCCGACAATAGCCCCGTAGGTGATGATTTGTCTCATCATGTACCAAAAATTACGCCACCCATGTAACGTTTATGATTGATAATGCACCTGGGCTGATCAATTTCATTTTTCACTTTATCAAAGAAACGCATCACTTTTCCGACAGTATATGAACCAGATTTAGTTGACGCAACAGTTACAATGTTATTGTCAGTATATCGAACCAAAGTAATCCCGGAAGCAGCATCAGTATACTGAACGTATGATTCTCTTTTGGTTTTCTTCATTTCTTTGGATTCTTCAAAGGAGCTTTCTCGACTTCTTTTATTGTTCCGGGGGCATCGTGACCTAATTTCTGCATCTCTTTGAGAAGAGGCAACGAAGTGAAGAAATTATCCATGTAAAAGATGTAACTACTTGGCCATAGTTTGTTAGAGCCCTATGGTATGCATCCCAGTTGTTGTTAGATTTAGCTACATTGTTCAGTTTCCGTACTTCCAATCTGAGTTGCGCTAGCCTTTCGTTCCACCAGTTGGGTTCTCTACCCTTCTTTACGGTGCGAATCTTCTACTGCATGTTCCAGGTCCAGAGGACGTTTTGGAGTTCGCTTCACTAAAACGTGTTGTAAGTTATCTTCCAAAATGGTTTGGTACAAGGCCCAATTTGTTCTTCTAGGGTTCCTGAGTGAAATTTCTTCTTTTGTCAGCCCTTCCACATCGTATCTCAGACTTCTGTGGTCAGAGATTGAAGGCTCTGCCAACACCATCCATCTCGTTACCATGGAGGCAATACTTATACTACTAAAAGTAATATCCAGTACTTTCTCTCTTGCTCTTGTGATAAAAGTGGGTGTCTTCCCCACGTTGAGGATTCGATTTCAATATGAATTCTCTATTGTTGGAATTAGTGCTGCCCCACAATTGATTGTGTGCATTGGCGTCATATCCAACAGGAATAGGTAGATTCCTCCTCTCACAATGCTCCACCAGCATTTGTATCTCCACTGGAGGAGATTGATAACTATTTCGCGAGTATTGCCCTCCATCGAAATAGAGGTTCTTATAGGAACCAGATCTCGAGTCATAAAATTTGAAAAACATGTATTTTGTGTTTTTCCTGATCGTGATGTTGTCCTGGGAGGATCAAATAGTTACAATAAGGATTACATTACAACGGATCGTTAACAGTAGGTCTACTCGCGGGCGCTTGAGATCAAACTGAACATTAATGTCAGCTGATTTTTAACACTACTAATATAAGCCGCATGTTTTTACATGATATACGAGTACAACCGATTTAATTATTTGAATCCCATTCATGTTGACTTCGTGGTTATGTTAGATGTACCAGTGTGACAATATCTTTAAATTTTAATTTGCCTTTTCAAAAACTGAACTTTTGCAAAAGTTGGGATTATTTATTTGCAGAATGTCTCTGACGCTTACGCTTAAATTTATTAAAATCAAATGCTAACCTCTGATTGTCATATTTGGCACAACTGTATATCCTGTGGTCAAGGTAATCTATCACATTGTATAACACAAAACTGTCTACTGCTATACAGTTTGATTTAGAGTCTGGTTCTATCGTAACCTCTGTTTCTCAGCGACCTATTTATTGTCTATTGCATAGTTTCTAATGTCCATTATATGGAACAACGATTTGTCACCTCTCAGATGGTGGGCACTTTTCCAGATGCAGTCCAAAAATTTCTGACTGATCCCTGACCTCGGTAACCTCCATTCTCAAATTTTTTCAGAAACTATTTCCATGATTTCATCTTTTTCTTTTTGGATATGCAAGAGGCTCTTATACCTGATTCTATCTTTAGCTCGGTTGTCCACATCTTCCAAAGCTATCATCCCACTATGCCCGGGTGCCCAGAGGAGCATAAATGTAATCTTATGATTGTTGTTCATAATGTCCCAGATATACAACAACCTTCTTATGAGTTTTGTTGCAGGCTATATTGTGCAGTGCATTTGTTGAGTCGCAGAACACGTTTACTCTATTGAAGTTTCAAACGGCAGTTAACATTTAAAGGCCGTTACATAATCATCCGGGTATTATCTTTTAGATTGGTGAAGGGACAGCCTGTGCCGGAGATGTTCGGACTGTTTTCATTGTTCACCCCGTCCACCAGTAGAAAGTCCACTTTTCACGAAGGTAGAACTAGAGTGAGCAATCTTGTCTGTGAAGGCAAGAAAGTCTCTAGGACCAGATGGGATTCCAGCTTATGTGCTGCAGATGGTCTTATCACTTTTGCCTTGAATTATTCAATGTTTGCTTGTGGGAAGGGGTACTCTAGGAGCGCTCCGAGGTAGCGAGGCTCGTGCCGGCCAGCAAGGGGAATCACGAGTCGCCATCTGCCTACCGTGTATGCTAGACACGGCCGAGAAAGTGCTCAAAAATCTCCCTAGGGGAAGACTCGCTGAGGCGGTTCATGCTGCTTTGGACCTATCTTAACGGCAGTATAGCTTCAGAGCTGTACTACCGATGCAATCAGAGAAGTAGTGAGCGCGGTCCAGTTTGGGGAGGTACACAGCAGTTTCACCCGACGGTTTGTCCTGCCGATTACTCGACATCAGAAAAATTTCAACAGAGATAGATGGAAGGGTATCCTGGAAGCGAAGGGAAATTGTTTCTAATTACCCGACAGCAGCCTACGCTACGGAACGAAGTAACATAGCTGAAGGATGGTAGTTATGTGGTGATTGTCTCACGCCATTTATTGTTAATTGTTCCCCATTCTGTTAACGGGAATATAGTTAGTGTTGTTTTTGTTTTGATGGTTGAGGAATTAACTCATTTGATTTAAACATATCTAATTTAAAACTTGTTGAAATTTTACTACCAAATAATTTATTACGATTTCTGCATTCGTGAGTGAGGTGCATCTTCGGTTTTTGTGTGACCCATTTTAAATTCACTAAATCACTGATAAATTATTTTCCTCAAAAGAGCAGATGTGGATTAACATTTCTCCGGCTATTGCAATGATTGTTCAGAAGTTTTTCCCGTCAAACATCAATGTTTGATCAAGATGTGATATCCTGTTTTTTACATTTTTTACGAAGGCGAAAGTAGCGTCATTCTAGCAACTGTAGCTTGTAAATGAATGGTCGAAATGTCATGAAACTTCATACATAAACTAGTGACGGATGAGCCTCTTGAAATGAGTCATGTTTCTATTGAGAAATCCCGGGACTTATCAGCCCATGTAGTATGTACACAGGAATATTTAACCGAAAATACTATTCTATCCTGGAGAGTGAAGGTTTCGTCCTTTACAAAGCTACATAAAAATTAACAGCATACCGCTCGTTTGCTAAAATAACGTCATATCTCGAAAAATGCAATAATTGAGTGAATTGCGCAGAAATATTAGTCGTTTCATGTTCTAGCTTGTGAAAGAAACTCATTGTTGTAGCTGTTATACTCTAACCGACAAAGTAGTATGTGCCGTTATGCGTCGTTATATTTAGCAGGTTGATTGCTTGGAAGAATGTTATATCTGAGTTTTGGATTATCTGCCAGCGGATGAAGATCAAAGTGATTTCACAGATAGTCACATATTTCGAATTATGCCTTTATTGATGAAAAAGTCAGGCAGTGTTGTTTCTTAAACATTTCATATTGTGACTGTGTTCTTCAAATATTAATCGTGTCTTTTGGTAATATTTCTAAACATAGAACATTCACATAATATCCACACCTTCCATTTACCTTGTGTTGCACACTTTCAGAATTTTCCCAGGGGTCGGTCAGCTGAGCGGGGGCACGTCAGCTGAGCGGGGGCACGTCAGCTGAGCTGAGGCCTGTTGTATTCAAAAAACAAAAAGCAAATAAAATTTCCAATGCACGTGTTCTTTTACGCATTTCAGAACATAGGAGTGCTGCCAGATCCTAATAAAAAACTAAAAGATTGTATGGGGCGAATGTTTTTCTGCAAATTTATTGATTTTTTGAGATATGGTAATCCTAAAATCTCTCATCGAAGCACATGTTTATATTCGCGCCAATCCTCGCGTCAGCATTTACCTACCTACCTGCTACCGAAGATTTATGGTCGCTATTCGGCTTGTGTTCGGATTTTTCCGGAGGGTAGATTGAGTGTGGATACTATGTTTCTAAATATCACATTCTTCTAGTCATAAATTGTTTCTTCTATTGAAATATACCTCTTTGTGCCATTACAGCAAAAACACACTGACCATTTGGACAAAATGTTTTTGAACTATAAGACAATGTTTCGTTCTTCCAGATTTTTATTTTGCGGTTCTAAAACGAAATTGTCAATAATCCAATTTAAGACGTTCTTCTTGCAAAAGTTTATTACTTACATCATTTACTGAATAATAACCTTGATTCAGTAACGAAAAACTTCGAAATGACCTTAAATTTTTCCAGGTATTTCTGAAATGTCACGCCGTGAAAATATTTTGCCAAACACTCCTTCTTCCTCATCTCCTTATTCTTCGTCATCGTTTTTGGAGGACTCCGATAATTCTATTCACGATGAGACGTACGTAATGTTGAGAGCGACTCTGATGAAGAGACATTCAAAACGTGAAAAAATCTTATTAATAAAAGGTGCAGCAGTGAAGTCAACGAAACAATTTTTGGCACCTCTGCGAAAACTTCTCAACTTTCATCATACTATATGTTAATGTCGGTATGGAGGAAGTTGCCGGAACTTCGAAGTTGTACGCAACAATATCGAGCGATTCTAAGGGTAGCAGTTCTTTTTCGAGTATGCAAGATACTTTCGTTCTAATAAGTTCCACCCAAAAAGAATGAACACGAAAAGCGGATCCAGAAAATTCGAAAATGAATATAATTAAAAAGAATAGTAAAACCGGAAAGCATATCAAAGGCACACTACGTACAAGACGATTCGAGTTTAAAGGCAGATGAAATCATCATGTGGAGAGAAATGCGCCTTGAAATGTTCTATGAAATTTAGTGAAGCCGAAGCTTTTTACTTCATTTTGGAAACTAGGTGACATTGAAAACCAGAGGCAGTTTATTGTAAAGTGCCAGAAAAGCGTTCCCCCAGCCTCAGCGCGCCCGGCTGCTGTGAGTCCCTTTTATATTTTAGGACTGCCCGAGCATAATGTGCCACCTGGTTCCATTTGTCAATCGATTCGAGCATCACCGCAACTGTATTATCCGGGGTGAGCTCTCCCGTCTCCCTGTAGAGTTCCCTTCGCAGCCTGACCCATTGTACACGCAAAAAATGTGAGGCAGACATTGGCCGACAATCGGGGGACCGTGACTTACCAATCTTGTGCCGGTAAGACTGAAAACACCCATGCCCGCTCAAAATCTGGGTCAGATAGAAGTCAGTCTCGCTGTGCTTTCGATTTAGCCACGGTCTCACATCCGGGATGAGGCGCGCAGTCCACCTTCCCTTCGTGCAATTGACCCAAGACTGCTGTCAATCGTTGAGCGAGCGCTGTCTCTCCTCGCGGACAAACATCTTCCTCGCATCGTCGTTTCGGCGCAGGTAAATAGCACGGCGCTCTTTAGCAAGGAGGGCGACAGGTATCACGTCTGCAATAACTCTCACCGCCGAATCAGAGACTGTCGGATACGAAGATGCAATCATCAGTGCTCCTCTTCTCTGTACCTGTGCCAAACGTTTCCCATATACATCTTTGCTGAGAGCGTCGCCCCATAGTTCTGCTCCGTACAGTAGCACTGACCCCAAAGCACTCATCAAGAGGCGTCTTCTTGACGGGCTGGGTCCCCCTACGTTGGCCATAAGTCGGTAAAAACCTCCATGGCAAAACGGTAATGCCTACTCTTTCCTATAGAGTAACTCATCAGTCCACGTTTGTAAGCTTTTATTCGAAAAAATTTTAGACATTAATGATCGCCCGATTCTTAGAAAAGCGAAATAAACTTGCCAACCATGTAATGGAGCGCTATCAAAGAGGAAAGCATAGCAATCACCAAGTACTCGACCCACGAATAAAAGAGGGTGTCAAACAATTAATTGGAGCTACTCCTAAAATAGAAATTTATTGAAAATGTTCCTAAATTAGAAATAGAAGGGAGCAAATCAATTGTAAATATTCACCAGGACTTTTTGAATACTTGTAGACAGAAACACGACCGTTTACTCAAGAATTTAATATATCTTTTTTCGTTCTCAAACACGACTTGTACGAACTGTGCACAGTTTATAACAATGTGGAAGATCATGAAAAAAGTAAAGTATGATTAGCATCAACTTGAAAAGAATTTGTCAAGGGAGGAAACAAGAAGAGACAAGAGCAAATTAACACATTTGTGGCTGTTTATGATTGCAAGCGACTAAACAGTTACCGAAGGGTGAAGTATCAGTATTCTACTAGAAATCAAAGTTAAATGTATATAACTTCACTATCTATGATCAAAAAACGAACAAATGTGATTGCTTTGTTTGGACGAACCTAATTTTTTTTTTTGTGGTAGGGAGGTGAATGCTATTTATGCACAGAGTGTGGGACTCCCATGCGCGACTGGACTACCCACTAAACACCTCCCCAGTCAACCTGAGAACCCAGCCTGGAACCGTTTGACACATTACTTCGGGCCGAACCTAATGGCCACCGTAGGAGTGAATACACTGGGCACCACGTGTATTGCATTATTTGAAAAATTTGTCGAAAACTGATAATGCCTGAAGTAATATTTTACTCTGGCAATTGCGCAGGGCAGCAGAAAAATAAATTTATGATTGCTCCATATTTGTACGCGATAAGTCATTTGGGTATCAAATCAATTACCCACAAATATCTCAGAAAGGATTATACACAAAATGAAGGCGATTCAGCAAACGAATGGTTAAAAGTGGCCATATTTATACATCTGAGTCATTTGTTTCAATAATTCGATTAGCAATGAAAAGAGGAGATCCCTTCTGTGGGAACGAATTGTGCTTTGAAGGCATTGGCAGCTGACATTGATTTAACGTAACACGAGAATAGTCCGCGTGGTGTAGTGGTTGGAGCACTAAGCCCGTAAGCCGAAGGTCTCTGGTTCGGGTTTCGATGACTTCAACGAGATTTAGTTCGAGTGGTTCTTCGGACGGACTATAAGCCTATTCAGTTATGATAAGTGCTGGTTTAAAATCAGAACGTATCGCAGCTGGGTGGACGGACACACGGCCAAAGTGTGAAAATGATCATATCACCTTGTGGAGTGCCGATACATTCGATCATGACAATGAGATACTCTAACTATCACTAAGCGAAGGCACGAAAGGGGCTGTAGTGCTACGAAAAAAAAACACGAGAATCACCGACATCCATTTTTTTTTTTATAAAACTCCAAACGTTCAGGTAGAGTTTAAAGAAGTGATTGTTATAGAGAAAGAAGAAAAATCCCATTACAATAGACAAAGTTTTCTACGCAAAAACCAGGACTATCACAAAAGAAAAGGCACGATCTTTCAGATCTGTCAACTAAAAACCTTATACCAAAATTTAACAAGACATATTATGAAAATTTGTGAGAAACATAAATATATCCAATATTTTTCTCAACAAGTCGGAACTTTTGCAACAAAAATGTTATAAGTTGAGGACAAGGCGAATTATTAGCTTGGAAAAGAACTTTCAGTATCGACCAGCACTGCTCTATCAATTTCTTGGTTGAAAGTCATTGTAATGTACTTATTCATTCGGCTAGAATAGAACTTATTCATAATAGTGGAAGTGAATCGAAAGCTTTAAATACGTCTCCTAAAAAATCAGTAATTTTGAGTTATGACGTTCTTCAGTGTATTTAATTAAAAGATTAAGCCGTTTACAGAAAAAACAGACCTTAGTGCAAATTTTTTGCACTCCACACATTTCAGTATGATTATAGGCGGACTGACAAGCCCTGTCGCAGTATATAGTGGTCTGGCTGAGTCCAGGTAACAGGTATGACCTCAAATATTCATATTTCTAAAACAAATAATTTTGTGTAGAAATACAAGAAGTCACCTGTAAGTTACGCACAAAGGAATATTTAAGAGAGATACTTTTCAAATGAGAGGAGGAAGTAGACAAATGTTGGCGTTAAAAGAAAATCGTGTGGGGGTGATGAAGGATTCAGACCTGAGAATTTTCATTCTTTGTAAGACTGCTGGAAGACTAATGTAAATGTTGCAAGACAAAGTATCTCTAGAACAAGTATGGTAGACAGACCTACGCTCATGTCAGAAGGGTTTGTATTCAACTTACGAAATGCAGTCACCAGCAACGAATAAAGTCAAGAAACATGTCAAGGAAACGCTGGTCTGACTCGGTCTATGAAGACAGTTCATTGCTGCTCGGATTTCGAAATTGGAGGACGCGGTCAATGGACCGAGACAGTTGGAGTCGCTATTTGCAGGAAGCGAAGACCCGAGAGGGGCTCTAGTGCTAAGAAGAAGACGATTCAAGTATATGTGCACGTCTAGAAGAAAATCCATTGTTTCTCCGTTTTCAACGGTCGCCATTTTCTTGCAAACTATAAATCACTCAAATCGTGAATTCCCAAAAATATTTATTTTATCGATCATATCTGAAATTTTTAAAGGAGATTAAATCAAAACTGAAGTGTCTGAATGGAAAGTCCATAAAATATAATGTTATTGTAATTGGAGAAATTTCAAATGGTTATAACTGTCGCGAATATGATTCGATTTTCATCAAACTTACAGAATATTAGAACCTTTTAAGACTACTTAAATATCGAATTTCATGAGTTTAAGGTTATCCATACGATTTTATTGGGGAATATGTAAAATTCAAAGATTATATCGTACTATCATGAACATTGAGCGAGTTTTAACTTCTAAGGTTTTTGTTGTTTTTGTACTAATAAACACCTGCCTCCATAATTTTTATCAGATTTTTCAGATCACAGGTGTCCAATCGCGAGGAGGGACACACATTTTTCGTATACTTCCCCTCCCTGTGCACCCCTCGAAGCAAAAAATATCAGTTTAGTAAAGACAAGTACTTACAAGTGAAATTTAACCTGTACATAATTCGTAGTTACAAAAACGTATTGAGTTCGCATAAGTAAGAAAATTAAAAATAGCTCTCTCACCTCTAAGCATGGTGGTCGCCATCACCGGTGTGTATCCATGTAGCTACAAAAAAAAAGAATTTCATAAGTTAAAAAATATCAGTTTAAGACCTGTTTTGAAAAGTTCTTATCAAGACCTTTCATTATGATACCCATATCGGCTGCCTTTGATGAATTTGTTTTTTCAGGGGCCACCCCATTAAACATCTTAGAATTTTTTTTTTTTTTGTAATTGAACTTTGAAGAGGGCTCCACTTGCTTCAGACAAAATTTTATGTTTCTGGCATATATGGTTAATGGTGTGACACGGACGGACGGACAGACGGGCGCGTTTTTAGTAGGGTTTTGTAAAATTATTTTACAAAACCCTAAAAAACGACCTTAGTGTCAAACTTTTCGCGGGAACGCAAGTTTACAGGCCGTTTGACCAGTCGTGTCCCGAGATGCGGAACGCTGACCGCAGCTGCATATCGGCTATGATGCTAGCTTAACATATTTCTATAAAAAAAAATGTGTAGCAATGAGTCATTATGAAGGTAAAATTTTGCCACTTCAACCATTAGTGCTGATACACACGAGGGTGTTTTAACGTTGCGGCACCGCGGCGGTACCGCATTAATTGCTCGGCCCTTTCCCAGGAGTGCTAGGTCTCACCGGAGATATCACTACATTTTGGTTAGATCTGCGGAATATTAGCACCAAAATTTGGGCGCAACCTCTTGGGCTAGTACTTGTATTTAATTGGAAAGTTGAAATGCTAAGATGAATGTAACTTTTTCATTTAAGGTGAATCTTTAAAGTTCAGGTTGCATTCACTTTCCAATAAATATTTGTTTTATATGTGTAAGGAATTTTGATTTTATCTTTTCTTTGCTTGAACTCCATTGGAATTTAGAATTTCACTTTTCCTTATAAGCTCCTCAGATTTCTCCTACATTTCATTAAATCATTGTCCCCATAGTCTCACTCATTCAAAAATGCTTCACGTCTATTCAAATTGAAGATTGTTGTGCTTTTGATTCAGTATCCAATTCATATTTAAATAGTATCAATTTAGTTTGTCTTACTTTTCATGAGAAACATGAATATTTTTAAGTACATACATGCAATTTTAATACACTGACTTTAAGTTAAGTGAATCCAAGCACAATAATCTAATTGAAAAACTCTAACTCGTGTTTTCTTCTGCCCAATTCCAGCTTGTATGATGCACCCGACGATGTGTTAGGCAACGTGATGGTGGATGATGAAGGTGGTGTTTGGTTGTAAATATTCGTCTGCTTATTTATTGAGTAAAGTATGAAATGATGATAGTTGGAAAATGTGTTTCTTAAAAAATAATCAATAAATAAAAAAAAATATGCCTGGTCGCGTGTGACTTTAAATGATTTGAAAGAGCGAGAGTAAGTATGCGTTTGAATATTATTCTGCTTACACAATTTACTGTTAGCAGTTCTAAGTACTTTGAATGAAAACAGCAATGAATTGCATCTTTAGGGGGTCTTTATTGCTATGGTCTGTTGTGTGTAAAAGAAAATGTATTTGACATTGACTATTTACCAATGAAAAATCTAAATTGTTTCCATCTTTTCTAGGTTTTGTGTATGGTGCGTATGTGACTTTGTAACAAAACATATAATAGACATTCTATATAAAATAAAGAACATTTTATATTGAATAAGCTTAAAAGAAAATCAGCCAAAATAACGTCGGTACGATCAGGTTTCCATTTTGAATTCAACCAACCTGAAGATAAAGTCCTTTGACGAGTCAAAATTGAAATCATATTCGAAAAAGATTGGCACGATTGGCTGGCTTTGAAGTGGCATTGCGTTGCAGTTGCCCACTTTCTATCAGATTTACCTTGACCAACTCATTTTCACCGTGTCACCAGTCAACCTGAAGACGGAGGAAAATGACGGTTATGCTTACTGCTGAAGAGGCTGGTAAGCTTCTGGACTTTAGTCAAAAGCTTGACATCCAATTGCTTGATAATATTGTGGGATGTCTCTACACGTCACAAGGCGAGCAGCTGCGTCTCGCGCAGGAGATTTTAACGACCTTGAAGGAACACCCGGACGCATGGACCCGCGTTGATAGCATTCTTGAATATTCTCAAAATCAGCAAACAAAGTACTATGCTTTGCAAATCCTTGAAGAAGTTATTAAAACCAGGTGGAAGATCCTGCCAAGAAACCAATGCGAGGGGATCAAAAAATATGTGGTGGGACTAATAATTAAAACATCATCGGACCCAGCTGTAATGGAAGCAAATAAGGTGTATCTGAATAAGCTGAATATGATTTTGGTACAAATACTGAAGCGTGAGTGGCCTAAAAACTGGGAATCGTTTATAAGCGACATTGTGGGTGCATCGAAGACGAATGAAAGCCTCTGCCAAAATAATATGGTAATTTTGAAATTGCTTAGTGAAGAAGTTTTCGACTTCTGCTCAGGACAAATAACACAAACAAAAGCGAAACATTTGAAAGACACAATGTGCATGGAATTCGCACAAATATTTCAGCTATGTTCGTTTGTGCTCGGAAGTTCAATGAACGCCCCACTGATCGCAGTGACATTGGAAACTTTGCTCCGCTTCTTAAATTGGATTCCGCTCGGATATATATTCGAGACGAAATTAATCGATACATTAATTTTCAAGTTTTTGTCAGTGCCGATGTTCCGAAATGTAACATTGAAATGTTTATCAGAAATCGCTGGACTTAGCGTATCCAATTATAATAATAATTTCGCGCAAATGTTCAAAGATACCATGGAGCAACTAGATCAAATGATCAATCCTAATACCAACATGAACCATGACTACATGAACGGAGCCGATGCTGATCAACAGTTCATTCAAAATTTGGCAATGTTTTTGTGCACGTTCTTGAAAGAACATGGCAAGCTTGTTGAAGATCCGAAATATGTCGACTATTTGACTAAGGCTCTAAACTATTTGGTGATGATATCGGAGGTTGAAGATGTTGAAATTTTTAAAATTTGCTTGGAGTATTGGAATAGTTTAGTGGATGATCTGTACAATAGTGATCCATTTGGAGCGCAGTGTAATTCGTTTTCAAAGCGCAATGTATTCTCAAGACGTCGTTTTTATGCGGATATTTTGTCAAAAGTGCGTTACATAATGATATCGCGAATGGCGAAACCCGAAGAAGTGTTAGTTGTAGAAAATGAGAATGGTGAAGTTGTTCGTGAATTTATGAAAGATACAAATGCTATTAATTTATATAAGAATATGCGTGAAACTTTAGTGTTTTTAACACATTTGGATTATACCGACACGGAGCGTATAATGACAGACAAACTAATGCATCAGGTGAATGGCACAGAATTTTCATGGAAGAACCTTAATACGTTATGTTGGGCTATTGGATCTATATCGGGTGAGTTTGTGTATACGATTTTAATGATTTTCAGTTTAAATGATAATATCACAGCATAAGTAAAATTGCTATTGCCTTAGAATTTCTAAAAACAGTCCTTGAACTCTCCTTTTTCGTATAGAAATTAAAACATACGAAGTAATTTAATTGGTTTGAAACTTAGAACTGCTTGAAAGTAAAAACTTTTTCCTGGTTCCACTATCGAATCAAGTGTACTCGTACACGTTACGTGATATTTATATTTCAAAAAATATATAAGAAATATTAATTATGGATAACAAACTAATGCAACATTTCTCTTGGTATATCTTGTATTTTCTTCTACAGGGGCTTTTTGTGAAGAAGACGAAAAACGTTTTCTAGTTACCGTTATCAAAGATTTGCTTGGTTTGTGCGAACAGAAAAAAGGCAAAGATAATAAAGCAATTATTGCATCAAATATTATGTACGTCGTAGGACAATATCCGCGTTTCTTAAGAGCACATTGGAAGTTCTTGAAAACAGTAGTGAATAAACTCTTTGAATTTATGCACGAAACGCATGATGGCGTGCAGGATATGGCTTGCGATACGTTCATTAAAATTGCAATAAAATGTCGTCGACATTTTGTAACGATTCAACCGAACGAAGTTTGTACCTTCATCGATGAGATTCTAAGTACGATGAGCAGCATAATATGTGATTTACAACCGCAGCAGGTATGTGTTAGGTTGGTTTGATCGAATAGCTTTAACTAATATGAACATTTGAAAACAATTTTAAAAATTTAGAATGAATTGTTGATCTAATAGCGTTCTTAATTTCATTTAATAGGTTCACACATTCTACGAAGCTGTCGGTTATATGATCTCAGCTCAAGTAGATCAAGTGCAACAAGATGCCCTTATTGAGAAATACATGTTCTTACCAAATCAAGTGTGGGATGAAATCATTTCGCGAGCATCGAAAAATGTTGATTTTCTAAAAAATATGGCAGCCGTGAAACAATTAGGCAGTATACTTAAAACTAATGTGAGCGCTTGTAAAGCACTGGGACATCCGTATGTCATACAATTAGGACGCATCTATTTGGATATGTTGAATGTTTATAAAATAATGTCTGAGAATATAATTCAAGCGATAGCTGTTAATGGTATGAATGTGAACAACCAGCCATTGATTAAGGTTATGCATGTTGTGAAAAAAGAGACTTTAACGTTAATATCTGAATGGGTATCTCGATCGAACGACAATCAGATGGTTATGGATAACTTTATACCCCCCCTCCTGGATGCTGTTTTACTAGATTATCAGGTAATTAACGTTCTTTGGTGGTAAGTGGGCTTTGAAAATTACGAGGGTGAATTAAATATAAACGGTAATTTAGCTATTCTGTTTAGCACGCACCTCCGAACTAGATGATATAGTATGGCGATTGGTGTATCGTTTATAAGGAGTGGGGGAACCAGCTTACTTAGCGGCCACGCTCCGTTCTGTCCTCAGTACAGCTATAAATGAGCAAAAGGTGCATCCGTCTGTCGCGCAACGCGTTATCATAATGTTTTTAACCAATGAAGGCGTTAAACCGCCGAAAATTTTACTCGTTTAAAGGCGCAGTTTAGGAAAACTACATTGTCTCTGGGGAATTTAAGGGTGGGCGAGAACGTGTCGAAAACGGAAGTCATGACCGACGTCCAAGGACAAATCTTACAGATGACAACATCCTTGGCGTTCGAGAGCTTATTGAACTCAATGATTTTCTTCACGATCAACAAGCAGTGAATGCGGCCTACTATTCCCAGTTGTTTTAGTCAGCGAAAACCTGCTACCGAAACAAGAGACGAGGTATGTCACCCTTCCCGATGACAACGCTAGGCCGTACACCGCGGCTTTGAAAAAGGATAAACTGGAACAAATTGACTGGGAAACACGCGATCACCCTCCTCATAGTCCAGACTACTTGTTGTTCGCGCCCCTGTAAGAATCTCTTGAAGGAAAACAATTCGAAAGCAATAAAGAAATCGAGGAGCCGTGTGCAATTGGCTGACAATTCAGCCTAAAGCTGTTTATGAACAAGCAATAATCAAGCTTTCAAAACGGTGGCAAAAGTGTGTAGACACCGCAGGAGACTACATCAAGAAATTTTGATGATATGGTTTGTGTGTAATATTATTCAATAAATGTATAAAAAAAATACCGTTTATATTTGATTCACCCTCGTGGGGTTAGAAGTTCGATCGATCCATCTTAAATTGTTTATGAGTCTTTTACAAAACACATTTCTCTTTAGCGTTGTAAAATACCCTCCGCACGAGAGCCACGTGTTCTAAGCACAATGGCGACAATAGTGAATAAATTAAGAGGTCACATCACCAACGAAATACCGAAAATATTCGATGCCGTTTTTGAATGCACATTGGATATGATTAACAAGAATTTCGAAGAATACCCCCAACATCGAACCAGTTTCTACGAACTTCTGCAGGCTGTCAATGCCCACTGTTTTAAGGCTTTCCTCAATATACCACCAGCACAATTCAAATTAGTATTCGATTCAGTAGTATGGGCATTCAAACATACAATGAGAAATGTGGCTGATATGGGTTTGCAAATTTTGTATAAGGTAAGGAGGTCATCACTCATACAAGCGTCTAACAAATCGAGCAAATTTATTGTTTTTTTTTCATCTTCTTGTTCACAGATGTTACAAAATCTTGAACAACATCCACAAGCCGCTCAAAGCTTTTACCAAACATATTTCACCGATATTTTAATGCAAATTTTCTCAGTGGTCACGGATACGTCTCATTCGGCTGGCTTAGCAATGCACAGTTTAATATTGGCGTATATGTTCTCATTGGTTGAAAATAACAAGATAACAGCAAATTTGGGTCCGATTCCCGATAATACTCTATACATACAAGAATATGTTGCATCTCTGCTGAAATCTGCATTTAGTCATTTAACTGATAATCAGATTAAAGTTTTCGTCACAGGCCTCTTTAATTTGGATCAGAATGTACATGAATTCAAGGAGCATTTAAGAGATTTCCTTATACAAATTCGGGTGAGTAACATATTTGATGATTATTTCAAAGCATTAATATTATTTTTGAGGTTCAAAATTAAAGGGTTAAGTTTTATGTTGGGAATGAGCAATTTTGTCCTTTGTGAAACGTGAGTGATCGCGTAGAAAGCATTTTATCGTCCATATGAAAATTTGATGTTTTTGCACATATGGTTAAGAAACTTTAAAGTTGAAAAAAAGACACCTGTGGGAAATATTCAGAAAATTTGTTAATCTTCAAAAGCATCTTTATCTTAACATACATAAAATAAAAAAACAAACAGCAGAATTTATATTATAAATAATTTATATCCTTTATTTTAAAGTATGGTTTCATGGTCTTGCGCAAAATTTTTTTTTTGTGTTTTGTGCACCATAATTTGCAAGCCAAGTAAGGTTTCCTAATGGCTTTTAAAACATTTTCTCGTTATATGTTATCTATGTCGAAACCATAATTTGAATTTTTATTCCGGAAGTATTTATAAAAATAATAATAAAAATAATCTCATAGGGCATCTGCGAGTCAATCCTTCCACGGCGCGTAAATTCCTTTTTCAAATAAGTTAATCTGAATTCTCAGCAGCATCGCTCAGCGATCTTATCATCTTCATTTAAAGTTCAAACTAGTAGACTCATTTCGCTTTCGCATTTTTTAGGCACATAGGATATGAGAAACTTTCTAATCAAATCCTAACAATGTATTCAGGTCACCACGGTCTTGGGTATCTAAAAAGCAAGTTAAATTATTTTTAAGTCTTTCGCAAAGCTCCTACAAAGGTTTCGTGGGAAGTTTGTAGATATATAGCAAGAGGAATAGATGCAAAATCAGTGTATAATATATTTCGACCTTTTCTCAAAAGATTTTTGATTAATCTTTAAACCAAAGCATTTGGGCTAATGTCAATGGTTGTTTATTATTTCGAATCATCATAAAACATGCTGTATTATGGGAATTTATTGGCTTTGTTAACATATACTACCAACGGCCTCTAAATGCCTATCGTCTCGTCAACAGAAAGATTTTCTTCATTCTGGTAGTTTCAAATATGTTCCTCACTGCTGCCATTTTGCAAGTGGTGGTGCAATCTGCTCTGGTTTAAGCATTGTATAAAAAATATTTCTTAGGAGAAATGTATTGATTGTTTTTCTCGTTCTCGTTCGTTCGAGATTTCCCGAAGGAAATGTAAACCGACCTTTCATCGGTTAAAGACGTCCATTTATGCACAAAGTGTGGGACTCCCATGCTCGCAAGAAAGCGACTGGACTACCCAATAAACACCTCCCCTGTCAACCTGAGAACCCAGCCTGGAATCGTTTGACACATTACTTCGGGTCAGGTCTCGTTTTGTTACGCCGTGAGGCGCCTTCAAGCTGGGGGATCCCTTTCCTAGCGGGAGGAGAGAGGGGAAGAGGAAGTGCCAGAAAAGCGATCCCCCAGCGCCCCCGGCTGCTGTGAGCCCCTTTTATATTTTAGGACTGCCCGAGCATGATGTGCCACCTGGTTCCATTTGTCAACCGCATCACCGCAACTACAGGGTCTGAATAATAAGTAACCGGACTGACCTCAGGAAATTTTTTATTGGCAAATCTTCAAAGTAGTCCCCATTGGAGCCGATAACACGCTGATACCGGATTTTCCAATCCCCGAACGCTCCCTGGAAGTCGGCAACCTCGATGCTGTCTAGAGCCCTCGTCGTAGCACGTTGAACGTTTTCCAGAGTCCCGAACTGCGTCCCCTTAAGGTGTCTCTTGATCTTGTGGAACAGAAAGAAGTCCGCTGGCGCCATATCCGGGCTGTAAGGAGGCTGTGGCAACGTTGCCCTCGACTGTTTGGCCAACTGCTCGGTGACGAGCAGGCAGGTGTGCGACGGAGCATTGTCGTGATGGAGGATCCACAAATCGGCAATCTCCGGACGGACTCGGTGAACCCGGGCGGTTAGTCGTCGGAGCACCTCTCTGTAGTACTGGCCGTTTACAATCTGGCCGGGTGGCACAAACTCTTTGTGAACAATTCCTTTCACGTCAAAGAAAGCAATGAGCATAGACTTCACCTTCGATTTGATCTTGTGCGCTTTTTTCGGTCGTGGTGACGCCGGTGTGTGCCACTCCGAACTCTGCCGCTTCGTCTCAGGATCGTATTCGAAAACCCACGTTTCGTCTCCTGTAATAACGTGGTTAAAAAACTCTGGTTCGGTTGCTCGATCGTACGCTCCATTTTCACTCCGACGACGTAACTGAACACGCACTCCGCTCTCGCTCGATGCTATCTCTCCAAGCGCTTGGAGGCAACTGCTGCAGCCCGGTTCCTTTTACCTAGACCCTCACCACCACTACAGCACCAGATACCGGTTAGCAGACGCTTTGACGGCGCGCGGCAGGCTCAGTCCGGTTACTTATTATACTGGCCCTGTATATTATCCGGGGTGAGCTCTCCCGTCTCCCTGTAGAGTTTCCCTTCGCAGCCTGACCCATTTTGTACACGCAAAAAATGTGGGGCAGGCATTGTCCTCCTCTCCTGGGCAACGCCGACAATCGGGAGACCGTGACTTACCAATCTTGTGCGGGTAACACTGAAAATACCCATGCCCGCTCAAAAGCTGAATCAGATAGAAGTCAGTCTCACCATGCCTTCGATTTAGCCACGGTCTCACATCCGGGATGAGGCGCGCAGTCCACCTTTCCTTCGTGCAACTGACCCAAGACTGCTGCCAATCGTTGAGCGAGCGCTGTCTCTCCTCGCGGACAACCGTCTCCCTCGCATCCTCGTTTCGGCGCAGATAAATAGCACGGCGCTCTCTAGCACGGAAGGTGATAGGTATCACGCCTGCAATAACTCACACCGCCGAATCAGAGTATCGGATACGAAGATGCAATCCTCAGTGCTCCTCTTCTCTGTACCTGTGCCAAACGTTTTCGGTATACCTCCTTGCTGAGGGCGTCGCCCCATAGTTCTGCTCCGTACAGTAGCACTGACGCTACAGCAATCATCAAGAGGCGTCTTCTTGACGGGCTGGGTCCCCCTACGTTGGCCATAAGTCACCTCATAGCCGATATTCCCGAAGAAGCCTTCTCAGCCGTTGACCTGATTTGCTCAGAGAAACTCATCTTCGAGTCGATCAGTAGCCCCAGGTACTTCACCGATGGCTTTGATTCGATTCGTATATCTCCAATACTGATCATCCTTACTTTAGGGATTCTCTTTTTAGTCAAGATGACCACTTCGGTTTTCTCTAGTGCTAAACTGAGTCCGCGAGCAGTCATCCAGTCCCTCACTCGGCGCATTAGTATACCGAGACTAAGTTGCGCCTTTTCAACGGTGCGTCCAGCGACCAGACCGGCAACATCATCCGCATAGCCGACCAAGCGCGACTCATCTGGCATCTCAAGGCTCAGTAGCTTGTCGTAAGACACGTTCCACAGGTCCGGACCAAGGATAGATCCCTAGGCAACACCCGATGAAATTTCCATCCTTCGTTGGCCCTGTGTCGTGTCGTAGAGCAGGCTTCGCTCCTTTAGGTAGTTCCTCAAAAGCCGCATTAGATATTCTGGAACTTGAAAAGAGTTTTCCAGCGTATCCAGAATATCCACCCATCTAGCGGAGTTGAAGGCGTTGCTGACGTCGAGTGTCACAAACAGGACGATCCGTCGCTTGGTGCGACTATATGCCTCTGCCTTTTTTTACCGCGCTCACCACCTCTGCAATCGCATCAATGGTAGAACGTCATCCTAAAGCCGTACTGACGAGGAGATAGGTCCCCAGCAGCACGAATCGGGTCAGTGAGTCTTCTCTTGATTAGTTTCTCTAGTACTTTCCCAGCCGTGTCTAGCATGCATAACGGGCGGTATGCAGACAGCGATTCGGGATTTCCCTTCCCCTTGCTGATCAGCACGAGCCTCGCCACCTTCCATCGTACCGAGAAAACCCCATCCCGTAGGCAAGCGTTGAATGTGCTGAGCAGCAAGTCAGGACAATGGTGATAGGCGAGCCGGAACACCATCTGGACCTGGAGCCTTCTACGCTTTCAATGAGAGGAGTGCCTCTTCCAGTTCCGGCTGTGTGAAGAGTGGACACTCGACTGCTATTTCACCATGGACAGCGTCAACACGGACGGGATGGGCGGGGAAGAGTCCCGCACTATCGCGTCCCTCTTTTCCGCGTCATGTATACAAGGCTTCCTTAGGGCACCAAGCTTCCGCATAACTAGCTTGTAACCTAGGCCCCACGGATCCTTGTTCACATTGTCCACTAGGCCTTGCCAGCAGCGAGCCTTGCTATTGTTGATCAGTTTGCGAAGGCATTTCCTGGCCGACTTATATGCTGCTGCGCGGTTGCTTGCCTCGTCCCGGCTCCATGCCCGTTGAGCCTCACGTCGAAGCTTGTGACACTCCCTTCGCTTTTCAGAGATTTCAGTTGACCACCAGTACACTGGGGGCTTGCCATGCCAGGGTCTTTGACGGGGCATAGAAGCGCAGCAAGCAGTCGTAATGATGCTCATAGTAGAGTTCACCACGTCTTCAGCTGCCCGTTCTTCCGTCCCCTCCGAAGCTCCCTGCAGCGGCTCACCTGCTGTGA
Organism: Odontomyia ornata; assembly: GCA_963969285.1. NCBI lineage: Eukaryota > Metazoa > Arthropoda > Insecta > Diptera > Stratiomyidae > Odontomyia > Odontomyia ornata. The sequence goes on along the minus strand of OZ017740.1, from coordinate 290,722,826 downwards.
GAGCCTTGACGAACCTCTCGACGTCCATCCTTCCGATGTTCCATCCAGTTGTGGAAGGCCGAGAGCACGGACGTCGGGAGACAGCATCGCTTATCTCAAGCAGAATGCACTGGCTGAGTAGTCCTCTAATACTTTCCAATTGTGTATCCTCCGTACTAAGGATTCCGAGCCGAATGTCACGTTCGGTATGGTTCCTTCACAACCAATACGGCGGAAGGTCGGCGTATTGCCGGTGTTTAGTACGACAATTGCCGTCCTGGCCGCCATTTCTAGGACTCGTTTACCCCGCGGATTGTTCAAGGCATGCCCCATTCGATTACTTTCGCGTTGAAGTCTCCCCCAACGAGCACGTTCCCGTTTGAGTTCGAAACAGCGCCCTCCAAAGCATTAAGCTTGGCTTGCAAAGATGATATCGATTCGTTCGGCGTTAGGTACACACTAAAGAATATAGTCCCTGAGCTCCGAACCCACACAAAACCATCCCCACGTCCACAGCTCTCCGTCTGGAAATCACTATTTCGAACCCAGATGGCGGCAGTACCAGTTTCATCAGGATACCATGATGCTGAACTTTTATCATGATGTTGCTCACTCAACGGCCGACAGTCGACTTTCATGTCCTTCGCAAACTGCTCAAGCAGATTTTGGACGGTTGAACTGCGGTGTAGGTTTAGCAGCAGGATGCGGGTCATCGAAGTTCTGATTTTGCCTTGGCTAGGGCTTCCTGGAAAACCCGCCATTTTCCTGATCCCAAGGCGTGTCCAAAATCGGGTCTTGGATTGGCATCCTTGCAAAGAATACAATGTGCCTCCTTCGTACACTCTTTTCTTTTATGTCCCATTTCACCGCACTTGTAACATAGAGAACTCCTATCGGGTCCTTTGCATACTCGTGCGTTGTGACTATAGCCAAGGCATTTGAAACATTGAAGTGCCGTTGCTCTTCGCCGTATCCTACAGACAACCCACCCTATTCGTACTTTGTCCTTATTCAGAAATTGTTCGGCGTCCTTTTCGGTTAAGTCAACTATGGCCATGCGTTGTCCCCTATGGTTTTCTGGTGTTAGCCTCGGCTTGATTCAGCCCACGCTAGGGAACTCCCTTTTGATGGCCTCTTCCACCTCGGCCAGATCTGTGACGCACTCAATGTCTCTTATTTCGACCGTTACCATCGGCTCGAGCGAGGCTATAGCTACGCTTTTGCCGAGGACTTTCTTTACTGCGTCGCAGAATGCTTCCCTATTCTCGGCCTCTGCTCGGAATTCGACCATTATGTGGCCCGACTGCGTTGGTCGTACTGCTTTAATAGCAGTGTTAGTGTCTTCGGGCCTTACGTTTCCCCTGATGTCCCGCATCACCTCCGCGTGGGATCAACCATCTTGGGGTTTTACGAGCAGTGCCTGCTGCCGGGGTCTTCGTCGGGGCTTCTTTTTCTCCTGTTTTGCATCAGGTCCTTTTACTTGTTGAGCGTCTGTGCGAACTTTAATTTCTGGCACTTTTTGAAGAAGTTTCTTTGCGCATTTCTTCGCTCCTTTTGCAAGCACTGTCTGGAACCCGTGATTTTGTGCTTCACGCCCATCAAGTGCCTCTTGCTTCCTTCTTTTATCCCGATCTCCTTCGATTGGGCTAGACGCCATTCTTTTATTGATTTTTACTGCTGGAGCTATCTGCATGCGGTCTAGGAGCTCCTCTAGTTCAAGGAGCCCAATCTTTACTGCTTTGCTGATTTTTGGGGAGTCGCATGCAGATTGTATTCTTTTCAGAACATCTCCCGCTTTTTGGAATAGCCTTTCTTCTTCGTGTCGCTGGGCGGCAATTGTACTTTGCGACAATCCTTGGAAGAGGTTATCGCTTTCCGTTTCCGAATACAGTACTTCCAATACATTTTCGACGTTGGCGATGCAATCATACAACGTCGTTTTATTTGTCTGGTTGCTCTTTTCTTTTCCTGTCGTAATCTCCTCGCTGGCTTCAGAGTGATTCATTGTTATGTCGGGATTTACGACCCTTGCATCGGTCGCTTCGGTAACGATCGCAGCAGTGACCATCGAATTCTCGATGTTCTTTTATTTTCTTTCCACCGCTCGAACACCTGAAGCGTCCTGCAGAGTTTCCCGCTTTTCCTTTATAGGACGCTCTGGCGTTCACATAATGTTTTTGCTGGGCCCGAACGCCGCAGGAATCTCAATCTAGACCAGGCTGTCTGCTAATCTCCGTTTTTCGCCCCTCTTCGCTGTCATTGTATTTTTCATTGTTTTTGTCATCGTTAGTACCGTTCTCGATGTACTGTTAACTTCGTGGCTACAACCGCTGGTTGCGTCGTCGTTATTATTTTTTATTGCTTTTTTGGGTTTTTTGATCTTTTTTATATGTTTTTGGTTGCTCCAATTTTATTGGGTCCCCCCTCGGAGCCGCTATCTCCGTTCGGGTGTGTAGTCGCCTTTTTGGTCCCATGGTTATCTTTGCAGAGCAGGGAGGCCATGCGAGGGTTGGCACAAGCCCTTATGGGGACAAGTACTCAGAGCCAGACCAGCGCTAATCGGGAGTCCGTCTCAACCGAACCTACACCACCAATCCAATTGTGCGAACTTCGAACGTACTCCGTGGCCTGCAAAGGTTTTACCGGGACGGAGACGGTATGATAGTTGAATTGGAGCCGTTTACACACGAGTGTCACCTCGGCGCTACTGTGCAAAGCAACTAGGTCCAAACCATCATATCCGCCAGCCCAAAGCATCAATTCCAGTTCGTTGTCCAAAGTGTAGTCCAGATCCAATCAGGGTCGTTACCTGTCATAACAAGAGGGAACCTCACGGCCCCCCCATATCCTCGGGTCCGTGGGGGCGACGCTCCGCAAAGAATGCTAGCCTCCAAGAGTGCTCTTGTCGACCGGCGTTCCCCCTGCGGGAATTTCCTCGGGTACGCGGGGGCGGAACTCCCCAAAGAATGCTAGCCTCCAAGAGTACTCTGTCGACCAGAATTCCTCCTTAAGCAATTTTGAAATGTTCGATAAGACCTAAACTTTTGAGAGACCACCACTTCCGACCTGTCCCCAAAGTCTGAGCTTTGTAGCTTCAATAGTTTCTTAGGAACCTTACTGTGACGCACGGACACACAGGACGCGAAACTACAGTCTGTTAAGTAAGACCGTGTCCAGCATAAATAGTTTATTTAACAACATTTTTTGACTTATACATACATTAAATACATTCTGAGGTAACGCGCTTTCAGTTTAATAGTGAGCCCAGTCACCACCAGCATTAATTATTGTATGGCATCTCCGAGGCATACTTTCCACTAAATTTTCGGCGTATTCGAGGGGAAGCGCCTTCCAAATGAGTCGAATTTGTCGGGAGAGCTGCTTAAAAGTGTAAACATGTTTTCCACGGAGCTTCTGGTTGATGTAGACCCAGACGTTTTGGATAGGATTTGCATCAGGCGATTGCGAAGGCCAAGTGTCGCAATGCATTTTTCCCGTTTCCATTCACCACGTGACGTTCAGACAAGATTGGTTATTTAACGGTACTCCGCCATTTTACATTGTTTGTGCACAGATGTTCCCGAATGGCGACGTGTGATAACTCGAGACCTTTCTGCTTCAATTTCGCTTGTCCTTGACGTAAGGACAAGCCAGGATTGCGCGAAAACAAAGTCATGATTCGCCTTTCGTCCTTTTTGGTCACTTTTCCTCCCGAACCACGATTTGGAAGGTCATCGACGGTTTTTAACTCTTTAAATCGTTGAATCCACTTCTTGACAAACGATACAGACTTTTTCATGTATTTAGTCGCCACTACATAGTTCATTTTTGGCCCTTTAGGGTGTGTGCAAAGGAACACGGCCTCGAAGCGCTTTGTGTAAATGGCACTCATCGCGATTTTAGTGTTTTCCCGACGGAAGATTGACTTCGACTGAATTTTTTTTTCAAAGCGCCAAAGACAGAGATTCTCTCTACCGATAAAAAAAATGAAGTCGATATCACTTACCGATCGCAAGCTATGCTGGACACGCTCTTACTTAACAGACTGTAGTAGGTCTTTGTAAAATTAGTTTTGAAAAGCTTTAATAATTATTGATTTTCTCTTATTTATTTATTTATTCAAACCAGTAAAAAATTTACATAATGTATTACAAAATACTTCAGTAAATCCTACAGAGATATGAAGACATCTGTACGTAGGAACTGGTATCTTACTTGCTAGTCTTATAAACTATAAATTACAAAAAATAAAAGGAAATTTAACTTTGCATTATTTTTAATCAAAAAAATCAGAAATATAATAATATTATCGGCATGAATAATACTTTTGTGTAATTAAATATTTTCTACAATCCAAGATCTTATTTTACTCTTTCTATGCTTATTATTTGATTTTCCACTTAAAACCTTCAATTCATTTGGTAAGTTATTAAATAGCTTTATTGCGACAATGTAACTGTTTTTATTGCCAACAGTTTTATAAATTTTTGGTAATAAAATACTTTTATATCTAGTTCTACTATTTGACATTTCATAGACATTTTTAAGCTCATTATAGTAATATACAACAGCTTCTAAACAAAATAATTTTTCCAAATTTAGTGGAATAGGGTTTATCTCAAAGTTATGTTTGTTTATGATTTTTAATAACTTATTCTGAAGTCGTTGCAACAAATTTCTATAATTGGAATATGCTCCACCCCAAGCAATTATTCGAGAGTAATATTAATTTTCCCCATTGAATGCAGCCATTCATATTTTATATTTATAGATTATCTCTTTGATTTCTCTTTCTTTTGCATTTACAGGAAGTAACCGGCGAAGATGATTCCGACCTCTATCTGGAAGAACGTGAAGCCGCCCTGCGAGAGGAACAAACTAACAAAATGCTTATGCGACGCAATGTCCCTGGAATGTTAAATCCGCACGAATTGCCCGAAGATATGCAAGATGAATAATACATATGATTTATAAGAGTAAATTTACAAGAAAACAATGTTTCTTTTGTATAATTTAAAAGAAAGAAGGATAAAAAAAAGATAAATAAAAATTTAAAAATACAAAGTTTTAAGTATGAGAGGATAAAAAAATGAATAATATAATTATGAATAGATAAAAATTCAAACGATTTAAAAAAGTGAAATTTTCTGATAACATAAAATATAGTTGAAAGAATCAAATGTGTGTGAGTGCATTTATAAAGAATAAAAAACAAAGTGAACGAACTTGATGACAAAGTAGATGAGACGATTGAATTAACCTTTAATTGAAACACGAAAACACATTTTAAACCAAAGTACCTGGACGCCTGGGTTTCGCTCGGTAACGTCAGTTGTCTCGGAAAGACCTTGCTTAATCGGTATTCGTTTGCTTTTGTTTTGATTAAATACAGTTGAAAATTATTAGATGAATGCTCTGATATTTCGTTTTATTTTTATTTTCTGTACTTGAACTAATTTGATGTTCTAAAAATTAAGCAATGACAGGGAACATTCTTTCATGTTAATGTTCTCTTTTCATACATTTATAGTTCTTGTTTATTTTCAACGGGTTGTTTAATACTTCGGTTACGATTAACCTGGTCCGTTCATAAAAAAAAACACCACATACAAAACAAACTAATGATTCTCTAGCGGAAAGCTAGACTTTTATCCAAATAACGGAAAATTATTTCTCTACTGATAACCATCCAATTCTCGTATTGCTAGCTCTAACAAGTAAAAAGTTCATGAAAATTGTAAAAGTCGCTTTTGAGATTCCAAATTCATATATATTTATACACATGCATACAAACATCGCTTCTTGAAGAGTGGAATTGAAATTCGTCTAAAAGAAAGCGATTGAAAAGCTAAGATAAAATAACTTCTTGAACGTGCTAGTGCTTTTGTTGCCTTAAAATTGATTTCGTAAAGTTTTCTCCTATTCAATATGTACAGAAATAATTAGTATTGAAACCTTAAAAATAACGAACATTATGAAAATTGATGCGATTCAAGTCGGGTAACTGGTTTTCGTTGTTATCGTCGGTTCTATATAACAAATATAAGTAATGAATGCTATTGATTGAAATTAATGTGAAATTAAGCAAGTATAGAATTAGATGAATTAAAGTTTAAAATTGAACGTATGACTAATGGAAGCGCTTAAAACTGCAAAGAAATCCAAGAAAGAAAATGTATCAGTTGAATCAGTTATGTTCTGTGTCTTCTTAATTTAATTTTACATATTTTTTTTTCAATATAAATTTAAAGAAAAAATAAGAACACACAAGGAAAATTGTTATGATTTTTCTTTTAAATATAGTTTTCGTAAAATTAAATAAGTTGACAAACTTACAAAATGTAATTGTTTCTATAAATTGTGAATTTCAGTGTTGTACAATTGTGTGAGATTGATGAGAAATGTATGTTTATAGTTTATTTGAAAGTTCGAGTGTGAAATACAATTTTCTAAAATCAAAACTAAGGGAATAAAAGTCCTATTTACGTAGAAGACACAAATACACTTTAAAAGAGAATCTGAAAAGAAAAAGTTTGATATGAATTGTTAATATCTACCTATAAATTTGGATAACCAATCTTTGTAATGAGTTATTTTATTTTACGTTTGGAGGAGTCGCGCGTATTCGAAAAAATAAATAATTACATTTTTTTGTTAAGCTCCTAACCTGAAACTTATTTTGCTGATTCAGATTCTAATATTTAGAAAGTTTGCCAAAGTGTAGGCAAAAATTGATGGCTATAAATTTCTCCTCCATAAGCATGATCCTCCCTATTTTCAAATCGAACCGAGCTGACTTCAAATTTTGCCAGCATTTAAAGACGATTGAGCAGTTTCAGTATAGGCTATACAAAATTGTAATGGACTTTTATTTGATGCGTGATATCATTCGTTGATAGAAAAGCAATGCTAACATAAATCCTTAAGGGTGATTAAGAAGGTACGTTTTTTTTATAAGAATTAACATTTTTAATTTGGAAGACTCATATTTTGCAAAGCTCAGGAGCAATTCCAATGCGTGCTTTCAGGAACCAACCATATATAGCGTTTTCAGATATATTTATTTTTTTGTTGCCCGTTCGTGATACTATTGAATCTTACGTAAATTGAAAGTAAATCCACTCGAGGATTAAAAGTTATTACCTTGCAAATACGCATCGCGACAAAATCGTTTAAACGTATGAGGACTGAATTGTCGTAATTTCAAGTGATATAACAATTGCCCGTAACCTACATGTTTTTACTGTTGAAAGCTGCGAAAATATCATTCGCAGAGCGGCTATTAACTTTTTTATTGTTGAACAATTTGTTAACAAAAAGATCGCAAGGTTCGCATCCATTGGTAAATATTTTAAGAATGTTATATTGATAACATCACCAAAGTTCGCTAATGAAATTTTATTTTTCATCATGGTATAAGCACCTTAGAAGTTCTAAGCATTTTTTAATACCAATGCTGCAAATAAATTTCTGGTCTCAAGAAATCATTAGCTGTTACAAAAGAAAAGCTGCTACAGGTCATAAAACAAATACATATTATACCACGAGCTCATTTATTCGAAGGGATAATCAATAATCTTGCAATTGATTTCACAATCGATAAAAATCATGTGTTTCTAAAAATGTGCAGACTATGCCAGCGACATTACGCATTAAAAAAGGATGGGGATGAACTCTAAAATTTATTTGTACTTGGATGACCAAAGTTTGAAAGCTAGCCAAAAAAAATCAATCTATTGACTTCCTTCAAGTGCGGAATCTGTATAACGAGTATAATGTGCATCTAGCGTTTCCTTGGTTTTCCCACTGGTCTCCCATTAGTTTTTCGAAGGAATCTCTTTTTAGGTATCGTTGCTTTTAACTGCATCAGTGGGGATGATTTGATATAATTAAAGTATTCTGCGTTCATACAAACTAATAAATTTGAAAGAATGGGTTGAATGTTCAAGTAGACACGCAAATGAGCTTCAATTCGCATGCAAATCAGCCTAGAACTGACTCGTTCTAATGAAGATAAACTTGATCGGAGCTGAAATAAATTTTTGACCTACTTTTTCTAACTGGGGGAATTTAACCTGGCGAAGTTCGTTTTGTAATAGGGACGGGTGAGGCATAAGTAAATATCAAATTTTTGCTACTGAAGCACTATAGCCCCTTTCGGGCTTTCGCTTAGAGGTAGAGTAACTCATCTTGAATCATCAAAATCTTCTTCTTCGCCCATTGACCGCGTCCTCCAATTTCGAAATCCGAGCAGCGATGAACTGTCTTCGTCGATCGAGTCGTTTCCTCGGTTTCCCCACTGCTGTCCGGCCTTCAGTTCTCCCAACGAATACCCTTTTGGGTAACCGTTGTTCGTTCATACGATTCACATGTCCAGCCCATTGCAGCTTCCGCAGTCCGACAATTGTTGAGACCTTAGGCTCGTCGAAAATTTCATACAGCTCATGGTTGTATCAAATTCGCCATTGGTCCCCGTCTAGCTTTGCTCTGATTATTTGCCTCAGGCCCCGTCGCTCAAAATCGTTCATTATATTTGCGGATGCTTGGGTTAGGGTCCATGTTTCACACCCATAGCATAACACAGGTCTTATCACAGATTTGCATACTTGGACCTTTGTTTTCCTGTGTATTCAGCTGGTCTTCAAGATCGTCAAAACTGAATCAAATAATAGTTAAAAAGTCAATAAGTTTATCAGTTTAAGAAAGTCTGTCGCATCACTAAGAACGGATTTAAGTTTTTTAAAAAAATGCAAGCACAATAACATCACCCCGAAAAGCCACACCGTTAAACTCAAGACGAGTATACCGTTCAAGAAAGGTACAATGATCAAGTATCTGGAAATGCAGTTGGTGAAGGAGAGTATTGAAAGACTATGCAAAATTGGACAGGAGAAGCAGAGAGGCATACGAATTACATTTGAGCCTGGCCAAACAATATCCGTTGGGTTTCCCGTTGTTTCTAACGAAAGTGAAAGTAGCGGAAGAGTGTGAAAGCGAGCGGAAGAAATTAATACTAGAAAAGAAGTTTCACCAATTGAGACGAGAACAAGTGACAGTGTCCCAACAAATCAAGGTGCGTACAATCGAAAACATAGTCATCAATCAATCGTCCCAGGTATTTACGCAAGCTCAACTGAATCTGCTGAACATGGGGCTGAAATACTCCATTAACGCGACAGCCAAACCTGAAGATATCGTCATAGAAATCGAAGCCGGGATCAATAGACTTTCGAGCATGCACGGACTGACGGCTGAGGAAAAACAAAAGATAAGAGCCAGCATTGCAGATACACTGAGAAAAGAAACTAGATGGGTCGGAAAGCAGGACGAGAATAGGATCATCAAGGAGCTCAAAAATCTACCGGTTTACTACATGAAAGCGGATAAAGGGAATGCCGTAGTGATCATGGACAAGGCCGATTACGACAAAAGAATGCGGGAAAAAATAAATACGGGACCAAACTTCAGTCTACGAAATAATCCGCTTCCTGAGTCAATAAAAAGAGTGGAAAAAGTGCTGAAAGAATGTGAACCATGGATTCAGGAAATCAAGAAATTCTTGAAAGTAGCCAACCCATCGCTGCCAAGCATCATAGGACTTCCGAAGATTCACAAGCCAGGCCATGAAATGCGTGAAATTGTGTCAGCAGAAAACGCTCCCACTCAGAAAATTGCGAAGTGGTTAGTCAAGGAATTCAATAACATGGACAAAAAATTTGTTACCAGATCAGTAGCAAATTCGCCAGAATTTACTTCAAAGGTTTTGTCCTGGAGACCTTTGGAAGATGGGGATACGATGGTGTCATTTGACGTTAAGGCACTTTTTCCCAGTATTCCGGTCAAAGAAGCACTTACGTTACTTGAGGAGTGGATTCTGATACAAGGATCAGGAGAACAATGGAAAGCACGAGCCAAAATGTATTTGAAACTGGCTAGACTCTGCATGGGTGAAAGCTATTTCACCTTCAGGGGAGAATTTTTTAAGCAAACACGTGGTGCTCCAATGGGGAACCCTCTTTCCCCGTTTCTAAGCGAAGTTTTTATGGCATTTTTGGAGGAGAAGTTAGCACAAGAAGGTAAACTGCCACATCGATGGGTGCGTTATGTAGACGATATCTCACGATCATCAAAGAGGATCAAGTCCAGCAAACTCTCACGGCGATCAACTCAATACCCAACAACATCAGTTTCACCCACGAGCTGGAGTCGGAGGGGCGGCTACCATTCCTTGACGTAATGGTATGTAGAGGAGCTAATGGATTGGAATTCGAAATATACCGCAAACCAACGGACACCATGCGGATAATTCCTTTCACTTCGAACCATTGCCAACAGCAAAAATGGGCGACATTTAGCTGGCTTGTGAATCGAATGCTCACGCTTCCATTGAATAAGGAAGGCCTGAAAAAAGAAACGTCCCACATTTATAAGCTAGCCGAGTGGAATGGATACCCTAGGGATGAAGTCACCAAATTGATAGCCAAACGAACGAAGGAGATCTTCAATAAAAAGTTCACAACGCTAACTGCGGAAGTCGAGCAACGGAAGAGGTTGGTTGTAACGTTTGACTCAAGGACGGAAACAATGAAGAGGGCTATGAAGAACGTAGACGTCGACCTAGTTTATACGAGCCGGGGCACAAAAATGCAGAACTTGCTTGGATCAACCAAGGACCCCATTCCCAAAATGGAGGGCAGTGGAGTCTACAAGGTATCGTGTACGAAATGTAATGGATGTTACATTGGACAAACGAGGAGATCACTAGGTGTCAGATGGAATGAACACTTAAGGGAAGCAGTCAACAAAAACAAAAAGCAGGATGCAAAAAACTTCAAATCAAAAGTAGCGGAACATATTGTCCTTGAAAAACATGACATCACTGCGGACAACGTAAGCATGCTGAAAACGGTTACAAACGGATGGAAGCTTGATGTAGCAGAAAGCTTGGAGATATTCAATCGGAAGACGCAGGACATTTGGAACGGCGACCCAGGTAACGGATACACCTGGCTATTCAAGCTTACAAAATAATGAAGGTAGTTAAGTAGTAATTAAGGAAAAACAAATTTTTGAATGGTAAAGGATCAGGTAATTAGAGATTAAGTAAAAGTACTTTGAGGGATTAGATGTAATTAGAGATTCATATTAAAACGTTAATGAGTTTAGTATAAATATTAGGACACTTATAGTTTAGGGAATAGTAGTACTGAGGAAGTTCTCAAGTAGAGAACGAAACAATTGTATACTAAATTTAAAATAAATAGTAGAATTAAAGGGTATATACTTTCTTTCACTTTTTTTATGAATCAAATATTTTATTAGTGAGCTCCATTCTTTGGCATAGTTCGTCTCTTTCATTACCAGTTCTCGTCATTTTGGCGCCTAGATACACAAATTCGCTAACATTTTCGATACTGTATTCGCCAAGTGTGATACTTTGTGTGTTGAGGTATTTTTCCTCGGCTGCGTCATGAGCTTTGTTTTATTTTCATTGATTTGTAGCCCTACTAGTTTTGCTTCACTGTCGAGTTTCAGGAAGAGTTCTTTGGCAGTTATTAATGACCGAGACAAAATATTGATGTCGTCCGCATAGGCTACTACTTGGCTCGACTTGTGTAGTAATGTACCTCGTGTATCGACAGGTAGCTTCCTTATGACGTACTCCAGAGCCAAATCTAATAGCAATGGGGCCAGCCCATCTCCCTGTTTTAGTCCAATATTTGTGTCAAAGGCGTCAGCGAGTTGATTATTGATGCGGACTTGGGAGGTCGTCGAATCTCATCGATGCCCGGCGCTTTATTATTCTTTTGGGCTTTGATGATGGAACAAACTTCATCCAGAGTTGGTGGGGCCAATGGAAGCTCTCCGCAGACATTTATATGCTCCGATGTTCTGGATCTATGCGGAGTATTAAGGATGTTCTTCAAAATATGATGCCCATCTTTCCATAATCTTGGTTTCATCAGCGATAATATTGCCGATGTCATTACGACAGAGCGTGGTTTTAAACTAATAACCACGTTTCAGGCTTTTCACTACTTTATATGCTTGTCTTGTGTTGTTGCTTGCTAAACTTACATATATACTTCTCGATTCGTCGTCATAATATTTTCTTTTCTTAATTCTCATTATCTTATTCGCTACTCTTCTGAGACTTTCATAGTGTTCTCTCTTCGTCCTGGTTTTCCGGCCTACGTAGTCTTTGTATGCCTGATTCTTTTTGGCACTCATCATCGAATCAATCATTTCTCTTGCGCCAGGCTTGATGTCCGATCGTCTGTTGTCCCACGGTCTTAATAGCAAAATCCCTTCTCAAGCCTTAAAATATGGAAACATTAATATTCCCTGGGTCAAAAATTTCATATTCTTACGTAGACAACTCAAGTACCAAAACCTTATCAACATCTTACACAAAGAACAGACAGACAGAAGCTAATAAAGCCATTGCTTTCAAACATTGAAATCAATAGAGAATGGGAGGTGTATTGTGCCAATGCAACAATTAAACTCAAATCCTGTCCATGGCTCCAACTCAACCTAGTCTTTAAATCCAAACCATGGTTCCACAAAATTACGTATGGTAGCAAAATAGAATATTCACCAACAGAGCATATAATTTATCTAGATTTAAATGAGGCAAGATTGTGTCCTCCGAACTGCAAGTGGTATTACTCTAGTGATTTTCTTGAGCACAGCATTTTTAATTGTCAACAATTTGAACCTCTAAGAGGTAAGTATTATACAAGATTTTCAATAAAAATCTTTCACTTCCTGATCAATTAATTCAATTTCTAAGATAAGCTGATCCCAGGCTTTTTACCCTTTGAACCACTCTTTCTTTCATATACAATGTTTACATCCAACCTATCTACTAACATACCCCAACAAAATACTAAAACACTAACAAAACATAGTCTAGCTTTATGCAAAGTCAAAAACATAAACAGCGTAGTAAAGGCCCCAGAAAATCATAAGTCCGAAGGACCAAGAACATTAATCGATGGCGTGTGCACTCATGCCCTGGCCAATTTTACCCTTTGTTTAGGTCCAGGAATAAAAAAATTAAAAAAGTTAACTTATCCTAATATATTCACATCATAATACTCCATACCTACATGTTAAAACTTGCCTCTAATTTTTCAAAAAAATTTTAACGCAAAACTAATAACCAAAACGAAAGAAAAATTGCTAAATAAATGAAACTCTTATTTTCCTTATACATAGGTTTATTTTGTTTTTTCCCAGATACGTATTTCGGAATCTAGTTGACCCCTTGTTCAGTGGTTTTTCTACAACTAAATTTATTTCTTTACTGCCTAGCTTTTTATACATTATATTTTTATTTCATTTATTAATTAAAAATTGGTTAAAAAATATTTTACAACATGATTTATTACTATAATTACAAAACTATCGACTACTTTTAGTTACCTGCTTATTTTATAATCCTCTTTATTAGGGTCGTAAATCCGTTACAAAAAATGGCAGTAAATCCGTCACAAAAAATGGCAGCCTATAACACCATGATTCACCGAATGACTTCAATGCCACTAATGCAAGAAAGGAAAAGAAATGAAACCGAATATATCAAAAATACAGCAAAGATAAATGGGTTCGAGGAGGAAACAATAAAAACAAGTATAAACAAAATTGAGAATCAAAAGTAAAAGAGCAGAAAATCAACATTACAAACAACGGGCAGCAACCGAGAGCCAATCAAACGAGCAGCAATACGCAGATCGAACCACAGCGAGAATATTAAGCAAAACGGGAATAGAAGCAACATCAGCAGTAAAATGGCAAAAACGAAGATCACACAAGGATCAGTGAAGGAGCCTGTAACGGAAGCCGAAAAAAGTTGCATATACGAGGTGAAATGCAACGAGTGTGATACGCGATACGTTGGGCAAAGGGTAAGACCGATTTCACCTAGGATCCAAGAACACCTTAGAGAAGCAGAGCTAGCCGTCTAGAAGAAGCGAAACGAAGTCAAATCATCTGTTAAGAATCAATGAAGGGCATGCGATTAATCAAGAAGATGCAAAATGCATAAAGATGGTCAAAAAACGAAGCCAGTTGGACGCCTATGAAAGCATATACATTGCTCGAGTCGAAGAAGGTAAACGGATGAATCACGATTTAGGCAACGGATTTACGACCCTAATAAAGAGGATTATAAAATAGGTAGGTAACTAAAATTAGAAGATAGTTTTGTAATTATAGTAATAAATCATGTTGTAAAATATTTTGTAACCAATTTGTAATAATAAATGAAATAAAAATATAATGCATAAAAAGCTAGGCAGTAAGGAAATAAGTTTAGTTGTAGAAAACCCACTGAACAAGGGGCAACTAGATCCCGAAATACGTATCTGGGAAATAACAAAATAAATCCATGTATAAGGAAAATAAGAGTTTCATTTATTTTGCAATTAATAACACGAGGTCAAAACTTAGAAAATCCACAACTTGAAAAAAAGACAAAACACGAATAATTTAGCCATTATCATTTATCTAACACCTGGATTGCTCCAAGAAGTGCTAAGTACAAAGACACTTTTATGGTGAAACGATCGACACAAGAGTTTGCTAAGAAGGATCTGGAAATAAAATTGCCAACTTGTTTCGATCCCAATAAAAAGCACAAACTTATAAAAATTTTCTTTTATTACATTTAGGTCGTTTACAAAAAATGGACAATAAGACATCGAGAACAGAAAAACAAAATGTTTTTCTTTAATTAATCTTTCTTTAATCTATTAAGGACACTTTTTATTCTGAAAAAAATATGATTACTTATAATGAAATAAATAAAATATATTTGTCATGCACTTTACGATATAACTAACGTAAGATAAAATCGAGGTCACTACGAGTTAAGCTTGTAAAATGGTAAAAAAATTGCATTGGAGCCATTTTAAAATAACTTAAATCTAAAAATAGTACGAGCTAAATTTGTGGAACGGAGAAAAGCAAGATTCATCAAAATATGGAAACTGATTCAAAGTGGAAATATTCCATAATAAACGTTTTGAGGGGTTTGTTTCTTCTAAATGATATGCGATGTTTGTTTTCTTTGCTTTCTTATTTTAAAGGGTACTTTGAGTTTCTTTTTCACACGCTACCAACGAATGAATTTTATTACAAATATCTTCTAAACAAGGCCACCTTGGTATGGAAATATAACTCTTGATAAGGACTCTGATTTAAAAAAAAAAAGTTAAAAATAAATGAGTTGTGGTCTACACAATTATTGCACCAGCTTAATAGTGTTTAGCAGCCGTTTTGTCTAGGACTGGCTCTTTTAAAAATTAAAGTACACGCGGCAGAGGTAAATACGTTTAAGTAGGCAAGTGAATGAAGTTTTGTGTAGAAACCTTTCACCCAGTCGCTTATTAGAAGCGATTCTTTTTACAGCCAAATGAACAATTATCTAACCAGAAGCAATCAACTCAAATTTGTAAGCATATATGCAAAAGGCAAAAACGTATACAAACTATAGGTAACGATTATTCAAAATTAAATTTAGCACATTATGCTAGACTCTTACAAACTGGGAAAATTTGTTGTTTTAAAAATACTTGGCGGTTTGAGTAATTTGATATTCTTAAGACTATAAATGGACATTTCGGTCTACTGCTTTCCGTGTCTGAGAAAAAAATTAGACAACCATTTCAGCAAGGTCTATAGCTTGTATACCTGACAGGAACAAGCAGCTCATCATCTTCGTTGCCACTATCCTCAGAATGTACACTTTCAGTCAAGTCAATAGTTTCAATATCTTGGTCCTCCGTAGTATCCAAGGAAATGGAGGAAGGCGATGAATAGGTTTGTAATTCGGGTTCACTAAGTTTTCTTTTCTTCGGCGAAACTGTATATTGGCTAGGTGGCCTTGGTGACGTTCGACTGTTGGCTAGTATGTTCCCGTAGCTACCTTTCATTTCCTCTACAATACTTTCAATATCCAGGGATTGTTTATCTTCACTTGTTGCATTTAACACTTCAAGACGGTCTGTATTCATGAGATCCTGATTCGTAAGCTTGAATTTATCCTTGAAACGCTGCACCCATCCAGATCCAGTTAATTTGCGAGGCTCAGAAATGCCTAGAAAATATGCAGCCTCCTCGCCTGTATCGCGAATAAGTTGATCTGTAATACGCATGGGATAGTAGCGGCACCGCCGAACCCATTCGAATGTAACAAATTGGAGCAATCTTATACGACTATTTGGACGATATCTGACACGATGTGGATCAGAATTGTTTGCCCAATCTTCCAGATGATCATCTTTGTGCCGTATGATATTTTGTATGGTTTGAAAGCTGCATCCAAACATCTCCGCGATCTCACGACAACCACGATTGTGCGTTTCATAATGCTGTATTATTAAAATTTTCTCAGCTAGAGTGAATGAACGTCTTGTTTTTCGTGGCTGCAAAGATGAAAATAATGTGAAAAGTTCTGTTTAAGTCGGTAGCTGGTGTAGAAAACAAACCCTGTCCATTTTTCGACCCTCCCCGTTTCTAATTCTACTCGTTCTATTTATTGTCACGGTGTTCTTCTTCTTGTCATCTTCGAGCAGCATAGATGGCGGTCAGGGCTGCTGCACTAGAATAGTGATTGATTTGAAGCAAATAGGGTTGAGTAGTTCAACATATCGATAATTAAATAGATTTCTGTGCAACACAACGAATGATTTAGGAGTGTGTAGAAGTATTTTATAGAATCAGAATGGTTAATAGGAAATTTTTTTGGTTATAGCACTCTTTTATCGAATGGTTACCGTTGCACCGATTGCGTTCAAATTTTGTATTCCGGAGCAATTTTAATTCTAAAACCGATAAGGTGAGGAAAAATCCGATACAAAACGTTTTTCAATATAATTTTATTAATTTTAGTATCGAACTGACAGATGAGCACTACATTTATTCGTCAATTGACAACCCACACATTTATTCAATTGTGATCAGATGTTATCATAAAACACAATTGAAGAAAATGGGATGAGAATTGTATTTCAACAACATTTTGGTGGAATTTAAGGTATTAAATTACAATATTTGAAATGGCAGATCCCCGATGCTGCTGTAATATATTGTGCAAGGACGGGTTCTAGAAGAGCAGCCTTCTTTTCTCTAGAAGGGCACCCTTCTATTCTCTAGAGGAGCAACCTTCTATTCTTTAGGTGCGTATTCTATAGAAGGGCATCCTTCTATTCTCTAGGGAAGCATCCTTGTACTCTTCCTTCAACTCTATAGAAGGGTTCCCTTCTAAACTTTATGATACCCTTCTATTCATTTGAAGAGTACCCTTCTATAGAATAGAAAGATGTTCCTCTTGAGAATAGAAGGGTGCCCTTCTATTCTTTAGAAGGGTACCCTTCTATTCTTTGGAAGAGCACCCTTCTATTCTTTGAAAGAGCACCCTTCTATTCTTGACAAGGGCACCTCTTTAGTTTTTAGAGGTTATTTTCTTCAATAGTGTTATATGACAACATCTGGTCACAATTGAATAAATGGGTAGGTTGTCAATTGACGAATAAATGTAGTGCTAATCTGTCAGTTCGATACTAAAATTAATAAAATTATATTGAAAAACGTTTTGGATCGGATTTTTCCTCACCTTATCGGTTTTAGAATTAAAAAATGCTCCGGAATACAAAATTTGAACGCAATCGGTGCAGCGGTAACCATTCGATAAAAGAGTGCTATAACTATTTTTTTCTGGAAACAGAATTAAGATTTATGGACACTTACAAAAAACAGTATTATTTACTGATGTAAAAGAAGAAATGATACTGTCTCCTGTTAGATCATTTTTAAAATAGATAATATACTGCAAGGTTGAAAATTTCAATTTAATTATTGTAACGAGGTCGTTTCAAGAGCGTATGAAGTTAATTTATGTTTCATTTAGAATTCAAAAAGGATTAATGGGGCTGACAACAACTTCTCTTGGAAAAAATATCTCGTTTTTTTTTGGGTAGCTACGATGGCTTCAAATTACTTATGAAAATTCTTTTGTGTGTAGCCACATAATTGAGTTGCATTAATAATTTTGCTGAAAAATTATTAGAGAAAGAAAATGTTAGAATAAGGTGGTTTTTTCATGTATACTAATTCTACTTAGGCCATCACTCTTGTTGGACACACACGGGTGATGGCGGCTACCATGCTTAGAGGTGAGAGAACTATTTTAAATTTTTTTACTTATGCGAACTCAATATCTTTTTGTAACTACGAATTATCTTCAGGCTAATTTTTTTCTGCAAGTAGTTGTCTTTGCTAAATTTTATTATTTATCATTCGACCCTTTTTACATCAATTTTAATGTAAATCTATACTATAGCTTGCTCTACATTGAGCTTTATGAATCGTGCAGGCATTGAACTCATTTTTTTCGGGTGGCTCCGGTAGCTTCAAATTACTTATGAATTGCCTGAGAAGAATTAGTACACATGCCAAAACCACCTTCTTTCAACATTTTTCTTCTATAATAATTTTTCAGAAAAATTGTTAATGCAACTCAATTATGTAGCTACACAAAAAAGAATTTTCATAATTAAACAGATACTTGGAGATTTACGAGTTAATGAAATCAAAACTAAATTCATAACCCAAACAAGAAAGAATATTTTGGCCCGAACAAGTCTGATCTTAGGAGACTGCATCCTGTATATGTTTAGAAAAGTAGAAAAAACGTTGAAATAGACAAGATCAGACAATGCCAAAATGCCGTAAATGACCCCTGTTTCTCCGTGCTTCCTATTCTTGGATACCGAAACATGCACAGGAAAGTAAGATTCATATTTAAAAGATTCTCCTCAAAGTATAGCCCATAACGAGCAGTTGATAAGTTTAAATACGGATCACTCCAGAGAATTTATGCCCCAATGAAACGAAGAACAGATTGGAGGCATCATCACAACAATAAATTGTCTGAATTATTTGAAAACAAGCTTTGATAGCGGACGTACAAACTGAAATTAAACATATCTTATGAGTAAAAAGAATAAAAAAAAATTCAAGCGGGAGGTAACAGCAACATGCAGATAGTGCCAAGATATACTTAATCGAAGAAGATCTGCATCCTTCATTCAGAAGGAAACCTCCCAAGGAGAAGAACGTCTCTGCAAAGAGGACAACGGCCAGCATTAGGAAGAATACCCTTGCAAAACTAGTCAAGATAGCGAAAGCAAGCATCCCCCGATCAAGCATAAAAGAGAAACCGTCTCCTCCTCCTACGAAGAATACCTCCGGTCAGTAGAGAAACTAGATTGGCTGGGTTGAAGAAAAAGGAGGAAAACACCCAATAATAAAGATGGATTGCCAAAAAAAAAGACAAAACATGCAAGAACTTACCACTTCCACCTCCAGGACAGCCGGGAGGAAAGGATGACCCACTGAGGAAAGGACTCTGTGGGGCCAAAATAAAGTAGTACCTGAGGTACCTAGCACAGGGAATTTCACCTGAAGAGGCTGGGAGAATGGCTGTAGAAAGAGGCAAGGGCAAGGAATTCCCATAGCCTCTATACAACAGGGAGTATGGGGAAATCCAAGCCAAACTCAACCGAGCAGAAGAACGTGGCAGGGAAAAAATACCCAACCCGACTGACCACACAAGAACTCGATTACCCCTCAAGTTCAGCAGAAAAAGCGAATAAAGATGTGGGAAACTATCCATGTTGGTAATACAACTGGCAAAGCTACACCTAGCATCAGCTATGTAAGTACATTAAAAAGCACACTCTTACCACTGAGCAACTCACTCAGCTTTCGAGGGCTTTATGGTAGGAGACGCAATTTGGAGGCGACCTCCACTTCGATGGTATACACTTCAAGCCAGGGATTAATGACCTGGCTGCAGGAGGTTGTCTCAAAATTGAGTATGCTGAAGGGCATAGGTCTGAGTGTCAAAAAGGGAGATATACCTTCGACAAACTGAAGAGTGATCGCCAGGCATGTTACTCAACAAGCTGGCAACCACAAACAAAGGCCTCTGCACGAAAGGATGACAGATCATAAGTGTGAAACCAGTAGGGACTGGGCAGATCCTGCACGCAAGCGTTGATGAAAAGTCAGCAGATTTCATCGTGAGGAGTGGCTCAAGCCTGCGTTATGTGTTTGGCAAGGTTCATGTGCGAGGACTAGGAAAAGCAGAGAAATCTTCTACAGCTCCAATATCACCACAGGAGCCAACTTCAGGACCCAGCACAAAGGAACCTAATGGAAAGTCTAAGTTCTTTGCACAGGAACAGAAGGCAACTCAGGTGACATTGACTAAGGAACCGAACTCAGTGAAGGCAAATTAAGCTACTCTGCCTGAAGGGATAGACCTAAAGGAAGCAAATCAGGCCGTATGCTTGTGAAATTGGAACCGGAGAAGGTATGTCAGGCCACTTTGCCCGAAGAGCTGGCACCGGAAAAGGAAACCCTGCAGCCTGAGGAACTAGAACTGTCTGTCAAGGAGATCGGCTCCTACAATGAGGAACACAGTGGCGCTGATCAGGTGGCGAGAGTAGTATCAAGGCTGGAACCCGAGTGCTCAAATCTCTAACAATGAGTGGAAGTTACCCGAATAGCCAAGGTGAATCTTCATCATGTCAGAGCCGCTTTCGGGGTCTTGGCTAGAACATTCACAAAAAAAAAACAATTAGGGCTAGCACTGATCCAAGAACCCTGGACCTACGAAGATTAAATTCGAGGTCTAAACACTCGGGACTCAACATTAATTTCAAATATGGGACAGAACCCCCCTAGGGTAGGCATCATGATCAGGAAAAATACAAAATACACGTGTTTTTCAGATTTTATGATGCAAGATCTAGTTCCGATAAGAACCTCTATTTCGATAGATGGCAATACTCACGACATAGTTATTGCATCAGCATACTTCCCTGGAGGCATAAATCAAACTCCTCCAGTGGATGTGCAAAGGCTGGTGGAGCATTGTGAGAGGAGGAGTCTACCTCTTCTAGATGGATGTGATGCCAATGCATACAATCAATTGTGGGGTAGCACTGATACCAATAATAGAGGTAGGTATCTGTTGAATTCATACTGAAATCACAGATGATCATCAACGTGGGGAATATACCCACTTTCATCACAAGAGCACGAGAGGAAGAACTTGATATTACTTTTACTGGTATAAGTAATTCCTCTATGGTTAGCAGATGGATGGTGTTGGCAGAGCCTTCAATGTCTGACCGCAAAAGTCTGAGGTACGATGTCGAAGGGCTGAAAAAAGAGAAACTTTCACTCAGGAACCCTAGAAAAACAAATTGGGCCTTATACTAAACCATTTTGGAAGATAATTTACAACACGTTTCAGCAAGGAGAGCTCCAAAACCTCCTCTGGAGCTGGAACATGCAGTAGAAGACCTAAACGAGGCAATAATTAATGCCTACAAAGAAAGCTGCCCCGTTTGCACCATAAAGAAGGGTAGAGAACCCAATTGGTGGAACAAAAGGCTAGCGCAACCCAAATTCGAAGTACGGAAGCTGTACAAAGCTACTAAATGTGACAAAACTGGGATGCATACCATAGAGCTCTAACAAACTATGGTAAAGAAATCCGTAAAGCAAAGCACCATAGCTTTAGGGCCTTTTATGAATATGTTACGAAAATTCCTGGCGCAGTGAGGCTCATAAAACTCTAGCAAAACAGGAAAACACCTAAACATTGCACTAAAGAAAGCTGATGGCAGCTACGTGGAAACCGAAGAAGAAAGAGCGCGTGTGCTAATGCAGATTCACTTTCCATGGGGTGAAATTATAAATGAATGGAGTGACGAAATGGACTCACTTGTGAGGCCAAATCGCACAATATGGAAGATGGCTACCACTATCTGCACCGAAAAGTGTATAAGGTGGGCATTAAACTCTTTCCAACCCTTTAAATAACGTGGCGAAAATGGGATATACTCAGTCCTTATTCAGCAAGGACAGAATCTGCTCATATCCTATGTAATATGGATGTACAGAGTAGCCTAATTTTGGGAAGTATACCAAAGCAGAGGAGAGAGACAAAAGTGATCTTCATTCCAAAGGTGGGTAGACGTAAAGGCATGCAGCCCAATCAGCCAAATATTGTTTGTACTCAGAACGATGGAGAATGTAATGATACTTTAAAATTATTCACTACACCCCAATCAACTTGCATACAGGACGGGCACTCTATGCAACAAGGAAGATCAAAGAATCAAGGAAGATCAAAGAAAATGCACTAGGTATATTTCTTGAAATTGAAGAATAGGCAGGTAAATCCTATTCTATCTCACTGGCTGACTCAATCCCTTGCGACAAGAACCGTTGCATATAAGGTGGGAACTAGAACCATCCATATGCGTACGACACGGGGGTTGTCCACAGGAGGATACATGATTGAGTGGCTTATTTTAATAATTTTTCTGAAAAATTATTAGAGAAGAACCACCTTCTTCCTAACATTTTTCTTCTCTAATAATTTTTCAGAAAAATTATTAAAATAAGCAACTCAATCATGTAGCAAAAAAATTTCATAAGTTATTTTTAAGCTATCGGAGGCATCCGAAAAACAAGGTCGATATCCGCACGAAGCAATGAAAGCTCACTGTAGAGCAAAAAATTATCGTATAGATTTACATTAAATTAATGTAAAAAGGGTCAAATGATCAATTTAAAGTTTAGCAAATACAAAAAAAACTCGTTCTATTCCCGCTTCACTCAAAAATAGTGTTTGGGACTTCCCTTTCTTCGGTAATAGTTCTTGGGGCTCGTCCTGTACTCTTATGTACGCAAACTTTTTCTGCGAAAAAATGCAAATTTTTTAATATTTACATACGTATAAAAGCATGTTACAACGTTCTTTTCGCAAAGAAAATTTCCTCAAAAATTGTCAGCTATTGTAGCGTATTTGAATTAATGATGAGCCTTATAGGATTGCAGTTTATATTGTACGCAAACTTTTTCTGACTAGTGTATCTCGCGGCCTACGCGTCAGTTCTCAGTTGTTCGCGATGCACTTCATAAGCACATAAAATTCACAATAATTACTCGGGTACGGCTATTTTTGTTAATTTGAATATTTTCAACAAACTCTTTCAGTTTTGCTTCATAACAAAGAGGAAACTTTAGAAACTCTAGTATAATAATAGCAGTTGCATCAGTGTTTCTATTGCTGGGTATTTCCCCGCATTTCTGTTCCTTATTCGAAATTTGGGTAGTGCCACCTGTGTGTCACATTAAAACTAAGCCAAATGTTGTGTAAAAAGGCCTCTTCGGAAGCACTTCGGCTCGCGGGTATATCAACTTCGTGTTCGGGGCAGTTTTGCAAATGTCAAAGATGACATGAACCTGTTGCGCCGGCGGTAAATTGCGAACCTGTCAAACCGACAGCTGTTTATATTGATATCAGTGGCAACTTCACTTGACCTTCTAACTTTTGTCATTAAATATTCGAGCGGGAATTACCAGCTAATCTAATTGAAATAAAACTAATGTCGAATTGATTTATAAGGTGTTTGTAAGTGATTTAAATCGAAGTCTTTCGCATATCAACGACTTTGTGTACTGTTTCTGTGCCGTTGTGTGTAGTTGCCTAAGTGAAAAGTTGTCTTAGGTAAGTTTAATGCTTAAAACCCTTACATTCTCTATCTCTAATACAGCAAAATATAGATAGAATTGTATAAATCTTATAACAATACAAAATTTAGTAATTGTTCATTGACCGGCAATATTTTTAATGTTAAAAAACTTTGAATACAACAATGCCGGCAAAGCATGCTTACCTTACGTTCGTCGAACTTTTATGTAGCCATGAATATTGCTGTCACATTTTGCATATTTTCTAATGTAGAAATTAAATTAAAAGGGTGTGCACGTCAAGATTGGAGGACAAGAAGTCCAACGCATTTAATTCAAAAGTGGCGTTAGACACGAAAGGAATGATCAGTTGGGACATTTGCCAAATTGCTCAATTATTTATAGAAAAATATGATTTCTAGAAAATGCTAAGAGTACAATAGAATTTCAATTGCTTGTCAAAATACATATATCGTTTGTTTGTGAGATGATGTGGATGTTGTTGGTCATTGGAAAAGTATAAGATGAAGCTAGGAAGTAAATTGAAAAACTTCGGAAATCCATTTCATGGAATTCATTGCTATTTCATTGTTTTCATTGAAATGTTGAATTCAGTTTAGTTTGATCTCATCACTTTCCCCCATAAAATAACAGAAAACTAAAGAAAATAAGTCAAATATTCTACACACCTTATTCTAAAATTTATTAAATGAATGAAAATATACTTGATTGAATCCTTCCTTAACGTTTTATAAAGAAAACGAATTTAAACAACGAATTACATAAAAACCACCATATCCTAGCACAAATTCAAATTTGGACTTGTGCATTACTGACGCTCGACTAGAATTCAAATCTAATATGTTAATTCCTCACGGAAACTGATAACTCCCAATGGTATTGATCATGATGCTATCTTGAATTAAAATTAATAATCCTTAACGAATATTGCAGGTGATTCCTTATGATGGCGCCCATTTCGCAATTGCAATGGAAGTAAATCATCAAAGAGAAGATATATTCAAAATTTATGTTCAAAATGAAAGTCATTGGCTTAATTGAAAAAACAGCATTGGGAAAAGTTTCACAGGAAGTTTAATCAGGAATACCAGAAGCAAGGTCCATCTTCTAATTTCGGTAACTGCTGTCCAATAGTTCTCAATGACAAAAATCGAACTAAAGATGAAATGGGCCTCTATTTGTCGAAATAAGAGAAGTTGACATTGTAACCCATTGTGATATTAGTTCCCAAGTTAAACATCGTAGTATGGAAGGATACGAAACACCACCCATCACAAGGTTGAAAAGATTGAAAAGCCTCACAGGCGTCAGTAATATTTATCGGCGATTTCTTGACTATAACCATCGCTCATTAGCCTTCTTGAAATTACACTTTAAGAATGTCTTAACCGTTCATACTATAAGAATGAAGTCAGCAACCAATGGGTGGAAAAACTAACGGACATTAGCCCACAGGCTCCAGATGGCCTGTTCACAAAAGTGAATAATATATTTCGTAAGAGTCTCGAGTGAAAGTGTCGAATATTAAAGCCACTAGCAGTGTGATATATCTTCTAGAGAGGGTGTAGTGTTTGTGTGTGGTTAATGTCCGTGAAGGACATTAACCACACACACACATCGTGTACATCCAAATTGCTAGGACTTTATATTTACATATATATAGACTGTTTACTTGTTTTTTTCATGTTTTCCAAAGTAAATTTATTTATATTAACAACAAACATTAATCAATGATATATTGACCATTTTGTTGGATGACCTTTTGCCATCTTTCGGTAAGTTGAAAAATTCCACGTTCGAAGAAGGCTTGGGTTTTAGAAGCGAAGAACTGGTCCAACTTATTTTTAACAGCCTGACCGGAATCGAAAGTTTTACCATTCAAATGGTGTTTCAGGGAGCGAAACAAATGATAGTCTTTTGGTGCGAAGTCATGGCTGTAGGGTGGATGTGGCATCAGTTCCCAATGAGCTTCGTTAATTTTTGACGGGTTATTAAAGAGGTGTGGGGTCTGGCATTATCATGATGGAACATCACCCCTTTGCAATTGGCCTGTTCAGGGCGTTTTGTAGTGAAAATGGGTAGATAAGAATGTTCGTTCAGGACTGCAGCGATGGTCTGCTGCCTCGGCGAGAGAGAATGGTGATGTTTGCCGAGATTGGCCTTGTCTGAGGACGCTTGAATGCGCTGGCAGACTAGGATTGCGACGTCGTGGGGCGGGTTCTTTTCCCCAACACAAGGACCCACCACAAAAAAATTTGCAGATACAAACACGGATCGACCGGTGTCAAGGTCGAGGTAACCTACTAAGGGTTGAAATTGACAAGCACACAACAAACGGGGCCTGGCGAAAACAGATTATCGACGAGAATTATAGCCCTCAAATAAGAGTGGGGTATCCAGGTGGAAGCGGTGCCCCCTCGCACCCCCCCATCCGGATCAAGATCCATCATAGACATGGCCAGATGTATTCCATTTGAATGAAAAACTCATGCAAACTTAGTTCGCATAAACTTTTCCCTCAAATGAAAACCATCAACGTGGCAAATTTATCTTATAGTCTTATGTGATTTAATCACATAAAACTATACCGTAAATCAGCACGCGAGCGGAATGCCATTCTACCCTGCAGGAGCACCTGTAACGTCATAAAAAGGGGTGAGCTCACCCGATGGCTAGCTCATTGCAGTGGAGAGGCCAGCCAACGTGGCGGGTCGCAAACCCGGTCAGATTCCCTAAACTGAATGGAAAGACCGAGTTTCTCGTATTTTAACAATTCCTTTTTTCTTTATTAAACAAAAATAAAAATCAAGGTATAATTTCACCGACTTGGACTTACTTTTTCCTTTTTTTTCTTGGAATTAATCAGTAAATGAAGGCTTGAAAAGCCTATGTTTAAAAAAAATATATACTTCAAATATACTTCAAATTTCACAAGTGGTTTTATTCGCAAGTAAAGAAACCAATCCAACGATCAATTGCCCTGTAGCCCTTTTCAAATGTTCATAAAAAATATATTACCCAATAATGTACATTAGTATAATAGAAACGTAAATTGAATTTGAGAAAAAATCAAGTTCCTACACTTGCACGAAAACCATGTCAACAGGCTCTGCGCCACAACACAATACACCCCGAATTAAAAATTTTTCATCATTCAAACAATTTTCATTATAAAAATTTATAAATGCATATAAATATGCGGTTAATTATCTTAACACCACAAATATATATCTTCTTTGTATGGAGATTTGCTCGTTCATTGATAGAAAGTAAGTTGAAATCAGAAAACTTCTTTTTTTTTGTTTTTTTTTTGAATACCTCCATTCCCTACCACTCTCTCCATCACTCTTTCTTCGTCGCACAACGCTCGTGCGATCAGCATTCACATTATATCGCTGGGTCCTTTGTGCCACCCAGACAATGTTTAACACATCGGTATAAGGGGGCACATAATATAATGTTAACTAGTCCTTTTCGTGAACATCTAGTCCATCTAGTCATGATCAGCTCTCAGAGATAAAAAATCCAATATAATACGACGCATTCAAAAAAAACTCTGAGTAACTGTCACTTCAGTATCTCGCCGATAGGGTCAAAAAGAACGCCCTAAGATACTGGGCTCATAAAAGCACGCTTCAATCAGTGCTCATTAAATGCTCCCTTAGTTTTTTCTTAAATACCAAAAGTGAGTTTGCTTCCTTAACAATTTCCGGTAGATTGTTATATACACGCAGAGCATCATTCGTTGCATCGTTCTTTAGTCGATCCGTTCTGGCAAAAGGTATTACGAATTGATTTACATTCCTCGCATTATATGGGTTGATCTGTGATACCTTAATTAATGGCGCTCGTTCCGATCCATTAGTTTTTGAATTTCTGTAGATAAACTTCGCTTTCTCCATAATAATAATTTGACTAAAGGTTAATGATTTTGCCAATTGGTAAACCAAACTAGTTTGAGTAATTAGCTAAACTTTTTTTTATTTTTTAATTGGATCATTTCACCCTTTTCACATCAACTTAATGTAAATCTATACGACAAATTTGCTCTACATTTGAAGCTTATCTAACGTCGCGCGGATATCGATCACTCTTTCGGATGGCTCCGATAGCTTTTTAAATTACTTTTTATGGAATTGTTTGCAGCTACATATAAATCAGTTGCATATTTTGAATAATAATTTTTCTGAAAAATTATTAGAGAAGAAAAATGTTAGAAGAAGGTGGTTTCGACGTGTGCACTAATTCTCCTCAGGCCATCACTCTTAGATACACACCGGTGATGGCGACCACCATGCTCAGAGGTGAGGGAGTTTTTTTAAAATTTAAAAAGATCTTTATTGGAATCAGTATATATATACAATGGCACTTAGTTTAATTTTACTTTTAGCGGACAATTCTCCTTATCAAAAGTAGCTTAATATTATGGTAATTTACATTTCATCTTAGTAGCTATTACTTTAAAAATAAATGGTGTCCAGGCGAAGATGCCCCGGTCCATGTTGATGTTCCTGAAAATAGATGGTTAGTTGTTTTTTGTGTTAGTGATAGGGACAGAATTAGCGGGTTGGGAATGGGGAAAGTGAGGAAGTGGTGTAAAAGAACTGACTGATTGAATGTGGGGAGCTGAATGTAGCTAATTTTGGATGTACTGTGCATGGGAGAAGTAATAAGTACTTCCTGTTTTGGTGTTGTAGTGGGTAATGCTTCCACCTGGATCAAAGACTCGTCCTTCATTGTCTAGATATTGTAGGTGCTGGGGGAACAGTTCAGGGTGATCACAATTCTCTATGATTTCGGCAGGGGTAGCCATAGTCTCTTGGACCAGGGGGTTTGTTGAGGTTAGGGACCTTTTGAAAAATCTTAGAAGGTTAGTTGTGGCAAAGAGATCTATCCTTGGTATTCTGGTTGTGTCGTAGAGACGCTGATTTGGGATGAAGTGCCTTGAGACCGGGGATCTGCGAAGGTTGGAGCACTGTCTAAGGAACTGTCTCTCGGTCTTGCGAAGTTGCTCCATGAGTGACGGGGAAAGATGACACCAGAAAGTGAACCCGTATACGAGGATTGGGCGGACAAGTGTTTTATAGACTAATGTCTTAATTGGAATTGGGTATGGGGAGTTGAAGTGGATTATTGGGTGGAGTGCCCTCCAGGCTCTAGTTGCTTTTGTAATGGCAGAGTGTACCTGTGTTGTGGGGGAAAGGTGAGAGCTGATAGAGACACCAAGATAGGTGACCTTTTCTTTAATGGGAATAATCGTGCCCTTTATACTCAGTGAGAAGTTGCGTGCATTGGCACACATGTTTTTCGTTAGGCGAAATTTACTCTTGATGATTATGCATTTGCATTTAATGGGGTTGAGAAGGAGTCGCCAGTTAAGGAGGAAAGTATCAATCGCGTCAAGGTATGAATTGAGCCGAGATTGGAGTGATGGGAAGTTGCGGGAAGCAGCAAATAGGATAATGTCATCTGCATATTGGAGTATTTTGATCGGTGTGGGGTGTTCGGGAGGACGTGGAAGGTCAGCGGTGTATGCAGAGAAGAGAATCGCGGATAAAACAGATCCTTGGGGAACGCCTGCATCGTTTGCGAATGGCAGAGATAGGTTGTCGTCTACCTTGACTTGCGAGGAGCGGTAGGTGAGGAAACTGTGCATTATTTTGCAAAGGTGGGGGTGGAATTTGTGAGTTTCGGCTAGTTTGTAAATGAGTCCATGTTGCCACACAGAATCAAATGCTTTCTTGATGTCAAGAAGGACAGCAACCGTAGGCATTTTTTTCCTAACGTTGTCAGCAATGTTTGACTTCAGTATGAGTAGAGGGTGTTCTACCGAAAGGTTTTGTTGGTTGGCAAACTGGAAAGGTGGAATGATACTCATGGCGGAGAGGTGTTCGTCAATGAACTCTTTGAGTACAAGCTCGAAAATTTTTCCAGTCGTGGAAAGGAGCGAAATAGGCCGGTAGCTATTTGGGAGAAGGGGGCTTTCGTTTTTCTTTAGGATAGGGGCTATGATTGCTCTCTTCCATGCGTTTGGAAAATACGCATTGAGGAGGCAGTGGTTGAACAGCCTCGAAAGAAAGGGGGAGAGAGTGTCACTACACTTTTTGAGAAAGGTAATAGGAATTTTATCCGCACCGCAGGACTTTTTGTTGGGTCTCGAAAGGATAAGGGATTTGATTTGAGCAGGGGTTGAGAACAACAGACTGCTTTGGGGGGAAGTTGTCGAGGGGGAATCGAGGGAATTGGAGAACAAGTTAGAAGAATGAATGCTTTCTAGGGCATAAGATGGTTGCTTGCATAGGTTTGTGATGAAACTGCTAACTAAATTTTCTGAGAAGGGCTCAGAGAGGCTTTTTGTGGTGGAATGTGCAGAAGCAAAGTGAGTGGCAAGGCAGTTGGCGGTTGGGATTGGTTTTGTTGCAGGAAATGTCGAGAGTTAGAAGACGACTTCCCCAGGTTCGGGCAGACTTTTCGGAGTTCCCGGAAGGTTTCCGAACCTGGGTGTGCTAGCTTCACGGCAAGATGCTGTTGCATGAGTGCGTTGATCTCTAAATGGATCTTTGCGCTCAGGTCGCGAATTTCCGTTTTTAGGAAGTCGAACCTTGCATCGTACTGGTGCCTAAAGAGGCGCCTTCGAAGGGACTTTTTGCGTTGTATGTCGCTTATGATTTCTGTTGGGAGAGAAATCATGTTTTTATATCCAAGCTTTCGCTTTGGAACACACGAATCGACATAATCCTGAATCAACTCAGAATATTGGTCGACTGTGGCGCCAATACAGGCGTTGGAGACCTGAAAGTTGTTAGGAAGGATGAGAGGGGTGAGGAAGAGCTTAGAAAGTCGTTTGTCTGCTGCCAGTCAACTTTGCTGAAATCGGGTAAACAGGTGTAGTTTGGGCGGATAGCACGCTCTGTATATTCGATGTTTAAAAGAACGGCGTCATGGTCATTGATCCCAGGAATCGTTTCTAAATATGGAAGGGTGTTGGGGTTGTGTTTTATTTTCAGGCTGTCACTTACAATGAAAATATCAAGGTAGGAGCTCATAGAGTTTTTATGGAAGGTAGGTAGGGCAGGGCTCAGGATGGTAGATCTTGAAAAACTGGCTTCGTTTTGAAGCCAGTTGTAGAGTTTGACTCCATTTGGGTTAGTGGTGACATCGATGAATTGGGGATGCCTGGCATTTAAGTCACCTCCAAGAATAATCTGGAGTTTTTTATTTGAGGATGTGGACCTCATGAATAGCACTAGCTGTTGAAGGTCAGTGGTGTTCAGTTCCTGGTTTGGGCAGTAGATGGCTGCGCAAACAAAAATACAGTTTTTCGTTTCGAACGAAATAATAGTGTTCTCAATAGTTGAGAGAGGGGAGGGGAGAAACAATTGAGAAGACTGTACGGAATTGTGGACGAGAATACCCGTGCCACCACCAGAGGAGTCAGGACGGTCTGATCGGTGCAGGTGGAAGTTTTTGAATGAGGGAGAGTGAAAGGGTGCAAGTTTTGTTTCCGATAAGAATACAATATTTGGCCTGTGTTGATCCAGAAAAGGCTGGAGCTCATACCGCTTTCTGATGCTCACAATTGAATTTATGTTCAACTGAATGAATCTAAATTCCATTGGGACCGGAAAGAAGCTGAAGGAGAAGCAATCTTTTATGGTCTTCGTTTTTCACGGCCCGCAACTC
The DNA here is from genome assembly GCA_963969285.1 of Odontomyia ornata. Taxonomy (NCBI): domain Eukaryota; kingdom Metazoa; phylum Arthropoda; class Insecta; order Diptera; family Stratiomyidae; genus Odontomyia; species Odontomyia ornata. The sequence continues at coordinate 290,691,578 of OZ017740.1, read as the reverse complement.
GTTTAGCTTCGTGGCCAAAATAGGCAGACTCACCCCGAAGAGTGAATTAACTTCCTTTTCGATGAAGCTAGGAGGTGCAGCGGACTGTTGGGGGAGCGGCTTTCACAAGAGGCTTGCAAAAGTGACTCCGTCACTCCTCTTCATGGCAGGAGCTCGAGGGGGAGAAATGTTAACAGGGGTAGGTTTGGGCGCCTGTTTGGCGCGTTTCGTAGTCCTCAGGGGTGTTAGTTAAAATTTGGGTTCTGGTAGGGCTTTGCGATTTTAGTAGATAAGTATTCTTTAATGATTTAAGACACTCACCCTCGATCTTACGAAGCGCTGGAAACTCGTCCATTATGATGATAGGGGGCATCTTCGTCTGCTTCGTCGCTGTAGCTCCCTTTTCCGTTGTCGCTGTATTACCCTTTTCCGTTGTCGCTGTTCCTCCGTTTGAACCTCTAGATCCGCCATTTGCTTTATCGCTCCTTTTTGTTATTTCTCCAATTATTTCGCTTTGTTTCTTCGCCACTCCTTCGTTTGGTATTTCCTGCACTTCGCTCCGTTTCCCGCCGGCTATTGCCGCGGGTGGCACCACTGAAGGAGTTGCAAGAGCGTTCGCTGCTGGAGTCTCGACCGCCTCCATTGAGACATCGATGGCCTCCATTTTCTCATCATGAGCACTGCTTGAGCCGAAGCGCAACTCATATTTGGCGAGTTTCGCTTTGAGCTCCTTAATCTGCTCGTTTTGCTGACCGATTAACCTTTTCATCTCGTTAAACTGTTCGTCTCACGCTCTTCGTGCTAAGGTTGTGGCACTCGTTGCCACTGAGTCGGCGTCACTATCTTCCGTAGCATTGGATGTTGCAATGCTGCTAGAATCCGACACCGATTCCATGTCGTTGTCTATATTGTCCCCAGGCGGGCTTACCTCCCGCTCTGAGTCCTCGTCGCTGTTTCCCGTCTTCCGTTTTCTTCTCTTTCGCGGCGATGTCTCGCCGCCTGCCTTCACTGGCGATTTTTTACCTTTCATTGTCACGCACTACACTGCACTTTGCACTATAAATTCTCCTAACTTTTTATTTAGATCTCGTCGTCGTCGCCGCCGCCGCCGCTTTATGAGTTAATTTTTAATTTTTCTACTTATGCAAACTCAATATGTTTTTGTATCTGCAAGTTATATTCAAGGTAAATTTCTCTTGTAAGTACTTGTATTAGCTGAAGTTTTTTTTAGAATTTTAGAACAAGTTTCTTGATATGCATTGGAAAATCCGTATATCTTCTTAACAATCCTATTATTGGGGCTAATTGCCTTCTTAAGCTATTTATGTGTGATAACCAGGTCATACGATGGTCTATGATAAGACCAAGATATTTCATTTCTAGCACTCTTTGCAATTTGTCGCCATTAATATTTAGTTCGACATCTATGTCTCCTTTGTTCTTTTGCTTAAAAACAATATATTTTGTCTTTGATGTGTTTAATACTAGTTTGTTTCCAATTAACCACTGATGAAATTTTCCTAGATCCTCGTTGATAGTGTTCTTAATGGCAATTTTGTCTCGTCTTGAATAAAGTAGAACTGTGTCATCAGCATATAATGTGTGATACCCGTCAGCCCACATGTATTTGGATTATTTGTGTATAGCAGGAACAAAGTTGGGCCAAGTATTGAGCCTTGGGGAACTCCTGTTTTCGTAGGTACATGATCGCTCAGGACATTGTTGATTAAAGTTCTCTGCGATCTTCCCTCCAAGTAACTCTTAAACAACTGCTTAGGACTACCCTGAATACCGTACGATTCAAGTTTATGAAGTAAGAGGTCATGATCAACTGTATCAAATGCTTTTTTCAAATCCACAAAAATTGCGATGACATAATCACCCCTGTCAAGTCCTAGATTGATAAAACGTGTGACAGAATGTAGGGCATCCAAAGTACTCTTGTTCTTTAGAAAATCAAACTGATGTTGGCTTATGATAGAGTTTTCAACTAAGAATGATGTTAATCGATTGTTTAGTATTTTTTTAAATATCTTACTAAATCCCGTCAGCAGCGCAATCTGGCGATAGTTATTCGGGTCGAGATGATCACCACCCTTAAATATAGGAACTATTTTTGCAAGTTTTTCTTTTTCCGGAAAAGTCCCATTCCTAATATGCACGTTTATAAAATTTGCCATAATCTGGGCTATGTCCTCCTTTATTGTACTAATCTCATTCATCGTGATGCTATCGATGCCTGGCGCCGTATTCTTTTTCAATTCATTGATTACATTTAAGACTTCCCTTTTATTTGTTTGATGAATGTGAAGGATGGAATTTATTGCGATATTTGTAGTATTTAAATTGCCTGCTGAACTGGCAACGATTTCTTTAGTGATTCTTCCACCAATTGTTGAAAAAAAGTTATTCAATGAGTTCGCCGCGTCACGTGGACACGATGTATTAGAGGGCCCATCAGGATTCAGTTGAAAGTTTTGTGATATACCCTGGGTTGAAGAGTTATCCTTTACCTCATTTATTATTTTCCACATTTCACGGGGGTTGTCAGCCGCTGTTTCCATTCTTCTTGAGAAATATAAGAATTTAGCCTGTTTCACCAGTCGTTTCGATTCTTTTTTCGCTTGCATATATAGAAACTTGAAAGCCTGGTTTCCATTGTTCTTCCTGTAGTCCATGTATGCCTTCCTTATTTTAATACTTGCATCAATTACTTTTTTTATTATCCAAGTCCGTTGTCGACACCTGATTTTTTTCTCAATTGTAGAGCTTTGCTTAGCAGATATGATGATATTTTTGAGTTCAATAATACTATTTGGTTTCCGCTTTTCCAGTAACTCTCGTATGTTTGATTTAAAGAGCTCCTTGTCAAGATATCTGAACGTTTTGTAGGTCGGCTTCTGTTTGTTCAGGGTTTGGTCTTGAATAGCAATTTTTAACACACGGTGATCCAGTTCCGGCCAGTCCTCAAATATGTATGTCATGCTTTCAGCGACTTTTAAATCATTGGTTACTATATGATCCAGACAGGTATTTGACACTGGGCGAGTAATTTGGTTGTTGTTTATGATTACCGTTCCATTCGTTTCTAGCGTATCCTTATAAATCCTTGTTTCTGGTGATTCAATTAGTACATCAATGTTTATGTCCGCTACTGTGATTAAATTTTTTTCAGTTGAGAATAATGTATCTAGTACTGTGCAAAAATCCTGCGCATTCATACGATTGGGATTGTAGTACGTCCCTAATTTTATTTGTTTACCTGCATGGCGTACTTCAATTATTATAACGTTATACTTATCAGGCGTCATTCTCTTGGTAATGAAATTGATTGTATTTTTTACGTACATTGCTGTACCTCCACCTCTTCCAGGTCTGCAGGAGAATACCGCATTATATCCTTCAATATTGTAAAACCGTGCTTCTTCTGGGGAAATCCAGATTTCATTCAGAATAATCAAATCTATGTCAGGATTTTGCTGCAGGTAAATCTGAATATCACTTAGCTTATGTCTTAAGCTTCTTATATTAGCATACATGAGTGTTAAATTTGTTCCACTTGATTGATTAGAAAGATTAGCAATCATCAAAGTTGTAGTCGGTGCTCCTCCTGGCGATCAATATTCTGCGTTGAAACTCCGCACACTCTACAGAGTCAGCTCTGTGAGAATGATCAGCATTATTATTGTTACCAATACAGTTGGAGCGCTTCCCAATCGTGCTTTTGCAGTCCTTTAGGTCATGCTTTCCTCCACATTTTACACATATTTGCTCACCTTCACATTTTGATGTTTTGTGATTGTATTTTTGACACTTATAACACCTCGTTACGTTAAAGTCCTCCTTCACAAAATACGAACCATAATCTATATTAATGTATCTATTTGCAAGCCTCTTATACATGCTCCCATTTACCTGGATGATGTGCAACCACCTTCCATTTCTTGTCCGCCTAGCATGTACAAGTTCCATAGAATCTCGCTCCTCTATATCGGGATTTAATGACTGGATCTCAATACTTAATTCATTATTTGAGTATTGTTTTTCTAGTCCATTGATGACAAGTCTAGGCTGTCGCAATCTGGTCTCAGCAACATCATACTCCTCTTTCATTGCATCCATTGCTATATTAAAAAGCGAAGTAGCATTTTCATTGGTCGATGTTTTGACAATCGCTCCACCATTACGAATAGGCCTCATTAGCTGTAGAGGAATTTTACATTTTGATGGTCTGATCCTCGACTTAAAATCAATCAGTGTTTTTTCTGAGGAAAAGTGATTTCTAGGCTTAATTATAATCCCTTTTTGCGATATTGTATTTGATCAATGCACTGATGGATGAGAAGTAGAATTTTTATTAATTTCGGCATATGAGGGCTTGCTCGCAGACGTAGATTTATCTATTAGTAAGGTAACATTTGATTTCATCTCTTCAATTCGGGTTTGCAAGTTTATCATTTGTTGGAAGAGTTGGTCTTCTTTAGACTTATGGTGCTGAGCTCTACATCCAGCACACATCCAAATCACATCTTCGGTGATGTCCATAATAGCCCGATATCTCTCTTCCGACATTTTGATACACCTCAAGTGGAACCACTTGAAGCAGAAGCCATCACATCCCATAGCCGAGTGGGCATCCTCCACGGGTTTCCTACACTTCCCACACTTATCCTTGGCTGGTTTAGTAGCCATTATAATTTGCCCTTTTTTTATATTATTATTCAAACTTTTACTGATTCTTTTTTATATATCCTCAATTTCCGGTTATATTTTTAGTTAGCTATTTTTATTTTATATAGTTAGTGTAAAGCGTAGAAAGCCGCACTTGCAAAAAAAAAAAAAATAATTTAAAAGTTTAAAAATATAAATTTAGAATTAAATTCAAAATTCAAAAATTCTTTACAATTAATTTTACTACACGGGAATCCCACTCCTAAACCAAAGCAAGAAATTCCCGGTTCCGTTAATATTTTTACGCCTAAGTAAGAATTGAAACAATGAAATTAATGAGTTAAAAGATCGCTACTTATCTTGAACTTGATAGCGCGAATCTAAAACCACTTCACTTATTAGACACAGCTGATTCTAATATATGACAGTATTTATTTATTCACTTAAGGCAAGAAATTCTAAGAGCCGAAACTGACACTTCTTTGTTTTGACACAATTTAAAATTTTTTCTATAATAAAAGAAAATTTCTTCATTAAATATCCATTTAACATTTATTTTCATTGATAATAAATAATAATGGCAAATTAATTTAATATCTTAAATTAACATTAACAAATTGAATTGTTGAACGAAAGTTAAATCTGTTTTTAATGACTGACTATAAAAACAACGGTTGTCTATGGTAGCGTGAAAAAATCTAACAAAAATTAATTAAAGTGTCACAGTTTTTTACTTAGGTTACTCTTTTATCGGAATTGCATAATGTGTAAATATTTAAGTTGTTTCGAACATTTAAAAACAATTGAATTAAGAATTGAATTAAAATTGAATTAAAAACAAGTTGGGTAAACAGACCTACGGTCATGTCAGAAGGGTTTTGTACCCAACTTCTCAGAAATGCAGTCACCAGCAATGAGTAACGTCAAGAAATATGTCAAAGAGATGTGCACGTTCAAAGGAAAATCCATTGTTTTTCTACTTTCAACGGTCGCCATTTTGTTTTAAACCAACAAAAATCACTCAAATCATGAATTCTGAAAAATATTAAAATTATTGACCTTATTGGAAAATTTCAAGAAGATCAAGTCAAAACTGCAGTGACTGATTCGATGGAAAGTCCATAAAATACCAAAATCATGTGTTATTATTGTTGTAATTAGATAAATTTCAAACGGGTGTAACTTCCGTGTATATCATTCGATTTTAATCAAAATTAAATAGTTTAAGAACCCTTCATAGGACTACGTAAATGTCGAATTTCGTTCAGTTTAAGGGTACCGATGCAATTTTATCGGGGAAAATGTGAAATTCGATGTTCATACTATTATTAACAAAGTTGAGTGAATTTCGACTTCTAAGGTATTTGTTGTTGTTCTAATCATAAACACCTATCACCTTAATTTTTTTCAGATTTTTCGGATCACAGGTGTCCAATCGCGAGGGGGGGGAACACAAATTTTTCGTGTATTTCCCCTCCCTGCGCATCCCTCGAAGCAAAAAGTATCAAATTAAGACCGGTTTTGAAAAGTTTACATCAAGACCTTTGATGAATTTTTTTTTCGGGGGGGGGCCACTCCCCTATATGGGGAGACCCCCCCTATATGGAGAGACCCCCCCCCCTTAAATACCTTATAAAATTGTTTGTAGTTGAACTTTGAAGAGATCACCACTTTACACCTGCATACAAAATTTGATGCTTCTAGCGTAGGTAGTTTGCGAGAAAAAGTGCTGTGACACACGGACGGACGGACGGACAGACGGACAGACAGGTCGCGAAACTAGTAGGGTTTTGTCAAATTGTTTTACAAAACCCTAAAAAAAGAATTAAAAAAGACATAACAAAGCCGTTATGATGCATCTGGGAATACCGAAACGTGCTAACCAGTTTGAACAAAATGCTTAAACTATTGAGTGAGATGGAGCGTCAATCATGGGAATGGCTTCCGTCCATTTAGTCATACGTTCAATAATTGTTAGGCAGTATTTGAACTGATTGACTATAGGGAACGGTCCGACTAAATCCATATGAATAACTTCAAATCTTTCCGTTGGTGTAACAAATGCACATAATGGGGAAGAGACATGACGTGAAATTTTGGCTCTTTGACAATTGAGACAAGCTTTGACTCTATTTTTAATGTCTGCTTTCATTTTGCTCCAAACAAATTTGGATGTTAATAGTTTGATGGTGGCTTTAATAACGGGATGGTGCAAATTGTGAAATTAACAGAAGACCTGTTGCCTGAACTGTTCGGGTATAAAGGGTCTTACTGAATTTTGACTATAATCACAGAGAATTTTGTGGGTAGAATTTGGAATGTGGACTTCTTTAAAACAAAACGATAGGGATTTGAAGGAGTGAATTCAGTTCAGCATCGTTTTGTTGAGGATGAGTGATTTCCTCAATGTCCAAGGTTGAAGATAACTCAATCGATACTACTCTTGAAAGAGTATCGTCGACTACGTTGCTGTTGCCGGATACAGGGTGTGGCGCCAAAATCCGGACAAGTTAAACATTGTATTGAAAAATAATTTTTGTTACAAAAATGGGAAAGTTTATAATTGTTTCTTTTACTAAATTGTTTGTTAAACATAAAAAAAAAACACATTCACTCTATATAACCCTCTTGTGCTTCGATAAACGCCTCTACCCTCGGTCTGAAGCGTTCGCAGGCCCATTTTAATGCAGCACGGTCCGTTTCGGCGAATGCCTCTTCAATAGCGGCTCTCAATGAAGCGACGTATGGATGTCTGCACTTGTTAGTGTCCCGTTCAACCACGCTCCATACATAGTAATCCAGAGGATTCAAGTCTGGGCTGTTAGGAGGCCAAAATCAGAAAAAAAAACCAGAGGCGTCCGGCAGCCTTGTTTCGTCCTTGCAGCTTTAGAAAGCATCTGTCTTATTTTAATTGTACAAGACTTGCAGCAGAGGTCTTCTTCAACGCATAGTTTTCTCATTTACACCGACAACTGACGACAGTTTTCGGATTGACTGGCTCGGATCCTCCAAAATCAATTCCTGAGCCCGTTTAATGATTTCGGGGGTCCTGACAACGCGTTCTTTGGAGTGGGGGTTTCTTGCTGGTATCGCAGAACCTTTGTCTGACTTCTCCAATTCATTATATTTCGCAATAACTTCATACACAGTCGATCTTGGGTAGCCGAAGAATCGAATGATTCCTGTGGCTGTGCGCCCAGCGCGAACACTTTCAATGATCACGGCTCTTTGATTGAACTCTGCACTTGGCTTCAACATTGCGACTTTTTCGAGGTTTTGAATGTTCAATACATGTGTTAAACTATTTGTTACGCGAATCGCGACCTCTCGAAACCTTATAGAATCGGGGGAAATTTAAATTGAATTTTGTCCGGATTTTGGCGCCGCACCCTGTATATATTGTATATCAGTTGAAAATTGAGAAATATAATTTAGCTGCCCGATTTTGAATTGGAGAAGCCTTATCCGGATTTTGTCGAAATGCGAAAATAAGAGGCTTGTGGTCAGTAAAGATTGTGAACTGACGACCTTCTAGAAAGTGTCTGAAATGCTTAATAGAATAGTATGTCGCAAGAAGCTCTCTATCATAAGCGCTGTATCTCATTTGTGAAGGTGAAAGTTTAACTGAATAGAATCCCAGTGGTTGCCATTGTTCATTGATTTTCTGCTGGACAACTCCGCCTATGGTGAAGTTTGCAGCATCCAACACTAATGAAAGTCGAGAGTTTGAGGAAGGAAAATATAGTAAAGTGGCTTGGGATAGCTGATGTTTTGATTTTTCAAAAGTTTCTTCAGCGAGAGGGTCCCGATCAATTTTGAAATTGGCATTTTTTTCTTTCCCACTAAAAATTTGTTCTAATGGCAATGTATATCTGCAGCATTTGGGATGAAACGTCGATAAAAGTTAATCATCCCGAGAAATCGTCTTAATTGTTTAACGGTTTCAGGTTTGGGAAAATTTTTTAATAATAGAAACTCGTTCAGGACAAGGTTCTAAGCCTAGAGAGTTGATGAAGTGACCAAGAAATTTTACCTCTGCTTTCATGAAGTTGGACTTCTCTACGTTTATCGTTAAGCCGAACTCCCGAAGTCGTTCAAAAAGAGTTTTTAAATGGGCCAAATGTTAATGTTCGTCTTTAGATGCTACAAAAATGTCGTCAAGGTAAACAAAACAGAAAGGTAAATCGCTAAGAACGCTGTGAATAAATCTTTGAAATGTCTGAGCAGCGTTACATAATCCAATCCGAAGGGTGTGCAAATTGCGGTTTTATCTATTTCCGATTCTTCGACAGGAATTTGATGATATGCCTTGACTAGATCTAGAGTGGAAAAGATTTGAGTTCCGAAAAGGTAATTTGCAACATCGTGAATGTGAGACAGTGGATAATTATCAGGAACGGTGATGCTATTTAGTCGTTTGTAATCATCACATGGTCTCCATTCACCATTTTTTTCGAGGTGCAACGGTGAAGACCATGGGCTTTTTGACCGATGGCATATGCCAGCTGCCACTTAATCTTCTCACTTTTGAAGAAATCGGATGACCGAACGTTATAATTTTGTGAGTGACCGAATGTTTAATTGGCTTAAGAGTTCCATCATCAACGATTATATTGCTAAACTGTTTTAATAACTCATCCAATTTGAGATTGTTGGATGTAGTTAATAAAATTGATAGGGATTCAAAAAGTTGTTGAGAAATTTTGGCTTTACAGGCAATTTTCGTTAATGGATCGATTAGTGATCTTTCTTTAATGTCTACAATAAGACCAAATTTTTTAGGAAGTCTGCACTGATGATAGGTTTTATTACATCTGCGACGGTAAAATTCCAAGGAAAATTTCGTCTAAGACCGAAACTGAGTGTGCTTTTTTTATAACCAAGAGTTTTAATGCGAGTTGCATTTGCAGCCGTAAGATAAAAATTGTTATCATGAGATTTAGTTTTATTATTGTTACTTGGTAACACAGAAAACTCTGATCCTGTATTTATGAGGAAATTCAACCTCGATAAGAGGTCAAAAATATCCAAACGGCTATTGCGGCTGTTTGTATCCGGGCCCGTTGACGAAGATACGCCTATTAGTTTAAAGTTGGATTATGATTTAATGGGGCGTCTGAAAATTTGCAAGGATGTTTGCATTTGCGTGCATTTGAACCAAAAGTTGTATGGTAGAGACATATATTTGTCTCGTGATTTAGAATAGGAGTTGTTGATCTAGAACGGTTCTGGAAATTATTGCCTCTGCTTGAATTTCTAAATTTATTTAAATTTGTTATTTGAGACTTCAGAGAATGTACTTCCAACGAAAGATTTGAAACAAGTGTCGTGAGCTCCTCCAGAAAATTAGTATTCGGCTGATTGATTACACAAGAAGTTAGATTATTTGAATTTGGAACCGCAGGATTAATTGACGATAGAGAACAGACGGAGGAAGGACTTGGAACCTCGTGAATTTTATCAGCGCAGATTGCCATTTCATTCAGAGAACCTGTATAACAAGCTAGAACGTTATTAAGATTTTGTAAATAAAACCTAGGGGTTGAAGGGTGTCTCTAGGCGGGTATTTCCCCCCGTTGTAGAATATACCTTTTCCCTTTCCCGAACTAAAAGAGAATTTAATAATTATGTATTTTGGAATTATTTAAATTGAATGTAGAAAATATATATATATAAATAGAGGATAAAAAATAAAGTAGTAACCTTTACAATAAATATAATCCGGAAACCTCCAATATAATCAATCGAATGAATTGACAAAAATTATGATTGACGATGATAATTGTAATTGATTCGTAACTTGCTTTAAAAGATCGAGTTGAAACTGCAATGCTGTCGATGTGACAGATAATTGCTTACACCAGTAAAAGATCTAGGACACCGTCTGAAGCTTTGTCAAATTCGGGCCTGAACTCCGAAGGAAGATAGATAATCCATATAATAGTTTCTTCGTCGCCAAAATCTTGAATGTCGGTACGATACTCTTACTTTGGAAATGTAAATCTCTGACGTGGCCTTGCTGCTACACAAAACGACTAAGTCCACCATTGAATCCCATTCGTGACTTGGGTAGACGAATGCTTCAGCGTTCTCGAGGATATCTTTAATGATATCGTCAATGGAACTACCAAGTTCCAATTCTAGTTGATTGGTCTTGCTCGCAGTTTCTTCAAGGGGTTTTTCTTTCCGTAAGCGATGACAGAAGGCGCTTGAGCGACTGCTCGACTACTACAGTTTTTTTCTTGATTTCTTCGTTCAATTTCTATAGTTAACGATAGTTTACATTCGAATCAATAGTTTGGTTTCTTGGAAGCAGCTCAAAGTAGACCATACCGTTGTAATCCCGCCACACAGAAAGCATACGCTTCTTTTGGTGAATATTGGTTTTGGAAGTCTCATCTTGCTCATCTTGCTTACTCCATGATCGTTTTCGGACTACGTTATCATAAACAATCCATTTTTCATCACCCGTTATGAGTCTTTATAGAAATGGGTCGGTTTGGCTACGATTCAGCATATGTTAATGCGTTTGGTGAGGCGGACTTCCCCTGACTCGCGAGGAACCCAAACATCCAGTTTGTTTACGTAACCCTGCTGTTGTAAGTGCAAGTTAACGGTTGAATTCGATATGTCGAGCTATCTCTCAAGTTGTCATACGCCTTTATTTTTTCGTTATCAGTAGTGGTTGGACGACCAATATGTGGTGTATTTTACACATTAAAATTTCCAGAATGAAAGCGAGCAAACCAGCGCTGACACTGGCGTTCAGTAAGGCAATCCTCATCATAACCTTCACACAATTTCTTGCGAGCTTGCATCACATTTTTGCCCTTTCGGAAGTAAAACAATAAATGCCGTGAATGCTCTCTTTCACTGTCCATTTTTAAGTTTATTTTTAACCAACTTGTTGTTTACTAATGACGCTCAGTTTTTGACTGAAGATAGTCTAACGTCTAATCTTTAAAATAGTATATAATAATATAAGCCATGCGATCACTACTATAGTCCATTAAGAACATAACAAATCGACTGTGAGGCGTGCTGTGTGGCTAGTGGCACCGTCTTGTTGAAACCACATATCGTTGGTGTCAAGTTCATCCAATTCTGGCCACAAATAATCTTCCAACATAACACGATAGCGCTCTCCATTGACGGTAACATGACGGTCGTTCTCATCCACGAAAAAATACGGCCCGATCACACCTCCGGTATGAAAACCGCACCAAACAGTAATTTTTTGCGGATGCAGCGGTGTCTTAAAAAGCACATGTGGATTTTTTCCTGACCAATAACGCATATTTTGCTTATTAACAAAGCCATTGAGCCAGAAATGAGCTTCATCGCTGAAGGTGATTTGTCAATGAAACTGACTCAAAATTTCGGTAGTAATTTTTATTAATTTCCAAACGTTGCTGCTTCGTGAACTTTACCAGGATGAAAATCTTGACTTTAACTAACGTTTTTACATTGCCAGTTCATTAAAAAAGTTTAAGGGTGCATTCATATAAAGATACGAAATTGTAATGTCCCTAATACAAAACCCTTTACATGAAATATGCAGTTCTCGTCATCTATGAGAAAAAAAAGCCGACATGAATTATCGAACAACTAATTAAATATATTTTCATATTTTGTTCAGTGTTTATAAATGTGTATGTGACTCACTGTGTCATCAATTCTTAACGTAAACTAACTTCTATGTATATATCTCTATATTATTAGAGTCACTTTAAACGAGTGTATCTGATCGCTATTGACAGCCTTGAAATGAATTAGTAAATTATCGTCCATAAGAATCAATTTAAGCTTATATAATTTTTAAACCATTCTAACCTAAAATACAAAAAATTATTTATGAAAGGAAAACAATCCCAGAAGCCATACGTAATTTGTTCTTTAAGCTACCTTATGGGTATTCATGTTTCGACGAATACTATTAAAGAAAAATTAATGTAGGTTCCTAAAAACCACAAAAATCATTTTATAGTCGCCGCAAGCGAAGCTTTCCTAAATACTTTACTTGATTCAAATTCCGTCTCGTGTCCGTAAACCCCATATTGAAATTCTACGTGTTACTACTGTGGCACGTGCCATGGAACTGTGAAAGAATTTTTTAATACTGAGATCCATATGTGCTGTCGCTGGTATACTGTAGCAACGTGACAATGATAAGTATTTTAAAACCTTAAATTTTGCCACTAATGCTAGCGCCGTTGAGTACTGTACAGTCCGATAAGTTTAGTTCTGATAGACCGGGCACCCATCATATATCGATAAGAGGCCAAAATATCAATATAAGCCGAGGCTCGAGGCAAGGCAGCTGATACTTGCATCCGTGTCTATCAGTGCAATAGCGATTTCGCCCAACACATTGATTGGGGTGTAAGGTCTGGTCATCAAAGAGCCAAATTAGGTATAAAATTTAACAGCCCCCGATTTATAAATAAACTACGTCTTCTTCCGGAAACCTCCGAAATCTTGCATAAGTTTAGGGTTTGACGGCAGGTGCGCACTGTCTTGCGGAAACTCCGCCAACGACGAGTGAACCATTTTACTTTGCGCGAGCGAGAGGTGACTTCTTCGGAAGCAAAGATTCGCTCTCGAGTCGCACGATATTCCTGCAGTCGAGCATGATATGGCTTTAGGATGCAAATTCGTGGCTGCCGTGGTTCTACAGGCAGTAACTGCGGTGGTCGCTTCAACAGTGTCGTTGGAGAGACTTCCGGAAGAGAGGGAACCTCTGCAGGCATAATTGTCAAGGCTGGTGTATTATCGTCAATATTAGGGTTTGAAGCAGGCTGGGAACCTACTGTGGGGCTTTGGAGTACCGCTGAGGTGGTCGGGTACTCGCTCGTCCGTTTTTTGAAGTGGCACAATCTGGGCAATCCGGGAAATAGGTGTCCCGCTTACCGCATCCGTAGCAGAAAACCATACGCTCTGCCCGACATGCAATAAACCGATGTCCGATTTCCTTGCAGTTCCAGCAGGTCGTGAGGTTCCCCACTGCGGCTACAGTAAGCTCATCTGACTCCATGTCGCTTTCCTCCATATCTGGAGTGTTGGGCTCTAGTGCCACTTCCGCAATTCCATGCCGCGGACCCGTCCTCGCGAGCAGTTATGGCCATTCTCGGAGGTCTTCCTCGACTCGCTCCTGTCGACTGACGGCTCTCAGCAGCGATTCCATATTCTGCGGGTCTGAGTTCGCGACATGGCGGCGAAGTTCCGGCCTCAAATTCCGTTTCAACACCCGCAGCAGTTGTGTTGGTGTCATCGGCACGGACAGCTGGTCGTTTAGCCGTAGGATGTCGGCTCGGTATTGATGGAAGGGTTCGTCGGGACGTTGCCATCTGGCATGGATCTTGTCCAAAACACTCTCGTCCATATTGACCGTGGGGTGCTCCATACGGAGTACCTCCTTCAGCCGTGACCAGCGTAGAAATGGTGGAGTGGTATGTATACGCCAGCAGGTTTCCAGCGGCGCTCCCCTAAGCAGCATCGGCAAGTAGCCTGCCAGCGCCGTGTGGTCTATCAGGGACTCCACCCGACCAATGAAGACTACCACATTGTTGGTGTTTGGCTCCCCGCTAAAATGTAGATTCCAGCCCTGGACGATGCTGAGGCTTTGCTTCGGCTTCAACATATAAGTTTGCTCCTGCGGAGCCACAGGACCTCGAGTCGGTGGTTGTACTTGGCTGAGTCGTGGCAGAAGATCCCAGGAGTCCCAAGGCATGTATAGAGATGGTGGATCTGGATCCTCAGACGAATGGTAATCTGCTCTCCAAATCTGGGTCGGGCGGGTCATAACTGGGTCCCGAGGTCGTCGTGCTGATTTGAGCCGTTTTAGCGCTGACTTGGTTTTTTTCACAGCGATGGATGAAGAAGTAAATACGTTCCACTTCAGTGTAGGAATCACAGCAGATTAGGTCTGGTGAATCATATTCAAATGTAACACCATTCTTGGTGTATTCCTACAGAAAGGTAACAACCCCAATACCTTTCCTTCCATCAACCAAACAATCATAGAGTGGATATATTCCCTCGCCGCTCTGTAGGCAAAGTCTACATGAATTTTGATGGTCCATTGCGTTATCCTAAAGGGTGAAAATTACGCTATAAGCAAAACTTAAAAACTAACAAGACAAAAATTATTAAAAAGTGGTCGAAAGTGGCGAGTTAATGAAACAATCTATCAAAAAAAATGTGTGGTAAGAAAATTTAATTACGCTATCATGAAAAAATTCGGTCTTTCCATTTCATCGGTCCCTTTTCAAGGCAAGGACACCAATCGTGAGCTCCTCCTGTTGCGTCACAGGGACTACTCTCTTGCGACACCATAAGGATCAGGGTTCGGAAGTGCTCTTTCGTTCGCAAGGTACAACTTGTCAGCCCAGGGTGAATTCTGACCCGCAAGCAGCGCGTGTCTTATCATGGATAATCACGCACTAGCTAAGCAGCGAATGACGTGAAACCAAAATTCATGTAATGGAAGACACTTAGGCACCGCTTGGTTTGGGGTGCAGATCAGAATCCGCCGCAAATATGATGTTGGGATAACAACTTCCGAATACACATAAGGACTCTACTATCATTTGGCCTTACTAATATAATGGTGGTAAACCACCAAAGTATAAATCAAAGCAGGTCCAAACGATATTGATGCCTGAGGACAACACACGTCCGGAAGTTATTAAGTGGCTGGGGCGCGATTTGTGCGATATCCCCAAGAAGTTACCTACCCGCCAAAAATATGGACACCTTATAGGGTCACCTAGAGACGATGGTCTGTCTCATGCTCACGACTGTTTATACAGTCGGGCTTTTCGGGCCCCACGTTGGGCGCCATTTTTTGACCCCGGGATTCTTGGATGCGAAATTCTTTTTGTAGTGAGTCCTTGTGGTGGGGGAAAGAAACCGACCCACGACACCGCAACACTAGCCTGCCAGCGCATTCACGCGTCTTCAGACAAGGCCAATCTCGGCGGATCTCAGCATCCTCTTCCCCCGAGGCAGCAGACCATCGCTGCAGTCCTGAACGGACATTTAATATACCTAAGTTCACTACACACGCTTTGTTTCCAGCAGAAAGGGCTTATGGACTTTTCGTGCTCAACCTAGACTCTAGGGTGAGCTTTGTTATTATTTAGGATGAAGTGATGGCTAGGTGGCTCACAATTACAGGTGAAATTAATAATTACTGCACAATCAAATGCCTTGTAATATCTCATGTAACATTATTATATAGTGATTTAGTTCAGGGGATTTTTCGGACAGACTACGAGTGTTCACTCAGGGGTGATATGTACTGATTTAATCAGATCATATCATAGCAGAGCAGGCACACGGGAGCATGGTACTGACCAAACCAACTTCCGAAAAAATCAATACGGTCATGAAAATGATACTCTATCTCTAAGCGAAGGCCCGAGGGGGGCTGTAGTGCTACAAAGAAGAAGAAGAAGAAGATATAGGCGTAAGTTTAATCCAACAGGTTTTCAAACATTTTGAAAATAAATCGAATAGAAATATACTATATAAGCATAATAACAACTCATATGCATGTTGATTTATATTTTTTATTTCCTCTTTTATTTAAAATATATTAAAATTATATTACAAAATAGCAAAACGAAACGTAAAAATTAGCACAAAAACATAATTTACATCTTTATACGCAGTATATAAAAGGAGATTGGACAAAAAATCATTGACAATAAAATACAAAAAAAAAATGAAATTAATTTCTTAGAATCTTATTGAAAAATCTTTATAATCCAATCTGGCAAGTGTTTTCCAATTTGTAAGTTCGCATCGTTCAATTTGGCATCCTGGTGATCCAACATGTGACAGCCATTCAATCCTTTAATTCAGAAAATAAAAAAATGAAATACATTAGGAAAAAATTAGCCAATGCAGATACCGAAACGTCTAGAAGATTGTCTAGTTTAAATTCTTAAAATAAATCGAAAATGCAAATAGTTGTATTTGTGTATCAATGTAGGTTAAGGTTGTTCTTTAAACTTTGCAAATTTTATTTATGTTGAAACAAATACGCTAATAGATTGAGATATATCTTTTTAATGAGCGATTAGTGGTTTTCGATTAGTGTAGAATTGTTGATGTAAATTAGTACGATTACGTTTTGTAGTATTCATTTATTTTTAATTTCATGGTTGTTACTTCTGTTAGAGTTTAATAGTATTACGTTAATTGAATGTACTGAGAGGTTAAGATGCATTTTTAACTTGTTTATGTGACATAGATATACTTACATTTTGTCAACTTCAACTTTTGGTCCTTGCATTTTGCCAACAATTGTTCCTTGTTTGGAATTTTTTACCCAACCACGAATGTCTGCTTTAACACAAAGGTCTCGACAATTTTTTGTAAAGCCACACCCTAAATGTAAACAAAAAGATTTATTAAGATGAATTTCAATGTTCAAAAGGATAATCAATCAATTAATAAATTGCATTTCCTAATTATAAAATCTATTCCCTTAGATCCCGTATATCATAAGTGAAAGACATTTGGCTGCCTGCCATTTCTTAGATATTCATTACATGTTTCAGAATAAAATGACTTATTGGAAGGTGGATGATGATAAATTACCTTTAAGTGAAGTGATTAATAGCGAAGGATGAAGTCGGATATCTATAAATTATGAGAAGCTTCAAGTTCAAGGTATATAGTGCATGGCCGTACGAGTTGCCTTGAATGGTGCTGATATGTTAATTAATTTCGTGATCAGTGAATAAACTTTTCGCGAATATTAAGATAACTTACAGAATGTTATAATTTTATTATGTATGTATTTGAATAATAAAACTAAATTATCATCGAATATATTGTGTAGCCCTCCTTAATGCATTATTTTATGCAATATCGTAGAACTAAAATAAAAAACAATGAGTACTAGTTTGTTTCTACAATAAAATGATATTTTTATAAAGTACTGTAAATAAATATAAATTATTTGAACTAATATTCTCATTTGAATAAATCTCGCTGATAGGTAGATATTGCAGCTATTTACACCCTGAACATAGGACTTTCGAGTGCGCAAAGCTTCTGGACTATCCACTAAACGCTTTCCTTGTCAATCTGAGAACCTGACCTGGAACGCTTTGCCTTATAATCTCGGGTTAAGTTCTGTTTTTCTATGCTATAAGGCGCGATTGGGTTGGAGTGGGTCGCCAGTGGGACGGACGAAGGGAAGGGAAGTTTCTAGACAAGACGTGCTTCCACACATACCACTTGGCGATCAAATATGCGCTGGTTTACTGTTAGGATTACTCGAGCGTACTACGCCACATACGGGTTTTTCCGTCTGTCAATCAAACTGAGCATGATTAGAATGTTCAGAGAGATCCCTCTTTTTTTTTCTTTATTTCCCGTACCGCCTTTTACATGTAAACAAGTTGGGTAAACAGACCTACGCTCATGTCAGAAGGGTTTTGTATTCAATTTTCAAAATGCAGTCACCAGATCGAATCAAATCAAGAAACATGTCAAAGACGATTTTATTGGAGAAAATATGAAATACGTAGATCATACTATTATTAACAAAGTTGAACGAATTTCGACTTCTAAGGTTTTTGGTATTGTTACACTCATAAATATCTCCCTTCATAATTATTTCAGATGTCCATCCGCGACGGAGGAAACACATTTTTCATGTATTTCCCCCCTGTGCTCCGACTGAAGCAAAAACTGACAGTTTAACAACTGTTTTGAAAAGCTCCCATGAAAACTTTCATTTCATACTCATATCGGCTACGTTTGATGAATTTTTTTTTTTCAGGGGCCACTCTCCTGTACTGTTATCATCGATTAACGGCCAATTTTGTCGAATCCTAGAATGGTTACAAAACCCTTTTGCTAGGAGCTCTCTCCCACCTCCTTGACTTGTTTCACTTATGAGCATTAATTGTAGGTACTTATCTTCAGTCATTCATTAAATTGAATCAAGTGTTCAAAGCATGCATCTTAAACGTTGAAGTTGGGAAAAAATAACTCAAAATTATTCAATCTTCGCATTTAAAACAGCCACTATTTTGTTTTACGATTACTGATACCACTAGCTGAACCGATTCTCAAAGATATTCATGACACCTATCATTCCTGAAATTTTCATGCAAATCCTAGCAAAACTGTAGTGTCTGAGTCGGTAAAAAGCGCAAGTTGTTCCATAGCCATATGTTGCCATAGTAATAAATGCAGCGCATATTGTTCCATAGTAATACAGGAAAATTCAAACCGCTATAACTTCGCTAAATATGATTCGATCTTTATGAAACTTTCAGGATAGATCAATCTTATAAATAGACATCTACATGCTGAATTTCATTGAATTTAAGGGTACCGTTAAGATTTTATTCAAGAAAACATAAAATCGATAAATCATACTATTACTAACAAAGTTGAGTGAATTGCCCCCTCCCTGTGCGCGAAGCAATTTTTGCCAAACTAAGACCTGTTTTGAAAAGTTCTTATCTAGACCTTTCATTTGATACCCAGATCGAATCAAATCAAGAAACATGTCAAAGACGATTTTATTGGAGAAAATATGAAATACGTAGATCATACTATTATTAACAAAGTTGAACGAATTTCGACTTCTAAGGTTTTTGGTATTGTTACACTCATAAATATCTCCCTTCATAATTATTTCAGATGTCCATCCGCGACGGAGGAAACACATTTTTCATGTATTTCCCCCCTGTGCTCCGACTGAAGCAAAAACTGACAGTTTAACAACTGTTTTGAAAAGCTCCCATGAAAACTTTCATTTCATACTCATATCGGCTACGTTTGATGAATTTTTTTTTTCAGGGCCACTCTCCTGTACTGTTATCATCGATTAACGGCCAATTTTGTCGAATCCTAGAATGGTTAAAAAACCCTTTTGCTAGGAGCTCTCTCCCACCTCCTTGACTTGTTTCACTTATGAGCATTAATTGTAGGTACTTATCTTCAGTCATTCATTAAATTGAATCAAGTGTTCAAAGCATGCATCTTAAACGTTGAAGTTGGGAAAAAATAACTCAAAATTATTCAATCTTCGCATTTAAAACAGCCACTATTTTGTTTTACGATTACTGATACCACTAGCTGAACCGATTCTCAAAGATATTCATGACACCTATCATTCCTGAAATTTTCATGCAAATCCTAGCAAAACTGTAGTGTCTGAGTCGGTAAAAAGCGCAAGTTGTTCCATAGCCATATGTTGCCATAGTAATAAATGCAGCGCATATTGTTCCATAGTAATACAGGAAAATTCAAACCGCTATAACTTCGCTAAATATGATTCGATCTTTATGAAACTTTCAGGATAGATCAATCTTATGAATAGACATCTACATGCTGAATTTCATTGAATTTAAAGGTACCGTTAAGATTTTATTCAAGAAAACATAAAATCGATAAATCATACTATTACTAACAAAGTTAAGTGAATAGCGACTTCTAACGTATTTGTTGTTGTTGTACTCACCAAGGCCTACATTCCTGATTTTTTTCAGATTTTTCGGATCACAGGTGTCCAATCGCGAGGGGGGACACAAATTTTTCGTGTATTTCCCCTCCCTATGCGCCCCTCGAAGCAAATTTTGCCAAACTAAGACCTGTTTTGAAAAGCTCTTATTAAGGTCTTTCATTTGATACCCATATCGGCTACCTTCAATGAAATTTTTTTTCGGGGGGTCACTCTCCTATATGGGGAGACCCCCCTTAAATATCTCATAACATTTTTTTGTAGTTGAACTTTGAAGAGATCACCACTTTACACCTACACACAAAATTTGATGTTTCTAGCTTAAGTAGTTTCCGAGAAAAACTGCTGTGACACACGGACGGACGGACGGACGGACAGACGGACAGACTGGTCGCGAAACTAGTAGGGTTTTGTAAAATTATTTTACAAAACCCTAAAAATGTGTGGTAGGCATCATCTTCCTCCCCTACGCAAAGTATGCAATCAGGAGATTGTGACTTACACACAATAATTGAAAACATCCATGCACACGCCTGTCTTCTCGTGGTGCACCTTGGATAACGCTAAATAGTTAATAAAGACTCAACTTTTCTTGACGATTTTTTGATTATGTCTGTCGATTTGGAATTTGAATAATGGCAGAATGGGAGTTTTGGCATAGCATAGCTTAGCATACGATTCAAGACAAGATTAATGATAGTTTTTGATATTTTTAGGCTGGATGTTTTGGGATCTGGACTTATCCGCTTCATACACATACCGTCGGAGTGAAATCTAACGCGAACGACCTCAAGCTCCATTGGCAGTTCTCAAAAATATATTCAAGATTGATTGCACCATTGAGTTTTTGGTGTAGGCTCAGTTAACACTATTCTAGATTAGCCCTGACCTGGCGCTGACTACCAGACCAGACCCCATGAAGGCTGTTGCCAACCATCGCGTCGAATTCCTGCATTGCCATTAGTAAATTCTATCACTTTGTTTCTTTAAATAACACATTTCCGATTTTTTTATAATTCATATATTGTTTCAACTCAAGTATATCCATAATCGCTCCAGAAATATATCGGATGTATGTTTCCTTCGAATTATTGCGCAATTATAGCGCCAAATCCGTCTTTGGATGTGTCCGTATGTAGCTCCGTCCGTAGATGTTTTGAAAAAATTCTCAGTACCAGTTGATTGGTTAACGCTTGCTTAAGTTGTTGTATAGCTCTTTGTTCATCTTCGCCAATAAAAAATTTCACGCCTTTTCTCAGTAAGTTTTTTAGTGGTCTTGCAGTTATCGCATAGCCTTTTACAAATTTCCGAAAAAATGAAAAAGTCCCAATCACGATTGTACTGCTCTTACGTTTTTGGGCTCAGGAAAATTTTTTACTATTTTAATTTTCTCATGGCTTGGTTTGATGGTTCCCCCTTCGATCGTCAGACCCAAAAACTGAACTCTTGTTCGCAGGAAACTGCATTTCTTCCAGTTAATCCGTAAACCGTATTCCGCTCCCACCCTAAAAAATCGCTCCAGGTTTTCCAAATTGTCTTCTCTTGTTTTTGCAAAAATAATGATGTCCATGTCGATTTCCAAAACGTCGTCGTCAACAAGCGGTCGTAGAATGCAATTAATAAACCTTATAAAATTTGCAGGTGAGTTGCAATATCCAAACGGTGCAAATTTGAACTCAAATAAACCGTCTTGTGTAGTGAAGGCTATGTATTTACGGCTAGATTCCTCAATTGTTACGTGTAGAAAGACATTTTCAACATCCAGTGTGCTGAATATCATCGCCCCACTCAGTTTGTCGACAATATCTTCCATGTTGGGTATAGGATACTGATCTTTAGCAACCACTTTGTTAAGACGTCTGTAGTTTACACATACTCTTCTGGTCCCATCTCTTTTATCCATTAACACGACACGGCTGCAATACTGTGATGTCGAGTTTCGAATAATTCCCTCCTTAAGCCATTCCTCGATCTGTTTCGTAATTATTTTTGCATCATCTGCAGTTTTTCTGCTTGGTGCTGCGTATATGTCGGTACCTCTTCTGCTAATATAATTTTCATTTCGACCGGACTTAACTTTAACGGGCTTATACTTTTCTTTTAGTTCTGCGAATTCTTTTTCGTTCGGCGGAATTTCATTATTTATCGCAATGCGATAATATCTTTTGCTTCGCGTTCGTTTTTTGAAATTATCGAGGCAACATTTTAACCATTTTCGTCCGATATATACCTGCCCGATTATGACGTCATAATTTACCGCGTTATCCGGCACAATCACTACATAGTGTTCCAATTTTACTTTGTCTAGCTCGACTACGCACATAAATTTGCTTTGTTGTTCCGCCGCCAAAGCCAACAATGTCTTCATATTTTTGAATTGCTTTTTTTGTAAAATGTATAAAAAAACAGGTTTCCTGTAATAATTGAAATGTCCGCACCACCGTCAATCAAACACTCCGAATTGTTGTTGTCGATTCTTGCTCTTTTAAGTTTCTTCATTTCTGCTGTGCAAATAACTTGCATTGTAGATTTGTCATCTTGTTTGTTTGTACAGTTTCTGGCAATGTGACTCGTCGGGTTACATTTAAAACACTTTTGCATCTCTTTACACTTCCGTCGCTAATGCTCTGTCGAACTGCAATTGCAACAATGTTCTTTTCGCATTTCACCGTTTTATATATACTTCGTGTGCATTTCTTTTGTTTTGTGCATGTGTTCGAATATTTCTATTTGCTCCCTTAATTCAGCATAACTTTTTGCACCGTACAATGCAATTTTCGCCTCTGGTTTTCCTCTTGTGCCGTTTATAATGTATTGGATAATTGTCTTCTCCTTCACCGATTCCGCCGTCCCAATATTACGCATGCGTAACATATATTCGTGTTCATTGTTATCCTCTTCTTTTTTTCTTTGGCGCAGCTGGTTGTGGACTGTAATACTCGAAAAAGTGTGTGAAAATTCCGATATCATTTCGGGTTTAAAGCTGTAATAATCCGTGATTGTTAATGATTGTTCAAACAATTTTGCTGTTTTTTAGGGTTTTGTAAAATAATTTTACAAAACCCTACTAGTTTCGCGACCAGTCTGTCTGTCCGTCCGTCCGTCCGTCCGTGTGTCACAGCAGTTTTTCTCAGAAACTACTTAAGCTAGAAACATCAAATTTTGTGTGTAGGTGTAAAGTGGTGATCTCTTTAAAGTTCAACTACAAAAAATTTTAATAAGGTATTGAAGGGGGGTCTCCCCATATAGGAAAGTGACCCCCCGAAAAAAAATTTCATTGAAGGTAGCCGATATGGGTATCAAATGAAAGGTCTAGATAAGAACTTTTCAAAACAGGTCTTAGTTTGGCAAAATTTGTTTCGAGGGGCGCACAGCGAGCGGAAATACACGAAAAATGTGTGTCCCCCCCCCTCGCGATTGGACACCTGTGATCCGAAAAATCTGAAAAAAATCAGGAATGTAGGCCTTGGTGAGTACAACAACAACAAATACGTTAGAAGTCGCAATTCACTCAACTTTGTTAATAATAGTATGATTTATCGATTTTATGTTTTCTTGAATACAATCTTAACGGTACCCTTAAATTCAATGAAATTCAGTATGTAGATGTCTATTTATAAGATTGATCTATCCTGAAAGTTTCATAAATCATATTTAGCGAAGTCATAGCGGTTTGAATTTTCCTGTATTACTATGGAACAATTTATCGCTGCATTTATTACTATGGCAACATATGGCTATGGAACAACATGCGCTTTTTACCGACTCAGACACTACAGTTTTGCTAGGATTTGCATGAAAATTTCAGGAATGATAGGTGTCATGTATATCTTTGAGAATCGGTTCAGCTAGTGGTATCAGTAATCGTAAAACAAAATAGTGGCTGTTTTAAATGCGAAGATTGAATAATTTTGAGTTCATCTCTTCTACATTTGCATTTACATTCTTATAAGCTTCTTGCGAGTATTTTGCAGTGAGCAGTGCTATTAAATCTTGAAGCTCGGTATATGCCATTACCTTTGTTTCGTCTCCTTCGCTCTTGTTTGCAGTAATCACCTCCTCGTTGATTTTTTCCCTCTCCGCGTCTGATTTGTTTTTTGCTTCTCCTTTATCTGATTACAACTTTTTACTCTTCGTTCTCGTTAAAACACCGGCACTTCCCGCCGAGTCGTATTCTGCCTCACTCATGTAATAATTTATGTTTTTTGGTTTTTTCTTTTATTTTTTAATTGTTGTTTGTGCTCAACTTTTCAACTGTATATTTTGCACAAGACAATCACAATTTTAGGCAACTGGTTTTCTCGAAAATTCGATTGACCCGCAATACACACTGAATTTTTTTCACGCGACTGTCTCTTGTCTTATTCTACTTTCACCGGTTGAGGCACCAACGAGCCCCCTTTTGTAGGAAGCGACGAGCCCCTATATGTAGGAAGGGAAATAAATAAAACGAGAGAGTTATATTCGTAGTGGAATTCAATGTTTTAATTAATTCCGAATTTTCCAATAATTGGTTTCGATTGGCCCAAGGGGTGAAAATATAAAGAGTTAAGAATGTAATTGAAAGTTAATAGCTACCGACGCTCGACTTTCACTTTCGTTTCCACGTGAGCTTTTAACCGACGGGAGATCACCGGTGGGTGGTAGGATTGCCATTCCATCGGTGACTATCGAGTGGAGATACAGGCTCTGAGTTGGAACCCAATCATCATGGCAAACTGAACTGTAACTCAGTAGAACCCATACGAAAAAAATAGACAAACAATGGGACTCTACTACAACAGCAGACGTCTCGATCGAGAACTTTGCAATTGCAAAGACGCCAAGAGCCTGCGTCAAACACTTCAGGGCGACGCAAAGTACCAAATTTTATCGAGGGCACAGTAGATACGAAAACCGAGAAATGCCGTTTGCAGTCGCAGTGAACCAGAAACTCTAAAGAGTCAGCTATAAGAGAAGGCTGGAAAAGGTGAGGTAGATTTTTCACAGGTGTGTGTACTCCAGAAGAAAATAAACAAAGCGTTACCTAGGTACTGAGGAAGATATGTTCCAAAAATGTTAGAATGCTTAAGGTGTTCAGGGTGCAAAAAAGCATCTCGAAGCCAGCAAAAGATGAAAGAATCGAGTTAGAGAAGGTCCTTAAAGTCATCTTTGACTACCGCTCAAACTGGCAGAAGGCGAAAGTGGAGTTTCGGACAAATCTACAAGCGTCCCAAGAGTTGATGAGTCACGGTAGAATAAACCAGTAGCCGAACCAAGTCCTGGAAGCATTATAAAAATCTCGCTGATGAAGGAAATCCCGGCCTCTGACCTCAGGAACACTCACCCACAAGAAAAAGAACAAGTTGGGTAGAAAGAGAGATACGCTCAAGTTAGAAGGGTTTTGTTCTCAACTTACGATATGCAGACACCAATAATGAATGAGCTCCAGAAAAACTTTAACGATATCTAAAACAAATACATACTCGCTTTGAAAGAAAACAATTGCTACTCCATTTTAGCCAGCCGCCATTTCGTTGCAATATTTCTTACAAGCATTGACAGAATGAAATCGTAAAAATGTTTTTGTTATTCATTACATCTCAGAGCTCAGTGAAGATCCAATTAAAAGTGTAGTGTCTGGTTCTATGGAAAGTCAGAAAGGTCGAATAACCGTAGATTGTTTTTGTTTAAATCGGAGAACTCTCAAACAAATACGAGTTGACTTTATTGAAACTTCGAAAGTATAAGAATCGTTCCTTTATGCAATTTAAATTTAAGGATACCAATATTGCAGCTATAGTCGCTGGACGCACCGTTGAACAACGCAACTTAGGCTAGGTATGTTAATGCGCCAAGTGAGAGACTGGATGACTGCTCGTTGGTTCAATCTAGCAATAGAGACGACTGAAGTGGTCATCTTGATAAAATAGAGAATCCCTAGAGTAACGATGATCAGTATTGAAGATAATCTAATCGAATCGAAACCAGCGGTGAAGTTACTGATCGACTCAAGGATGAGTTTCTCTGAGCAAATCAGGGCAACGGCTGAGAAGGCTGCTTAGGAAATACCGGCTCTGATTCGACTTATGGCCAACGTAGGGGGACCCAACCCACCAAGAAGGCGCCTCTCGATGGGTGCCGTAGGGTCACGCACTGTACGGAGCAGAAATATGGAGCGACGCTCGCAGTAAGTAGGTGTACGAAAACATTTGGCGCAGTCACAGAGAAAAGAAGCACTGAGAATTGCATCTTCATATCCAATAGACTCAGATTCGCTGGTGAGAGTTATTGCAGGCGTAATACCTGTTGCCCTCCTTGCTAGAGAGCGCTGCGCTATTTATCTGCGTCGAAGCGAGGCCGCGAGGGAGACTGTTGCCCACGAGGAGAGACAACGCTCACTCAACGATTGGGAGCAGTCTTGGGTGAATTGCACAAAAAGAAGATGGACTGCTCGTCTCATCCCGGATGTGAGACCGTGGCTAAATGGAAGGCATGGTGAGACTGAATTCTATGTGACCCAGCTCTTGATTGACCATAGGTGCTTTTAATTTTATCGGCACAAGAAGGGGAGGAAAATTATGCATGCCACACATTTTTTACGTGCAAAAAATGGGACAGGCTGTGGTGGGACCTCTACAGGGAGACTTGAGAGCTTACTCCGGATAGAATAGTCGCAGTGATGCTCAAATCGTTTGACAAATGGAACCATGTGGCACATTATTTCGGGCAGTCCTAAAAGATAAAAGGGACTCACAGCAGCATGGGACGTCGGGGCTGAGGGATCGCTTGTCTATCAATGCCTCTTCCTCACTCTCCTCCCGCTAGAGGAGGAATCCCCCAGCTTGAAGGCGCCTCACGGCGTGGAAAAACAATACCTGGGCCGAAGTAATGTGTTAAACGGTTCTCGGGTTGATAAAGGAGGTTTTTAATGAGTAGCCCAGTCGCCCGCGAGCATAGAGCCCCACACTCAGTGCGTAAATAGCATTTACCTCCCAACCACAAAAAGAAAAAGGATACCAAAATGAATTTACTGGAAAAAATGTTATATTTGCATATTCTTCTACTATTATTAACAAAGTTGAGTGAATTTAGACTTTTGAGGTTTTTGTTATTCATGTTCTCATAAGAACCTATCACCATGATTGTGTCACATTTAAAATTTATGTTTTCATGAAGCGTTAATAGCTTATAGTTTATATGCTAAAGTTGGGGAAATATTATACACATTTGCTCAATATTCTCATTCAAAACGGCTACCATTATGTTTTACGGCTACTGATATCATTCTCAAAGACCTATATAATATATATCCTTCCTGAAACTTTCATGGAAATCCTCACAAGCCCGGAGTCGATTGGAAGCGCATATTACTTCATAAAAATGTATGGTTGCTGTTGCAATACCGAAAATTTAAACCACTATAACTTCGTTAAATACTATTCAATCCTTCTGAAATTTTCATGGTTGATTAGTCTTACAAATTAACATCTCGAATTTAAAGTTTATTGGATCTAAGGGTGCTTTTGCTGACAAAGTTTACCGAGTTTCTTAGGTATTAGTTGCTTTTGTACTCACAAAGAACTATCTCCATGATTTTTTCGGGATTTTTCGGTCCACAACTTTCATTAACCATAAACTTTTCACACAATTTGATGATCGTAGCTTTTGTAGCTCCTGACAAAATTTATTATAACGCACTGACGGACGGACAAGTAACGATTTGAATAGGGTATTGTACACATTTTTTTTACAAAACTCTAAAAATGATGCGACTAATTTTTCCGAAACATTGCGGGAGCATCATGAAAACGTCAACAAGAAAGGGGATTGCCAAGGATGGTCTGGGTATAGGACATCCCATATCCTCAATAATGTCAGAAATATTCCTACAATCTTTGAAAGAAGGCTTTATACCTAAAATTGTCAAAAAATTTAATGTAATATTTTACAGACGATATGTGGATGACTGTTTCATCGTTGTTGACTCACATGAAAATAAACAAGACGAACTAGTTACCTATATGAATGAAATAACCCCAATATAAATTTCACTATATAAAAACGGACAACTCAACTGTATGGACCTAATTGTGACATGCGAACAAGCACGGTTAGACTACAAAATATATAGAAAACCAATCACAACTGATCATACCATACACGTAACATCTAACCACCCTGCACAACATAAAATAGCAGCGTACAGATCGATGGTGCAGGGACTCCACTCCATCCCCGTGAATCCTATTAACTACTACAACGAACTAAACAACATTTACAGAATAGCTTTAATAACAGATACAAACAACGTGAAATTGACAAACTTATTACAAAGTACAAACAAAAACAGGAACGCCAACTGCCTGAAACGCATAAAAACGACCTTCGGTGGATTTCGTTAACATACTTCGGCAAAGAGACATACAACCTATCAAACTTCCCTAGAAAATACGAACTGCATTCAAAACTAAACATTGGCATGACACATCAATATACGAGAACAGCGGCACATACAAACTGACATGCAAGGACTGCGACATGGTAAACATGGGAAGGAAAATACGGAAACTAACGACAAAATACAAAGAGCACTTACGATCTTTCTTAAATAACAAGGCAGGCTCCAGTTATACGACGCACTTACAAAACCATGCACACGAGCCTGACGCTATGACAAACTCTCTGACATTGCTTTACAAACAAAACAAAGGATCGAGACTTGACATCCTAGAAATGCTTAAAATATATAAACATAGAAAAACAGACGGTAACCCATCAACGAACAACTTATTAACAATTACAACGCAATTTTCTCAGTACTAGACCACACTCTCCGATGAAAACGGAAACGAGAAGAAACAGAACAAATGGACAAAAACCTAATATCCCTCTACCTGACCTAATTTAGTACTGTTGCGAATTCCGGCCGTACCGGCATTCTCCGATCCGCAACTTCAAGTTTTCTCGTCTGCAACTGCGGTGACTTCCGTGGTTGTTACAGTACTTACCTGCCTAACCCATCCCATGACTATATAGTCATTCTCTTCGACACATCTTTTAGACACTGAAGATACCTCAAAGGAGTCGAAACGCGTCTGTTTACACAACAAAGCCAGGCCCGACGGCCTTTCAAGAAAAAAAAAGAAAAGACCCCACTGAAAAACGTTGCACCAGTACCAGAGAAAAAGAAGCAGCACACGGAGACAGTGCGGGAAAAAAACTGGAGGGTATTATAGTCGCGCTAGCTCTAGGAAAGATGTACATGGTGATTTGGGGGCAATCCATCATAAGGCTTCTCCGGATGAAACCGGAGTTTAATTAAGACGGGTAAAAAACCGTCGAGAGATAGGTTTTCCTTGAAATCCATCACTGCGATGACCGTACGAAAAATAATTCAATCTGAGTTTCTGTGAATGGCCGGAGAAAGGACGTAGTTTACGTGGGTTGTCACCAAAAGTAGGCCTAACCCCGTTTTCTGGTCTTGCACGCCTAGGAGCCCGACACATAGGGGGTAATTAGCCTTAATCTCCCAACCGCAAAAATAAAACAACCCCACTGTCACCACTAGACAGGGATTGGTAAAATCCGTCCGTCAGTGCCTCTCACCCATTCTTCTTCATTCCAACCACAACCAACACGTTCAGCTCCTCACCATGTAGGGGCAAAAGTAACCTGTCTTCGGCTCACCCTCACTCGTGGTGCAGATCAAGGCCTGAGCCTGAGCATCACTTCCTATGTGACACCTCTACCAAAGTAGCAAAAAAGGGATCAATAGCTAGGATAGGCTCCTCACTTTGTAGGGCGACAGTAACCATTCTTAGGCTCTCCCTCACTCGTGGTTCAAATCAAGGCCTGAGCCTGAGCATCACTGCCTATGCGACTCCTATACTGAAGTGACAAAAAGGGATCGACAATTGTAGTCCGCGACTATATCTGGGTCTAGAAATGTAGTCGCGGACTAGAATTGTCGATCCCTTTTTGCATGCACTAGATTTTACAACTCCAAGCAGACATAACCTTTTTGGCATGATAAGCTATCTGTTACTCCTACAATTCCTACACACCTACAACTCCTCATCATAATCATTTATGGCATATTTCCAATTCGGGCCTTCGCCTCTAGTAACAGTCGCCTCTAATTGTCGCAGTTCTGTGACCTCATTCGCCAATTGGAAATCCTAAGTAGGGATCTACTGTCAGTATCGATTGAACCTTTTCCTATCATTTCCTCGGTTTCCCAACTGGACGTTTCCCGTGCGCTCTACCCACCAATATTCATCTGGGGAGCCTGGGCTCTTCTATTCTCTCCACATGTCCTGCCCATTGTAGTTCGGATACAGGTGGGTCTTCATAAAGATTATCCAACTCGTCGTTGAAACGATGTCTCCACTCTGGTTCATGCTTTACTTGGCCATACATTTTCCTCTAGCACTTTGCGTTCGAATACAATCAAGGCCTCTTCGGATACATTTGTAGTTGTCCAGGTTTCATATCCGTACAGCAGCACATGTCTTATTAGTGGCTTGCATATACGAATCTTATCTTTCCTGTGAAGTCGGCTTAGTTTTATGCGCTTATCCTTTTCCAATTCCAGTCTTTTCTATCCCTTTCTATCAAGATACACTCCAAAAGTATAGAAAGCTTTCCATACCTTCCAGATTGTAGTCCGCTAAGGTCAGCACTTCACAACTCCTGAACTCCTATAAAATTAAACTCCTAAAACTCCTGCACTCCCAAAATTCCTATGCCCCTACTACTCCCACAACCTCTAAATTCTTACACTACTCAATTCCTAAACTGCTCCGCTCAGCAACTACTCAAGTTTCCAATTCCTCAACTCCTGAAAACCTAAATTCTTTAGCTCCTAAATTCCTAAACTTCCAAACCCTTAAACTGCTAAACTCTAAAATTCTAAAACTCCTTTGCTCCATCAACTCCTACGCTTCAAAAACTTTTAAAGCCAAAACTCTTAAGATTCATAAAACACCTACAACTCATCGCATCATCCACGCCTCTAAGGTCAAAACGATACTCGCGTCACCCTTCCCGCCCATTTTCGTGCTAGAGAGTCAAGGGTAACTTTTATTGGATTTACATGACTGTTTGGTTGCGAGGCTATTTTCATCTTGGTGGAGAATAACAAAATAACTCGACTAGTACAAATAGATAAGTAAAAAGAGGAGTCCAGCGGTTCTTTAACGTACCATTCGTTGTGCCCCCTGGGCGGGAACTGATCTGGTAATTCAAAGGGGTGCAACTGCTATTGTTGGGTTGTCGTCTCCGATTCCAGTGAAGCCGACGGGAACTAGCGTTCCCGGGGTACCCGAATCGCTTAGTAAAAATACTAGGGCAGGAACTTGACCCGAAACATAGTGGCTTTGTGATTGTTCGATAAAAAGATCAACTCGTTGCTGCGAACCTCAACCCTGGAGGTATATTCAGGTACCACGGGCAGCTGATGAGCCTCCATCTTGGGATGGTCAGCTGATTAGTTGCGGCCCTTCGGGGAGTATCGTGGTGGCTGATGGTTAAAAACAAAGGTTGGCGTTGACCTTATAGCGTCAGATATAGCTAGGTCTCGGATCTACCAGTATGAAAGTTGAGAGTTCCCTCAATGTAAACTGGTACCGAACTTGGGGGGCGAATGATTGGCGCTTAAACCAATCGCTGTCTAATGGTGACCGTGGGTTTAGGCCCGTAAAAGGTAGGTACTCACGCAAATCAAACGACTCATGTACCGTTCGTTGTGCATGCTGGCATCCGGGGAAGCTCCTTAAAGGGCGAACCAAGCCCCGGCTGCTATCTGCAGTCAGAGCCACAGGTGATATTTTTGAGTAGCTGCATGGTTTCCAAAAGGCCACTCAACAATCGCTACTATCTCAGCGATCGCTGGATTAGTTACAAGATCGGAGAAGTCATGCCACAATGCCACAAGGCTAGACCTTTCATCTTGTTCGTTACACAGGACGAGCAAATTGTTTTAAATTCAGCTAGGTTGACAGATATTCTTAGGCACTTGAGCAGGAGTTCCGTATTCCTAGTTACTTGCTGGCCATTATGCGGGACTATCTTAGAAATCGATGGTTGTTTTATAAAGCCAAACAGGGGATAAGAAGCAGATTTGTCACCTCACATGCTGCACTGGGGTTAGACATCAGGAAGTGACTCTAGACAACAAACTGACAAATCGGGAGCACATTCATAAGACATCTGATAATGTTTCTAAAGACATTGATTAGGCAGATGCTAATTTTGGGCGGCTTCGATTGAACCACGCCCTCATATCAATGATGTGCCGCGGGGTCCATATTCCCTTCGTTTCGTTCAACGAGGATTTTCACCGAGGATTCTCACCGATCGCTGTTTGTGTGATTGCTTCTCCTTATGAGCAACAGCTTCCTGTTCCCTTCATTTCTGTGCAAAAAGTATCACTCCTGCAATTATCAATATCGCCGGCTTAGACATTGTTCGGTATGCAGATGCAATACGTAGCACTCTTCGTCTCTGTACTTCTTCTTCTTCTTTGTAGCACTACAGCCCCTCACGGGCCTTCGCTGAGAGATAGTTAGAGTATCTCATTTTCATGACCGTATTGATTTTTTCGGAAGTTGGTTTGGTCAGTACCATGCTCCCGTGTGCCTGCTCAGCTATGATATGATCTGATTAAATCATATCATAGCTGAGTAATCACACGGGAGCATAGTACTCTGTACTTAGACTAGCCGTTTTCGGTGCACCTTCTTGCTGAAACCAGTGTTCCATACTTTTGGTTCGTAAAGCATGTCTTACTATACAGTGCTTAACAAGAGTTGCCATCTTGTTGGGGTAGGTTCGCTTACTTGGCTATAAGTCAACTTAGAGCCGTTACGCCAACTACAGCCTTCTCAGTTATTGCTCTAATTTGCTCGGAGAAACTCGGTTTCGAGTCTACCCGAGGTACTTCACTGCAACTAGCATCTTCACGATACAACTAGCATTTACATAATACTCATGGAAACCGAAGAAAAGGGCTGAAATAGTAGAGATTGAAGCTATTTAAATTCTCCTTAACGTCAAAGTAAATATCAGCTAGATGGTGTGCTAAATATGGCGGAGACTCATGCCTATACGCTGTTTCAGGTGCCTTGCCTAAGGGCACACTGAAGCAAGTTGCAAGGGACCCGAAGTATACTCTGCTTCAATTATGTACTACTTGACTAGAAGCTGCTGTAGATTTGCCCCAGCAGTGTGTGCTGTATCGTCTAAAGCTAAGCTTTCCCATGTTCCAGATATAAGAGCATGTCATCAATCCTTAAGAGTGGCCCTATCCAAAGCCAAGACTCAACTTTAGATACTTCTGACAGCGGCACAATAAGGCTGATGGCAATTTTTAGTCCAGGGAATTTTTTTGAGCAACGAAATGAATGTCTTTGTTAGCGCCTGGCGATCGAAACCCCGGGATGAAGTGCACAATTGGAATACTGATCAACGCAAGCAAACTCATCGATGAAAGCAAACCTCGCTGTTGGCTGGAACTCCTGGAGAATATGAACAGCGATCTACTGTCGAGGGTATACGTTCGGCATGGACGAGTTTGGTGCCTGTCGGAAGCTTTGCCACTTTAAAGCAGACAGGATGGACCAAATTGTGCAGACGTTCTTTCCAGTTCACTCTCCTCGCGTTGACGCTGTCTGCTACGAAGAGTGCAGGTGACGGATTCGGATGGCATTCCAGCTGAAGTTCACCGACCGGTCTTCCATCTTTGCCCTTACCCTTGTTTACAGCTCAATTCTTTTGTTATGTACCTTTTGACAGCATGCTGCAAAATAGACACTGCCGGGAAAACTCTCGAAAAACTCATCAAAAGACGACTCACTGATATAATTCGTGCTGCTGTGGACCTATGAATATATAGGACGGTCCAACTCCTTCCATTATGATTGTTGTGAAGGGAGTTCATTGAGCAAAGACGCAAATCAGTTACTCCGGAAGGGAGATGGAAAACTCTTTCCAAACTCCCAGATATTGGATGCGGATTTTCTAAGATTATTTAAAAGCCTTTTGTAAGACATACATATAAGGTGGATAGAAGAACATGGAGCTTAAATCAGGCGTAGACCAAGGTTCCATTGTTGGGGCTGATTTATAGAGTGCCTCTTATGATAAGCAATTGCTATGGCTGGAGCTCGCAGAAGACAGGAAAAATGCTGCAATGTACTGATAAATGGAATCTTGTGACACTTTAACTCAGTTGGTTCTTAAAACGAAGAAGGGCATTCTAGATTGATCTGAGCTTCAAATTGCGAGTGCACTGGCTTTCAGTAGCTTTTTCAGTTTCCATCCTGTCCGACTGGCAGTAAGTACCCCTAACCTGAAGGCGTCTTTGAATTGAGGGTAAAAGACGCCTTGCCCAAAGCACGTTATCAAACAATTCCGACTAGAATCTCTTGATAGGGGTTATTTAGTGGATAGCCCAGCTGACAGTTTTGTTGGGCGACATTGCGGGCGTACCAAAAACAAAATGTTTAAAAATAGTGCTTTACAAAATCAATTTTCGTAGATACAAACGTCGTTCGATTCATTCTTGAAAAATTATTTGTAATTTCTTCAAAATATTCCAAAACCTTGCGGATCGCTGGCGGTTGACATTACGTATATGACCTCAATAAAGATTTGTGACTCGAAAGTAAATACTAAGTAGACCCTAAGATTGCATTAGATGAAATTAGTGGAAAAACTGGCAGTGAGATAAAAAAGCAAGATATCAAGACTAACTGTGCAATATTACACCAGTTTCTATAATTCGTTATATTAGTTTTAATACGCGGTCACACCTCAAATACTAAAATATTAAAATATATTGCAATTTCACAGTGTGCTTGTATGGTTTTATTAAAAGTTATCTATAGAATGATATTTTCTACAATAGTTATTGTCCAAGGATATGAACTCAGGAGATTTTTAAAGTTATTTATTGCAGGCATTATCAGTCATTTTTTTTCTAAGAAATATTTCATATACGTTCAGAAATTGTGAACAGTATGCTATGTGGCTCAACGTGAGATTGAGATGTTCCGCAGTGATTATGGAATGAAAATATTGTATTATACTCGATCCAAGTTTCCAAACTAAATCAAACCAGTTATTGACAGATTTCTCGAGATTTGGCAAAGAGTTGGAACGTAATGGAATATTATTATCAGTTTTTGTAAATGTTATCCGTATATTCCACTGCTACGAAAGAAAGGCTATGTATAATTTATAATTTTAGTATACAATTCAGCTGCTTTTATCAAATCATTTTCCGACTAAGAAATTGTATGAATACGAAGGTATAGATTTGGAAAATACATCTGGAGATTTTGCGAATGCATATAAGTAAATGTAAATGCATGTAAGCAGCAATCAATATTCAGATATAAAAACTTACTAAATGTAATGCATAATTTTTTAACATCTAGTTTAAAGCGTAAAACTTAGTGCAATTAATAATTCACAAAATATAATCAAACACTGCCTAGATTTGCAAGATCGAAGCACAGATTAGATAAAGATAGAAGAAAAGCTTCGGCAAAATTCGCTCAACTAGCCTGGGGACCATGAAATGGGTTTAATTTCCGTTTCCATACAATATATTTTATTCTGGTGGTCTCTACTTGGTGTAGATTCAGTTTACGAGGTGTGTTCAAAAAATATCGCGAATTTTGTTTTTTCAAAAATTATTTATTTATTCATGAATATCTATTTTGTCCCCTTCAAAGTAATCCCCATGAGATATTATACACTTGTGCCAACGGTTTTTCCAATCTTCGAAGCACTTCAAAAAATCATTTTTTTAAATCTTGTTCAGCTCCTCCTTCGATGCCGTCTTTATCTCGTCAAGCGTAGCGTAACGTCGTCCTTTCATGGGCCTCTTCAGTTTAGGAAACAAGAAAAAGTCACAGGGGGCCAGATCTGGGGAATACGGTGGCTGCGGCATCATTAGTGTGTTGTTTTTGGCCAAAAAGTCGCGCACAAGCAACGATGTGTGAGCAGGGGCGTTATCGTGGTGCAAAAGCCAATTTTTGTTCTCCCACAAATCCGGGCGTTTCTGGCGGATTGCTTCGCGCAAATTGCGCATAACTTGCAGGTAATATTCCTTATTGACCGTTCTTCCCTGTGGCAAGAACTCATGATGCACCACGCCCCTGCAATCGAAGAAAACTGTCAGCAAAACTTTCACATTCGACCGAACTTGGCGCGCTTTTTTCGGTCTTGGTTCATGCGGCAGCTTCCATTGAGATGATTGAGCTTTGGTTTCCACGTCATAACCATAAACCCACGATTCGTCACCAGTTATGACCCTCTGGAGCAAATTTGGTTCGTCGCGGACAGAGTTTAACATCTCATTAGCAAAATGCTGTTTTTGGTCGCAATTGAGCAATTTTGGTACGAATTTCGCGGCGACCCGTCTCATGCCCAAATCGTTGATAAAAATCGAATGGTACGAGCCAATCGATATGTTTAGGTCCTCAGCAACTTCTCTAACGGTGATTCGACGATTGGCCAATACCATTTTCTCCACTTCATTAATTTTTTCGTCTGTTGTTGAAGTGCTCGGGCGTCCGGCACGCTCTTCGTCGTTCACATCTTCTCGGCCTTCTAAAAACATTTTGTACCACCGATAAACGTTGCTTCGGTCCAAGGTAGCTTCTCCGTATGCCACAGTCAACATTCGGAATGCATCCGCGCACTTAATTTTGTTTTTCACACAAAATTTGATACACGTTCTTTGATCCATTTTTTTGAATAAGCAAAAATCGAAGACGATTGAAAACACGTGCAAGTAAAGCAGCTTTCACCAATCAAGTGAACATTCAAAATGGCCGAGCTTGTCGGCATAAGTAACAGACGTGAGTACCAACATAACGCCACAAAAAAAAATCGAAATTCGAATATACGTAACCCGCGAAAATTCAAAATTCGCGATACTTTTTGAACACACCTCGTATATGAATGACGAAAAAAGTTAAAAACTACGTTGTACACAATTTATTTTTATTGGTCGTAACGCGTTTCGATACATGGTATCTTCATCAGACGATTAAATATAACAATACACCTTATTACGTATTTATAAAATTATGCCACAAATGCTCATCATATATAATATTATTTAGATACCGTAACTTTTGATGTGCATTTATGACATAATTTTATAAAAACGTAATAGCATATAACATTTGTATCAAATCTCAAGATGTTGTTAGTATTTCTAAATCTACTTCGCAATCATGCAGATTTGCTGTATGAAAACTCCAATCTAGAAAATTTTGCAATCCAGTAGATTTGCTCGAAAGCTACTTCAAATCTCATAGTTACATATGGCTTTACTATGAGTAATTATTTTCGAAAATTCTGCCCGTCCGCGCGACACAGCTAGATTTATTGGAAACTACATCAGGTACATAAAGTTGAAGTGTTTAACGTGAGTACCTGCAGCGATTAGGCCTAACTTCACGGTCTCCACAGACAGGGTTTAATCAAGCGTCAACCAACGCCCCGCATCCAAAGGATGAGGTCCCAGTAACAGCAGTTGAGAATGCGCCACACACTGGTTGGTGCGCTAATCTCCTTTCTAGCCACAAAGTGAAAACCACAAACCACCATGTTTCAGTCAGGATAGGCTCCTCATCATGTAGGGGGTCTCGCGGACTCTCTCTAGCCCGTGGTGTAGATCAACGCTCTGCTCAGTTTTTCGTAGCCTACCTATTTTCGCTCCCAAAAACGATGGGTTGGTGGCCCAGCCTCGAGTCCTTCGGGATGGTACTACCCAAAGATAGATAGAGCCGGTTACCCAGTTCTGTGTATCCCCCTGCAGTTCACAACTCTATTTATAATCATATACCACCACTAACCACCACCAAGGACATACACCAACATGACGCACACCAACAAGATGAACACAAACATTTTATTGCAGCTCAGACCCAGCAGAATCGCCAGTTTCCCCGCTCAGCAACGCTGCAGGCGCTTTGAAAAAGCTCTTCGGGCATAGGTGTTTTAATCCACGAAGCGCGTGCCGTCCATTATAGATTCTTAGACGTCTGTAATGCATCTGACCGAGTCCGTGTTACATGCACTACGGAGGTCGGAATATGCGGGACACTCAAATAGCATATGTTGCCAGGACTCACTCTATGCACCACAGACTTGACAGCATGCTACATCAACAAGCTCACGATTACACAACCCTTCATTCAGGTACCCATGCTCCGTCAGCAGGAACCCCAAACCCAGACAGAAATCCAGGTGTGGGGCCCGCATTGCTGGCGGGACATCAGGCAGCCACACGTTAGTTGCACGTCCTCGGGGGGCATTCACTCCACCTGGTTTGCCAGGTGGAGATTACGCCATCTTCCAACATGGAACTCATGCCAGACCGTCTCTGAAGCCTGATGTCAGCGCCTCGGAACTACTCATGCGCACCAACAGGCAATCCCTTCCGCAATCTTAAAGCCAATCCTCGACGGATAATGTATAAGTCCAGCGGTGGAACTCCCATTAGAACTTGCATGGCGGCAGTCGAGTCTGTACAACACACAGGTAGACACGCGAGCAGAACAACTCTCTGGCATTGCATTACAAGACTTCTGTCAGTGGCACTCATCACACTCTCAAGGAATCCCGGTGCCCCATAGGCTATACATGCGGTTATCAGGCCACCATATATTCCTTTGTGGGCTCTTTCACGAAGTCCCCTATCCTTCCGACAGACGCGTTGCAGCATGGCGGCTAGGTGAGTGAGACGACCAAATAGGGCCGGAAGGACCATCTCTCTCCCACACGAATTCCCATGTGTGACCGCCGTCTCATACTTGAAAGCTCGTCTCTCATGCCGCACCTGGTGGTCTAAGTGCAACCTTCATAAGCATTATCGACGTCTTCTGAACAGAGACTGTCAGCCCACCTCGGTCGCACCATTGATGCACCTTGGACATACGTATACCGCGTACCCTTACTTTCTAGTTCCAGTTGACTTCAACCTTCAACTAGTATCAGAAAGTCGTCGGCATATGCACACGAAATGCTGACAGCAGAAAGCTTTGCCAGCAAGTCATCCATCACAAGGTTCCATATAAATAGACCTGCAACTGACCCCTGCAGAAACCTTGTGCGTATGCTCTTCTGCCTGAGAAAAAGCTCCTCCAAAGCCCTAATTTCTTGCAACCAACCGAGTTTAGTTTAGCGAGGACTGATGGCCTGCTCAAGTGGCCAAAAGTGCCCTTGAAATCAATAAAGATTCCACGAACATACCTTTGCTCACTTACCCGCACCGCAGACATAACATATAGCCACGCATCGCTGGTACAACGCCCCGTACGGAAACCATACTGCCTATTCGACAGACTCCCAGATACCAGCTCATCCAGTCTCTGGACCATAATCCTTTCCATCACTTTCGCAAGTGATGGAAGAAGAGAAATACCCCTATGTGAGCTCGGGGAGCCAAAATCCTTGTCTGGTGACTTCAGTAGCACAACTACCTTGGCACGTTTAAAGTCCACGGAGAAACAGCCATGTTGAAAGCACTTCCTGAAGATACACCAGATATAGTCTAGCACGGTCTGCCAGATGCTTTTACACATCTCGCCTGTCATGCCATTCCATCCTGGTGATTTCCTACAGCGCAATCTTTTAACACTCGCATCTATCTCCCAGTGCTGCAGAGGTGAATCATGCTCCTGCTCTACGGCGCTTTAAAGATGTGGTGTCTCAGACTCCGCTCTCGGAAATGACTCTCCTAGCAGATACTCAACACATTCACTCCAAATCGAAGACGCATTCTCACGAATACGAAGCCCCAACACTCCGTGTCTGTTGCCTCTTCCCCGGCAAACTCTATAAGCCTGCCCCCACGGGTCGTCAGCACTGTCACCAACGAAACGCTGCCAATGCACTTCCTTGGACTTCATGAGCAGCCCATGGTACTTTTTGCCAAGCTTTTGATATTCCCGCTTCTTTCGGTCCCGACTTCCTTCCGCTTGGCAGCTACTAGCCTTACGACTCGTCCTGAGCACGGCATCGTTGACATGAGTAAAGCACCCATGAAGATATGACACCGTCCCGGTGATGCTGAGACTGAACGAGCAGTCCGTCTGAAAAATCACTCGAAACAAATCTTGAACCAGCGACCTTCGGCCTTCGGTGAGCATTCTAACCACTACATAATGCGGGCTACTTTTTTTAAAATTAAGATGCTTGAAACCCATTTAAAAGCTTTGAAGAAAACGCAAACATTAAATATGTTTCAAAATAAGACGCTAGATTTGTAAATATGATGACCTATGCTCGTTTTTATAATTCTATCTTTTGTTATAAATAGCCACTCTAGTCGTTTTACTACCACAAGCATGATCACATTTTAACATACGTTTATGAAAAATTTATATGAAAACTCCGAAATACGTATAGCGACTTGTTGAAATCGCGGAATTCATTGGACGGATTCCTGAATTTAAGGAATGAAATCGAGGTATTTTTTGCAGAACAAAGGAGCGTTCTTAATACAGGGCAAGCCGTAGTCACCGCAGTCAGCGTGCTTCCGAAACATAAGAAAATATGAGTATATGCGGCCCGGGAATTAAGCTGTGGTGAGTGCATGCAAAAACAAGCTAGCTATTTATATTTTGAGTTAACAACTATACGACTCAGACAAATAGGTTACTGACCCTGAAGAAGTTTTTAATAACTCCTTTCGACCAGATCAATTAAAATTTGTTTTCTAGATCAATAGGATGTACTACGGTCGTCGACTTTCTTCTTTGCCTACTTGAGATAAAGTCATGAAAGAGAATTCTAATTGTTCGCAGGGGATCGGAAGCTTTGCAAAGTTAAAAAATTCTGAAGGAAAGGATACTGATACGGGCCTAAATTCGTTTAGTTCTGAATTTGTTTTCCAGGTGGTAGGGATGTATCCTTTGCTTAGAAAATGTGATTGTTGTATGGCAGAGCCTTCCGAAAATATCCGGTGAAATCTCACGTAGGCATTTGGCAGTATTTTTAATTCCACAAATCAATTATCGCTGCGATCGCTGTTAGAAGGTATACTCACCTAGATGATAGCTTTCAGCATCACAGCTTTTTGCGGCTATCCAAGGAATCGTCAAAATAGTTCTCTGACACTGGTCATTACTACGCTGTGGAGCTTGGCATATAGATATACGTTAGAAACTCCTTCTCCAGTTACGGTACCAAACTTCTCCTGTTACGGTACCAAACATGGTACCTAAAAATACAGGATTAGGTTATTTCTCCTCTATTCGTCAGTGAAGCAAAGATCACTTTCCTATTCGCCTTATCTGTTAGTCTAGCCCTTGTAGAAGTTCCCCAGTGGATAATCGGCTACTTCTTTTGTGTTTACCAGTGAAACCGATCTCTGTTGCTTGGTAGCAGCTCTCTCCATATCTTCATCTAATGAGACTGTACGCTCTACCGTATACATATATTTTCCCTAATAATATTCGAAGTTATGTTTCAAGGAAACAGTTATACATTACTTTATGGAGATAAATTGGGAAAATCACCTCATGTCTACCAAAAATAGTCGATTAGCTCAAATAAATAAGAACTAAAACAGTATACTCTTCACTGTTGCAGATAAGGAACATTTTCAACTTTGGATATGCAAATCAAGCAAAAGTAATTGTACGTAATGATTAGCGGATCGTATACCTGCCAATCCAAAAATGTTTAGTCAGGGCAGCTACCGTAATATGAAAGGAGTCCTTACCAAATCTCAATACTTCCTTAGCATGGGCGTTGTCGAATGCTTTCCACATTTTTCTATGTGTCTTAGAAACCGATTCTTCTATTCAAGGCCACTCAGCGTTGAAGTATATTTGGTTAATGGCCAGTATAAAAGAAGGCGTCGGAATGCAAATTCGGAACCTCTCCAGTTGCCAGCTTCACAGTCTCTCTCTATGTATTCCTATATCTTGGCATCCATATGAGCTTTATCTTTAAATAGCCCAACATCTCGTTAAGAAATTTACGGCATTTAATGACAAGCTTTGAGGAGGTGTAAAACTCAGCAAGGGACGTTGCTGTCAGTGAGAATATAGTACAAATCCTCACTCAGAATATATGACTGAATCAAAGTCAATTGGGTGCATGAAAAAATTGTCAGCACACTTTTTTATGAGCGAGTCGTTAGGGACTTTAACTCAACTAATTTTCTGCTGTTGTAAGGATGAAAGATAGTAGGTAATTCATATAGGGTTGTCGACAATTCTTAAAATATGGTGGGTGTAAGGTTGGAGGCCTGATTATACATAGAAAATATTGTTAGTGATATCCATTAAGAAAGACTCGTACGTTCGTTTCAGCAAGTTTATCATCCGAGGACCATTCTAGACCTAAACTGTAAAAAGAACCGATTTGTCCATTTGTTTGGTTGTCCGTCAGTTCATCTATCCGTCTGTAGGTTTGTCCCTTAGTTCGTCTATCTGAGGATCACCGTTTTCTTCTGAAACTACTTATACTATCTATAAACGTCATCCTTTTTACGTGTACCAGAAGTGATCTTCTCTTGAAGATTTGGATAGCACAAGGATTTTCAAAGGTTGTTAAAAGGATATTTGTCTGATTAATTTTCAGTGGTTGGCTTCCATTTGGAACTCCAAAAAGCAAACAGTAATGCTGGTTTAATGCCACACATCGATCGACCTGGTAGTTATTGCTGGAACCTCTGAAGCTTCAAATTCAATCCGATGCATTCAGGAAAGGTATTAGCTCTCCAAGATCTCCAAAGAAGGTACTGTCTAGTGTTCACTGTTTGATCCTAGCTACTGCCAGGCAACTATAGAGGAAGTGTACAATTGTCGCCTATTCTTTCACGTCCTTACAAGTATGACAATTCGCGTTGTATGCAAAGCCCATCCTAGTTGCATGGGTGCCAATTGCCCAATGGGCTTTCCTAACAGCCGTTATCTTGAATATTACTTTGCGAGATTTATTCAGCAGTTCACCCGTCCTGGTACTGCAGTCAGTTGGCCATATCTTCTTTGATACTATATGCAGGTGGTAAGACCTCCCCATCTGTTGTTCGGTTCAGAAAGGTAATGTGATGTGATTGCTTCCGTTACAACCCCTAGCGGTATACTAATCACTTCTGCGAAATAAGTATCAAATGCTGAGCCCTGTCTGGACAGTTGTTCAGCCCGTTCATTTCCGTCTGTGTTCTTTTGTCCGGGAATCTACCCGATTTAATGCAGACCTAATCGCTCATAGAAGCCAACTCCCCCCAAAACTGTTCTACAAGTTAGATTATCCGACCAATTAGCAACGGTTTTCCTATATGTAAACGATTTTTTCTCACTATAATGCATCTTTCCCGAATGGCTAATAACCCCGCTTGCAAGAC
This sequence comes from Odontomyia ornata, assembly GCA_963969285.1. NCBI lineage: Eukaryota > Metazoa > Arthropoda > Insecta > Diptera > Stratiomyidae > Odontomyia > Odontomyia ornata. The sequence continues at coordinate 290,648,067 of OZ017740.1, read as the reverse complement.
ACTGGAGTGGTTTGGGAGGCGAAAGGTTTTGCAGGTATTTAATGTTTTCCTGCGCCAAATCTGGATTCCATTTTCGTACCATCCGCAAAAATTTGTATGTCATACTCCTTTCACACTTCGCGGTTTCTCCAGTCCGCTCTCGATGCAAAGCGAATGGTTTCATAAGCTTCAGCTCAGGGCTCGTGTCCTTCTGGAGCAGTGGGTTAGGGCACACTTCGCTTGCGCAGCAGCTCCCAAGTTCAAAACCTCGGTGGCTGCATCGAGTTTGAACTTCTGATGCTGCTGTCGGAATATCAGCCAAGCCCAGTCGGACTATCAGCTTTGATGGATACTAATTAAAAAATTAGGTAATAATCACATGGCTGAGCGTGATACTGACCATATCATCTCAAATTCCGTTACGGTCATTGAATGAAATACCTTAAAAACAAATCTCAACGCCTAGGTTCGGATTTTGACTGTTATGCAATGAATTATTATTATTAATTACTTCTTATGGCAAATAGTCTACGATATTAAACCAGCTTAACACCGTTGAATGCTATTCGAACCTTTTGAAACTTTCAGGATGAATTAATCTTATAAGTGGTCATTTGGACATCGAATTTCATTGAATTTAAATGTACTGCTACGATTTTATTCAAGAAAACCTAAAATCGATAAATCATACTCTTACTATCAAAGTTTACCAAACTTCTGAGGTATTTGTTGTTATTGTACTCGTAAGGTATTACTTCCATAATTTTTTCGGGTCAAAAGTGTCTAATCGCGAGGGGTGGGCTACGCGAAAATTTCGCACATTTCCCCTCATCTGCCCATCTCGACACTGTTTAGGTAATTTTATGGCCTGTTTTGAAATGATCTGATTGCGACCTTTCATATGACATCGCACTTGACTATATTTGATGGACAAAAATTGTTTAAGGGTAAATCTTCTACTATTTGGAGAGACTCCCTTAAACCTCTCTGAAAATGTTTTCCATCCCATCCGATCCTTGCACAAATTTTGATGGCTATAGCTTCACTAGATCTGGAGAAAAACTGCTGTGACACACAATCGGTCATGATTTCAATAGAGTTTTGTATTCTAGTACAAAACCCTAAAACTGACTCGTCGACTGCTAACTAATAGTGAACTACTTACGCTAAAACAATGAGAAGATGAAGAGAGTAAATCACAGCTAAGTGACCTAGATTCAGAAGTTTCCCATCATTTTCCAGCTCCAGAGGAAACTCAAGCCGCTGAAGCATCAAACAGTTCTGGTTCAGGTTAGGAAGATTCGGGTCTTTCAGATAAAAGCACATGTTTTGCGGGGCGTGATAATATAACTAAATGGCAAAAATCTAAAAATGGTGGAGGGAACCGCTAAGTTCAAAGTATTCTTACGGAAAGTTCGGCGTGGGAGTGATACCGTTTGTGCTAGCCTGGAATTTATTCATTACCGAGGATACTCTTGTAAAAAATAGTCATACACTCTTTTGAATTTATACAAAAAAGGCGCCTTCGAATGGTAGGCCCCGTCCAACCACCCGAGCATCTCGTCGTACTCTGGATAAAGCTGCATCAATAAGGGATATTTTGACATCTTTTACACTTTACTCACTTTACTCTGAGGGACAGAACGTGGATTTTGATGAAATGATGGCAGGCTTTCGAGGAAAATGTCCCTCAAGACGGCACATAGTACCTCAACCCGATGAATATGGTATAGAACTACGAGCACTCGTATATCCACTTGCAGATGCAGCTACGTGTTGTATCCTCAACATTGAGCGTTATGCTGGTAAGCAGCTAGAAGGTCTATACCAATTGGGCAATGCTGGAGCAAATGTCTTAAAGATGTTAATTTATGGCACAGGATGAAGCCAAACAATCGATACACTTGTGTTCTTTTCGTGGGCGATTTAGCAGGAACGAGAAAAAATACCGCCTTATTATACAGTTAAAAACTAACAAGGCTATGCTAGTACGTGCCCGCAAAAAGATCTATGGTACTGATTTCACTTCATTTTGCTGCTGAAATTTATGAGAACACAAATGAAAAGTGCAAGCCAAGCGTCGTAACTTTTGACGATAAAATGTAAGGCCCTTTTCAAGTTCGATAGTGGCTTGTGCGGCTTTTGAGGGACTACCTGAAGGACTGAAGCCTGCTTTATGGTGCGACGCAGGGCTGACGAAAGATGGAAGTTACATGAAGTGTTGCTCAAGGATCTATCCTTGGTCCAGACTTGTGGAACATATCGTACGATGGCCTCCCGTGGCCAAAGCTACTGGATAATTCGCGCCTGACCGGCTAAGCGAATGGTGTTGTGGCGTTAATTGCTAGGGGCACCTTCGAACAGGTGCAACATAGACTAGGTATGCTAATGCGCCGGGTGAGAGACTGGATGGCTACTCGCGGGCTTAGTCTAGCGTTGGAGAAACCGACGTGGTCATCCTGACAAAGAAGAGAATCCCCAGGGTAAGGAAGATCAGTATTGGGGAAGCACTGGTTGCATCAAAACCATCCGTAAAGTATCTGGGGTTACTGATCGACCTGGAGATGAGTTTCTCTTATCAAATAAGGGCAACGGCTGATGAAGCTGCTTCGGGAGTATCGGTTCAAAGTCGACTTATGGCCGACGTAGGGAGACCCAACCAATAAAAAAGATTTTTCATGAGGTCCAAAGAATCGGTGCTACCGTACGGAGCAGAATTACTTGGCGATGGTCTCAGCAAAGGGCTGTACCGCAAATGCTCGGCACAGGTACAAAGAAGAGGAGCACTGAAGATTATATCTTCATATCGAAAAGTCTCTAGTTCGGCGGTGCTAGTCATCGCAGGCGTAATACCTATTGTCCACCTTGCTAAAGAGCATCAAACTTCGAAACGAAGACACGAGGGAGACGGCTACCCACGAGGAGAGACAACCATCACGCAATGATTTGCAGCAGTCCTGGCTGAGCAGCACAAAAGGAAAATGGACTGTGCGCGCTGACTTCTACTTGACCCAGCTGTTGATTGGTAAGTTGTGGTTCCCCGACTGTAGGGTTTGCATAGGAGAGGAAGCCGCACATTTTTTGCACGCAAAAGATGAGACAGCCTGCGTCGAGGCCTCTACAGGGAAGAAGGAGAGCTTTCCCCGGATAGTCTAATTGAGGAGATGCTTGGATCGGTTGAGAAGTGGAACCATGTGACACATTAGGCACGGGCAGTCCCAAAAGATTGAAATGACTCACAGTAGCCAGGAACGTCAGGGTTGGGGAATTACTTTTCTAGCTTAGCACGAAGCAATGTGTTAAACGATGCTAGGCTTTCAAGTTGACAGGGGAGGTACTTGGTGGGTAGGTCAGAGATCTCGCGCATCTGGGAACCCCAGACTCAGGGCGTAAATAGCCTTCACCACCAGTTGGCTTAATTTTCGTAGTTCCTCGGGCGAAGCGGATCGGCTATGGGCTGAATAGGCAAAGAAGATATAATGACCGTCCTCCAGTTTAAATGCTGTTCGATCTTAAGGGAAATTTACTCATATAAGACAGGAATCTTTTTTTTTCATAAAAGATAGTAATGGATGTGGAATATCAAATGAAATGGCTCGACAAAGACTTTTGAAACCTATTGTTATAATCGCGTTTTTTTGTCTATGTGTGGTGAAAAATTATGTATACTTCCCTCACACCAGTGATCCGAAAAATTTGGAAATGGAGGTAGTTCTTTATGAGTACAAAAACAAAAAAATCCCATAGAAGTCGAAATGCATTCAACTTTATAGAGCTATGTGAAACGAATTTTGAAAAAAAAAACTACTATTTTCACCTTTGAGCCGAAAAATCTGAAAAAATCACTGAGGTAGATCTTTTTGAGTATAAGGGAATTACCTCGGAAATTAGAAATAAAACCATAAAACCCTTGCTCCTACAAAATTTCATGGAAATCGGATAATCAAGTGAGATATAGTCATTTTAATTGTATCGAATTACAACTACAATAACACGGGTTCATATATATATTTCAAATCCATGGGGAAATTGCAGTTTTCTTCGGATTTTCACGGAAATTTCAGGAAAAGTGTTCAATTTGAATATATTTAATTGGCTGGCCATTCAGAAATATTATTGAAGCTGGAACAAATTTGGAGCTGTTATGAGTTTACGAGGGAAACCTTTTATCTTTCAGATATATTCGAACGATGTCTTATAGAAGAAATGGATGCATAACTTAAGTCATCGGTTCATTTACGTTGACGACGAAGCCCTTCTGGTAGAAGCACTATCCTTCCTACACGACTTGTTTAATAATAGTATGAGGAACTATTTGAAGGACTGAAGTCAGAATCATTGGAAACCCCTTTTTAATTTCCCGAATATTTGATTCGTAATCTGCCCTAGGATACGAAGGAAAGTCGGCGATGTTACATCTGACGTTGGACAACACTATATCCTTGGCTCATACTATCGTCTTGTACGATAATGGGCTGCTGAGACTTGATTGCCAGATGAGTCGCGCTTGATTGACCATGTAGATGATGCGGTGGTGGTAGTCGCCGTACGTACAGTTGCACATGACCATCTTAGATCAGGTAAGCTAATGCGTTGAATGAAGGAGTGGATGCCTGCTCGTGAATGGAATTTCCATAGTAAGGTCGAAGCAGTGCTGGTTGAGTAGAAATCAGCAGTGAAAGACTCCATGCAGAGTTTCTCCGAGTAAATTTGGGATGTAACCTCCAAAGATGTAGCCGGTTTATCAGTGTTTAGCCGATTTATGGCTGATGTAAGGAGAATCACCTCGTCAAGAATGCGGCTCTTCATGAGTGCCGTACAGTTCATGTGTCTGTACGAATCTGTGGTATGGAGCGACGTACCGAATGCTCTGAGGAAGAAACAAGAGACGCTGCGGATTTGTTCTGTATATCGGACAGTCTGTGAGTTGGCGGTCTATGTAATCGCAGGCAGTATCCTCTTGCTGGAGTGCACAGAAACATCTACTTGGGTAGAAATCAGGACGTCAGGGAGGCTGTTTCTAACGAGGTGAGACAACGCTCTCTTATTACCAAGCCTGACCAAATGAAAGATACATAAAATGAACCAAAGGGCGACAAAAGGCCAAGGGCTCTAGCCCAATCGAAGGTATAGCGAAACTGACTTCTATGAGTACCATATCTTGAGTGGGTAAGGGTGCTTTCTGCACCTGCACAAGATAGCTAAACCGTTGTCCCCTGATTGCATTTTTTGTATAGGTGGAAAAAAAAACGGCGGCTGCATCACAGTTTTAGCATGCAAGAGATAGGGCTGTCAGCTCTTTCAAGCAATAAGAGAGCTCTTCCCGGATAGTTCTATCAGAGAGATGCTAAGATCGGTTTACAAATAGAACTATGGAGTGCATTACGCTTTGAAAACTCTGACGTTCAAGGGTTTTTTTGACCGGCTGGAGGCGCGTAGCTAGAGTCCTTTCCTTCTTCTTCTTCGTAGCCCTACAGCCCCTTTCGGGCCTTCGCTTAGAGATAGAGTATCTCATTGTCCTGATCTAATGTATCGGCACTCCACAAGGTGATATGATCATTTTCACGCTTTGGCCGTGTGTACGTCCACCCAGCTGCGATACGTGCTGATTTTAAACCACAGCGTATCATAACTGAACAGGCTTATAGTCCGTCCGAAGAACCACTCGAACTAAATCTCGTTAACGCCAACGAGACTTGAACCAGAGACCTTCGGCTTATGGGCTTAGTGCTCTAACCACTAAGCCACGCAGACTACCCTCTCCTTTCCTACTTTCTCTTTAAAAAAAGATAATTTCGCACACCGATATAATGTGGCAAGACACGCAGTCGGGAGACCGTGACTTACCAATCTTGTGCAGCTAAGACTGAGACAGCCACTCAAAAAAAAACGCTTTAATGACAGGCTAGTATGAAAAATTTTAAACACGCGAAAACGATAGCATCTTTAAGACACTGTTAGGAATATCTAATTCTGGCAATGATTATCATATGATGAGACTTGAAAGGCCTTGAGGAGAGGAAGCTTTGAAATCACTATGACTTTTGCGGTATTAATATTGACCTGTATAAATATTTTTTTTTTCTGAAATAGAGCCAGGCTTAAATTTTGTGTGAACTTATTTTAGCTTTAGCTGTAATCGTTCATTTTTAACTGTCAACTAAAGAGACTAACTTTAAGCGCGTAAAAAAGTTTGGGGTTTTGGTTGAATTAAATTTGTAATGTATAATGTAGACTGCTCTGTTTAATTTAAAAATTTTGTTTTAATAAGAACCTTACCTTGCACACGTCCAAAGACCTCAAATTCACATTGGACCATCAATCGTAGATCAGGAATCCCCATTTTGGTTACTTTATATTTGTATTTTTTGAGTTTCAAAACTACTAAAATTTAAACTTTTAGCACTCACTAAATTAAAATAAGGAATTTTTCAAGCACAATTTTTCGTTTTATCTAAAAAGTATCAAATACTAATAAAATTTAAGGAATTAAGGAAGTCCACTTTGAATAGTAATTTAATTTTAGACAATGTCCATGTAAAAATCACGTAACAAACGACACTGAATCAATTATAGCCGCCCAGTTGACTTAATTATAAAAATAAAGATCCACTTTCTTTGACTTGAGATAGTTCTAGATAGTTCTGATCCCAGTAGAAAACTATGCAGGCGATTGATCGCGTTCGATGATTGCAAGAGGATTTTCAAAATCGATGTGCTTGGTTCCACCACTCGAGAAAATCTGATCGATTTTGGCTTGGCTATTGGCAAACTAACAACAATTGTTTGACTATATCTATGGAGTAAGGATCTATAGGGTATTAGTGTGTTGGCAGAATTAAATTCGATTTTTGAGCAACGTGAAAAAAAATCTATCTATTTTAAGCGGCTCAAGATGTTTTAGATTGATGGTGGTGTGTAGATGTTGATGGTCTTCTTGTTTTCGCCGGCGCAATCGACAAATATCTTTCGGCGGCTGCTTGAAAGTTTGTTTTTGTTTGAGAACTTTCGGCGCAATATTGAAAATAATAGAATAATTTATTGGATTCATATTGCTTGTGGTTAATTCGAGTGTTTTTTATGATTCCTCGGAAAAATCTAGGCTAGTCTATCGGTAAAAATGCTGACGATTTAACATCTGGTTATGGAATAAATAATGGTTCTGATATCTTCCGGGTTAACAAACGAAAAATATGTGAACTCAATCCAGTATTTGTGCGAGAAATTTTTAAAATTTTCCGTATGATTTATTCTTTTCGGATCAAATTGTTCATATATTCAAGTGTAATATCCTAAAAACTTTGTTTCAACTTTTCAAATGTTAAATGAATCTAAATAAAACTCTTTTTCACGATCACGACCTTTACTGAAAACATTTCAAGTAAATAATCTTCAGAATAAAAATAAAATCAATTTCAATTCCGCCAACCATGCCAACTATTACATCCTGACGGGAAATAGCGAGAGCAACAATTACAATAAATTCCTTTACAACAAAATCAATTATCCATCATGCATGATCATTTTCATCAATGAATAAAATGCGCACTTTCATGACCATCAACCATTCTTGCATAATTTTGTCCTGCAATCTGCCACGTTGAAACAATTTTCTTTGAGGTGTGGTCGCGGCGGATAATGAAACGTGATGTTTATCTTTCATCTTATAGCGGCGACAGTTTTTCGTTTTTGTGACCAAAAATATTCTTACGGGCTGTGTTGGTGCAAGTGATGCCAAGAATTACGATATGGTATAGAAAGTAGAAGTAAAATATTATTACCCCATTTATATAATATTCCGGGCATGATTTGACCTTGTCTTAAGGTAAACGTGAAAAGACGTCATTGAGATTATTTTGGCAATATTTAAGTTTTCATTTCGAGCGAAATATTGCGCGTTAAAGAATGTTTTGAGTGTTCTATTGAATGTGCTCAAAAAAGCGTGAAGGTGAAAGTGATTAAAGGATAGAGCATAGTATCTTTCACATTTGCACATCAAAAGTGTATTCTTATGTTACAATTTGAAAGGTATTCATTTATTTACTACCAAATCATCTACAGAATATGCTCCAATTTCTAAAGGAAGCAATAGGAAAATAACGTTCTCTTTTAAATCTGTACCTCGGAGGGATACAACACTATGTCCATTTTCATAACTTTACAGGAGAGGAGTTTTAAACTTTTTTTTCAACAAAAAGTGTTATTGGCACAGCTATTTATTGAGATGTAGAAACAATATTTTATCAGAACATTCTATTTATTGTTATTTACATCATACAGTTGTTATAAAATAAAAAAAACCTTTTTTACGGTTTTTTTTTCACTTTTTAATGGACATGGTGTTGTATCCCTCTAATAAAGTTATTGTACTATAAGACCTAATGTGGGATATTCAATAACAAACACAATACTATTGACTTACAAAATGTATTTAACTATTTTATTTATAATTCTCTTTACAAATACAAATGATACATCTATGTATTCAACTTAAAATGGTATTTTAGATGCAAAAAACTCAGTCATCATCAGGTAAGTCTCCTTCAGGGTACTCACTAGTGGTATTACTAGTATGCTTTAAGTTTTTATAAAAGTCATGGCAAACTGTAGGAACATATGGTAGTAATGCCAATAGATCATTATACTTTTGTTGTGATATTGGTATTGGACTTGGTGTTACCAGTTGCAAATCGTTTGGCAATGTAAGGTGTCGCCTTCGAAACCTAACAAGGTCAATCTCCTGGTTTTCATCAGCGAAATTACTTTTCAAAAACAGAGTTCCCATGCTGTTCTGTTTTACTTGCAGTTGAACACAGGTTGACAGAAGAACTTGTTCTTTGTTGACATCTTTTTTTCTATTAATAAAGGGTGGATTTTCACATGTTTTGACATCGTACAAAGACCTTAAATTTTTAAAATCTTCCAGTTCCATATTATGCACAGTATATTTAATTGAGGTCTGTCTGACTAACTGCTGCCAATCCCAGGGCGTTAGAATTGTCATGTTGTTAAGTTTTTTTCTCTTCCGCTCTATCAGTGCATGGACAGTATCCGCCTCCATATGCGTGTGGCCCTTTAGTAGAAACTTTTGAGAGATGATTTTTACTTGAGGATACTTATTGAGTATCCAAAAGAAACACATAATAAGGCTAATATTCTTATTCTGGCCGTAACAATTATCCGACCACAGAATGATTTCTTCAATGTCACTGCCAGGAATGACGGTATCTGCCCATTTCAGTAATGCAGATCCTATTTCATTTCCGCGACGAGCTCCTTTGGATTCGTCCCACATAATACAATGGACTGACGAATCAGAAGAATCAAAAAGGGTGTAATTCAACGTCCAAAGTTTTCTCTTGTAAAAGCTTATGCAATTTGTTATAAGGGGTGACGGCAAACATTTTTGAAGATCACCCGTTAATACCTTAAGGCAATTGTTAGCCCTTTTGGTGTCCTCGCTTTTTAAATCATACCTTAATTTAGATTCATTCAGATGTGCATTATGGTCTTCCTCAATAGAATTTTTTTCATCTAGAGTCAAATTATTTTTTAATTTTGCTTGAAAATAATCACATGTGTCACACGTGTCTATTTCTGGTGGTTTGAAATTCAACTTAAATTTTTTGTTGAGCACATCGTAGTAGAGCCATTTTTAGCTATTAACAAAGGGTTGAAATCATTTTCATTACAATCCTCTACATACAGTTCATACATTTTCTCTATGTTCAGGTGCGGACCCAAATACTTCATATCACTCTTTTCCCTAGTGTAATGACTGCTATAATTTGGGAAGGAAGAGATGTGTCTTACTACACTTTCAACAGTGTCATTATGTGTTTTATTGACGGGAGTTTGCTTACCCCTTTGATCGATTTTTACAATTCCACCTGGTTCAATATTTTTCAAAACATTAACTACCACGGTGTTTGATATAGATAGTGTATTTAAAAACATAAGTTTACATACTCTAGTTCGTATGCCTTTTACTGTAAAATAATATTGTAGAGTATTTTGTTTTGACTTATTGGAGGCAAGGTCTCGTTTTCTTGAACGAACAGTACTATGCTTCTCTACACATGAAACAATGAATTGCCGTTTTGTGTCATTTCCCTTCTCCTGACTCCAGTATGCATTAAAGATCTCCTGTCTGTCACTTTGTAATAATTTTTCAGAACATTTCAGTCTGCAAGAACAAGGAGGTTTAATAATTCTGGCAGGGACAACTTTACTCTTTTTACTAATATATTCTTCACCTGCAGAATATTTACGTTTCTGAATATTACATGCCCATTCACTGGTATGAACGACACGTTTTTTACCTATCTGAGTAGAAATAGATTTATTTTTCAATTTTCTCCTTACGCCTACTGTTCCTTGCAAATCTAGGCCTACTTGATTTTCTGCAATATTTTCATTGTCGCTGCTTAAATTTAAGTCTTCCTCAAGTAAACGTAGCTCATGTCCATTTGAGTTTGTTTTAGCACTAGTTTTATTTCTACTGACCTCATTTTGTATTTCATTAAATACAGGGACATCATCAGTGGAATCCGTTTCAGAGCTTGGAGGTTCGTAATTTTTGTCCCGATCAGAATCTTCATCATCTTCGTCGAAACTCAAATCATCTCCATTATCCTCTTCATTTTCAACATCTTTGCTGTTTGTATGATTTGGTTCTGAAATAAAACAAGTCTTATAATATTACATGTAAAACATAATATTTTGAAGTTTAGGTTCATAACAAAACATTACATTAACTGTTTGAGGTTATGTATATCACATTAAAAATAATGAGCAAAACAGTAGCTTACCTGTAGTAGAATCTTTTTTAGAACTTTTCAATAGTTCCAGAATCTTTCTCCCACGAGAATTATGGTTCATTATTCTTACTATTACTAAAAAAGAGCAAATATTATGACTTAAAATACATCCAACTATGTAAACTCATCAGAACTGTCAAAAGTACTCTTAGTTCACTAAGGCTGTGTAGAGGTATACAACACTATGTCCAGTAGTAATTCACATGCTTCAGAAGGATAAAACACCAAGTCCACATGGTGTTCTATCCCTCTAAATGAAAGTGGACTTGGTGTTGTTTTAAAACATGCTATATCCGGTTCTAACTGGTTTTGGACATAGTGCTCTATTCTTCTAAGAAATATGAGAAAAGCTGATTTTAACTCTGTAATAAAGTCAATATGGAAAAAAATGGACATAGTGTTGTATCCCTCCGAGGTACAGAAATATATTTATCCATGATTAAATTAGTCGAACGCACTTTAAAGAATTAGCTCTAGGCACTGATTTAAAAATTAAAGCATTTTTTGAAATGTCAATTGGAAAATATTCATTTTATTGGCAAAAGTTGTATTGAACTTAATCAATTCATCAGTGAATATCATCAGTGGATTTCGGTGCAGCGAGCCTTCATAAAGCGAAGTAATCCAAAGGCGCTACAGCACCAGCGGCATAGAGGGACCAGCATCAAATACCGTTTTAAGTTAAAACAAGTTAGGTAAACAGACCTACGCTCATGTCAGCAGGGTTTTGTATTCAATTTACAAAATGCAGTCACCAGATCGAATCAAATCAAGAAACATGTCAAAGACGATTTTATTGGAGAAAATAGGAAATACGAAGATCCTACTATTTTTAACAAAGTTGAACGAATTTCGACTTTTGAGGTTTTTATTTTTGTTATACTCATAAATATCTCCCTTGATAATTATTTCAGATGTCCATCCGCGAGGGAGGAAACACAATTTTTTCGAATCCTAGAATGGTTACAAAGCCCTTTTGCTAGGAGCTCTCTCCCGCCTCCTTGACTTGTTTCACTTATGAGCATTAATTGTAGGTACTCATTTTCAGTCATTCATTAAATTGAATCAAGTGTTCAAAGCATGCACCTTAAACGTTGAAGTTGGGAAAAAATAACTCAAAATTATCCAATCTTCGCATTTAAAACAGCCACTATTTTGTCTTAGGAATACTGATACCACTAGCTTCTCAAAGATCTACATAACACCTATCTTTCCTGAAGTTTTCATGCAAATCCTAGCAAAACTGTAGTGTCTAAGTCGGTAAAAAGCGCATGTTGTTCTATAGTCATATGTTGCCATAGTAATAAATGTAGCGCATATTGTTCCTTAGTAATACAGGAAAATTCAAACCGCTATAACTTCGCTAAGTATGATTCAATCTTTATGAAACTTTCAGGATAGATCAACCTTATAAATAGTCATCTGTGTACTGATTTTCATAGAATTTAAGGGTACCGTTAAGATTTTATTCAAGAAAACATAAAATCGATAAATCATACTATTACTAACAAAGTTGAGTGAATTGCGACTTCTCATGTATTTGTTGTTGTTGTACTCACCAAGGCCTACATTCCTGATTTTTTTCAGATTTTTCGGATCACAGATGTCCAATCGCAAGGGGGGGGACACAAATTTTTCGTGTATTTCCCCTCCCTGTGCGCCCCTCGAAGCAAACTTTGCCAAGTTAAGACCTGTTTTGAAAAGTTCTCATCAAGACCTTTCATTTGATACCCATATCGGCTACTTTCAATGAGATTTTTTTTCGGGGGGTCACTCCCCTATATGGGGAGACCCCCTTAAATGCCTTATAAAATTTTATGTAGTTGAACTTTGAATAGAACACCACTTTACACCTACATACAAAATTTGATGTTTCTAGCTTAAATAGTTTCCGAGAAAAACTGCTGTGACACACGGACGGACGGACGGACGGACAGACGGACGGACGGACAGACAGACGGACAGACAGGACGCGATTTTAGTAGGGTTTTGTAAAATTATTTTACAAAACCCTAAAAAAACTCAAAAGAAAAATGGAAAAAGAAGCTATAACCGACGAAAAAATAAAATACCAAATAGTAACAGACCATGAAGATTTAGAAAATGTATGAAAATGAAGGGCTGAAGCTAAGGATTCGTTGATTGGAGGGGATGCTGCAAAAGTTCGTCAGCGAAAGCAGCAAAATAAAGCCATCTAAACAGGGGAATAAAGCTAAGACAGGGTTTTCCAATAAGAGGTGTGATTTTGATATTAAAAGAAAAATGCAATTTTTTAATATAAATGATCTTATGTTTATTTCATTATAAAGAGGAAGGTATGCCGTTAATAGTGGAGAATAACGTCAGGCAAAAGACCACCACCACCACGCTGACAGGACCATATCCTTTTCATGAAATTTTCCATAACCAAATCGCAAAGTGGCTGCCCTATGTCCTCGATAGCTTCACGAATTCCATCTTTGAGGTCTTGAATCGACGCTGGGCGTTTGACGTAGACCTTCTCTTTCACGTGGCCCCAAAAGAAGAAGTCGTAAGGTGTTAAATCACAACATCTCTGTGGCCAATTGGGATCACCTCTTCGAGAGATAACACGGTCCGGAAACTTTTCCCGTAAAAGATCGATGGTTTCGTTGCTTGTGTGACACGTAGCGCCGTCTTGTTGAAAGTAAACGTTGTCCAGATCAATACCATCCGATTCTGGCCATAAAAAATCATTAATCATATTTCGATAGCGCAACCTATTCACCGTAACTGTTGCTCCAGCCTTATTTTCGAAAAAGTAAGGTCCAATGACTCCGCCGGATCATAAACCGCGCCAAAGAGTCACATGTGGGAGATACAGAGGCTTTTCAACAATAAATCTTGGGTTTTCCGAGCCCCAGATGCGACAATTTTGCTTGTTGACGAAGCCACCGAGGTGGAAATGGGCCTCATCACTCAAGATGATTTTTCGATGGAATTCCGGATCATTTTCATGCATTTCAAGGACCCAATCAGCAAAGACACGACGTTGTTGATGATCGACCGGCTTGAGTTCTTGTGTTAACTGAACTTAATAAGCCTTAAGACCCAAATCTTTATGCAAAATACGGTGTAATGACGTTTGTGGAATGCCTAATTCCAAAGAACGACGAGGAATGGACAAACCTGGGTTTTCTTCAACACTTTCGGCTACAGCAGTAATATTCTCGGCTGTTCTTGAGTGACGTGCACGGTTGTCCCAACGGCTCCCAACGGCTCGAATTTTTCCACCGATTTCTGTATTGCGGTCCGACAAGGTGCTTCACGACGACCCAAAAATGTTCGAGTTTTACGAATCGTCTCTGTCAAATTTCCACCATTTTTATAGTGAATTTTAATAATTTCAATGCGTTGTTGAAGCGTGTACCGTTCCATTTTCATTAATGGCGTAGTTTCTACTTGTCAAATGTCCAAAAATGACAGCTTCAAAAGTGACATCTACCGAAATAGCGGGCTATTCAAAATAACACCTCTTATGGGAAAACCCTTAATAATTAAAATTACGGGAAGGTACTGTTCACTTTTATATTATAACTTTACACTGATATAAAAAATTGTACTTAAACATAACATTGAGTATAAGGATTCAGGGTAAATTGAAGGTGAAAGGGGAAAAATTAAGATGAAGAAAAATGCAACGTTCCTATAAGGACTGTCCCATGTTAAAAAAAATCAACAAACCAACCAAATCGCAAAGAGGAAAGGAGTCCTCATTCACCAGATGAAGTTGAATCAGAGATTGAATTATATTGTAAATGTTACTAGTTACAAACAAATTGAGTAGGCAAGAGAGTGCTCCTATTCAAAAGGGCTTTGTAACATACTAAGGCTTGAAACAAATTTTCTGGTAGGATTCAATACTTGTATAAGCAATCGTTCAAATTTATACAAAATATGCTGAGTTTTTTTCATAATCACATAACAGCCACCATTTTGTTCCAGCTTAAATACTTTTTCTGAATGCGCAGCCAATTGAATATATTCAAATAAGCCATGAAAATCCGAAGAAAATAAAAGTGCCTACGTTGATTTGAAATATGTATCAACCATCAACACATATAACATGTGTTGTGTTGTTATAATTTCATACAATTGAAATGGCTATAACTCGCTTGGTTATGATCTGATTTCCTTGAAATTTTGCGAGCATAAGGATCTTATGTCATTCTACATATCGTGATATTTTGTGTATATGAATTATTTTTCCTGGACTGTGTTATGAGATTTGTTTTATTCTCATTGATTTGTAGCTCTAATAATTTTACTTCGCTGACGAGTTTCAAGAAAAGATCTTTGGCGGTTGTTAACGACCATGATAAATTTTTGATGTCGTCCACATAGGCTCGACTTGTATAAGAACGTACCTCGTGTATCGACAGGCAGCTTTCTGATGGCATATTCCAGATCCAAATTAAATAGCAATGGAGCCAGTCTATCTTCCTGCCTTCGTCCGATATTTGTGTCAAAGGCATTGGTGAGTTGGTTATTGATGTGGACTTGTGAGGTCGCCGACGTATTGTCATTTTGGTAAGACGGACGAAATTGGCTAAGATGCCAAAGTAAAGCATTATTTGGTACAGTACGTTACGATTAATCCTGTCGTATGCTTGCTTAAAGTCGACGAAAATTTGGTGTATGTCTATGTTGAACTCCCAGCATTGCTCAAGCACCTATTTGACTCGGCAGCGCCCCAAAATACATATGCTAAAATCAGGGACAATTAATGGAATAAATATTATGAATTTTTCCATGAGTTAGTAGAAAAATTAATGAAAACCCTAAAATGCTTTGAAAGCACCCTAGCACCACCTTTTAAAATCAATGTTCATTTCTTCATTAACCGCTTTGATTTTTTATTCGTTATTTTACTCCGCCTAATCGTTTTCGGATAGATACCAGCCTAAAACCTGCTAAGAGTTGTTTTAACCTACATAACTTGTTTTGCAACCTCTTTGATAAGTACGTAGACACCACCGTTTTTTTTCAATTATTGCCTTAAGTCGACGGTGCCCGGCTTCAACGCTGTTGTTGGTTTGCAGCAAATTATTGTCCAGTGAGTCATCATCACTGACCAAATTTCTGGCTCGTACAAGTCCGATTTTTCTGATTGCCCATGTGGAATTTCATTAACTATGCAGCTAGATTCTTGAAATCATTAACGTTCGTAGAATAAATGTTTGTCAAGTTTTTTTTCTTTTTTTGTGGTTTGGAGGTGAATGTCGTTTATGAACGCAGTGTGGGGCTCCTATGCCAGCAAGCGACTAGCATATCCACTAAACATCTCCCCTGTCGACCCGTGAACCCAGCCTGGAATCGTTTGACACATTACTTCGGACCAGGTCTCATTTTGTTACGCCGTGAGGCACCTTCAATCTGTGGGATCCTTCTTATGGCGGGAGGAGAGAGGGGAAGAGGAATTGCCCGGCAAGCGATCCCCCAGCCCCAAAGCCCCCGGCTGCTGTGAGTCCCTTTATCTTTAAGGACTGCTCAAACATAATGTGCCATCTGGTTTCATTTGCTAACCAATTCGAGCATCACCACGACTATACTATCCGGGGTGAGCTCTCCCGTCTCGCTGTAGAAGCCCCGTCGCAATCCGTCCCATTTTTTGCACGCAAAAAATGTGTGGCAGGCGTTGTCTTCCTCTCCTGGGCAATCCGTCCCATTTTTTGCACGCAAAAAATGTGTGGCAGGCGTTGTCTTCCTCTCCTGGGCAAAACCAATAATTGGGGGACCGTGACTTACCAATTTTGTGCAGGTAAAACTGAAAACACCCATGCCCGCTCAAAAGCTGGGTCAGATAGAAGTCAGTCTTTCCATGCCTTTAATTTAGCAACGGCCTCACATCTAGGATAAGGCGCGCAGTCCACCGTCCTTCTGTGCAATTCACCCAAGACTGCTGCCAATCGTTGAGTGAGTGCTCTCTTTCCTCGCGGACAACCATCTCCTTCGCGTCCTCGTTTCGGCGCATGTAAATAGCCCGACGCTCTCTAGCAAGGAGGGCAACACTCACACTCACTGCCGAATCAGAGACTGTCGGAAGATGCAATCCTCAGTGCTCCTCTTCTCTCTACCTGTGCCAAGCTGAGTGTGTCGCCTCACATTTCTGCTCCGTACAGTAGCACTGACCCTACAGTGCTCATAAAGAAGCTTCGTCTTGATGGTTTCGGTCCACTTAGGTTGGCCATAAGTCGACTCTCTGCCAATACTCCTCAAGGAGCCTTCTCAGCCGTTGCCCTTATTTGCTCAGAGAAACTCATCTTCGAGTCGATCTGTAGCCCCAGGTACTTCACCGCTGGCTTCGATTCGATTAGTATGTCTCCAATAAAGATCACCCTTACTATGGGAATTCTCTTTTCTGCCAAAATAACCACTTCGGGTTTTTTCAGTGCGAGACTGAACCCACGAGCAGTCATTCAGTCTCTCACTCGGCGCATCAGCATACCTAGCCTAAGTTGCGCTTGTTCAAGGGTGCGCCCAGCGATCAGAACCGCAACATCGTCCGCATAGCCGATCAATCGCGACTCATCTGGCATCAGACACGTTCCATAGGTCGGAACCAAGGATAGATCCCTGGGCAACACCCGATGTAACTTCCATCCTTCGTTGGCCCTGTGTCGTGTCGTAGAGCAGGCTTGGATCCTTAAGGTAGTCCCTCAAAAGCCGCATTAGATTTTCTGGAACTTAGAAGGGGTTTCCCACGTATCTAGAACATCCACCCATCTAGCGGAGTTGAAGGTGTTCCTAACGTCGAGTGTCACCAACAGGATGATCCGTCGCTTGGTACGGATATATGCCTCTGCCTTTTGGGCAGCGCTCACCACCTCTGCAATCGGATCAATGGTGGAGCGTCCTGCTCTAAAGCCGCACTGCCGAGGAGATAGGTCCCTGCAGCACAAAACGCGTCAGTGAGTCCTCCCTTGATGAGTTTCTCTACTACTTTCCCAGCAGTGTCTAGCATGCATAATGGGCGGTATGCAGACGGCGATCTGGGATTTCCCTTCCTCTTGCTGGTCAGCACGACCCTCGCCATCTTCCATCGTATCGGGAAAAACCTGTCCTGGAGGCAATTTGCTAAGCAGCAAGTCAAGACAATGGTGATAGACAAGTTGCAACACCTCAGCTGGAACACCATCTGAACCTGAATCCTTCCTCGCTTTCAGGGAAAGGATTGCCGCTTCCAGTTCCGGCTGTGTGAAGAGTGGGCACTCGACTGCTCATCACCATGAACAGCGTCAACACGAACGGGATCCCCGCACTATCTCGTCCATCTTTCCCACATGATGTATGCAAGGTTTCCGTAGGGCACCAAGCTTTCGCATAACTAGCTAGTAGCCACGGCCCCACGGCTCCTTATTCACATTGTCCACTAGATCTTGCCAGCAGCGAGCCTTGTTGTTGTTAATCAATTTGCGAAGGCGTTTCCTGGCCGACTTATATGTTGCTACATGGTTACATGCTTCGTCACGTTTCCATGCCCGTTGAGCCTCACGCCGAAGCTTGTGATGCTCCCTTCGCTTTTCAGCGATTTCGCTCGATCACCAGTACAATGGAGGCTTGCCGTGCCGGGGTATTCGACCGGGCATAGAAGGGTTGCAAGCAGTCGTAATGATGCTCATAGTTAAGTTCATTACGTCTTGGGTTGCCAGTTCTTCCGTCTTCTGCGAATCTCTCTGCAGCGGGGCACCTGCTGTGAGCACCTCGACGAACCTCTCGACGTCCATCCTTCCGATGTTCCATCCAATTGTGGACAGTCGAGAGCACGGACGTCGGGAGACAACATCGCTTATCTTAAGCAGAATGTACTGATGATAACTGGCTGAGTTGTCCTCTAATACCCTCCAATTGTGGATCCTCTGTACTGACTCCGAAGCGAATGTCACGTGAGGAATGGTTCCTTCACAGCCAATATGGTGGAAAGTCGGCGTATTTCCGGTGTTTAGTACCCCCGCGGATCTGTTTGAGGTATGCCCCATTCGATTGCTTTAGCATTGAAGCCTCCCCCAACGGGCACGTTGCCGTCTGCGTTCGAAACAGTGCTCTCCAAAGCACTGAGCTTGGCTTGGAAAATGATATTGATTCGTTTGATGTTAGGTACATGCTAAAGAAGGTGGTCCCTGAGCACAGAACCCTCACGAAACCATTCCCCGTCCACAGCTCTCCGCCTGGAAATCATAGTTCCGAACCCAGATAACCGCAGTACCAGTTTCATCAGGATACCATTATGCAGTTGCTCACTCAGCAGCATAAAGTCGATTTTCATGTCCCTCGCAAACTACTCAAGCAGATTTTGGGCGGTTGAACTGCGGTTATGTTGGCTAGGGCCTCCTGGGAAACCTGACATTTCCCTGATCCCAAGACGTGCCTAAGATCCGGTCTTGGATCAGCATCCTTGCAAAGAATACAGTCCGCCTCCTTTGTACACTGTTTTCTTATATGTGTAATTTCACCGCATGTGTAGCACAGGGAACTCCTATCGGGTCCTTTGCATTCTTGTGCGGTGTGACCATAGCCAAGGCATTTGAAACATTAAAGGGGCACTGCTCTTCGCCGTATCCTACAGACAACCCACCATATTCTTACTTTGCCCTTATTCATAAATTGTTCGGCGTCCTGTTCGGTAAACTGAATGATGGCCATGCGTTTCCCCTATGGTTTTCTGGTGTCAGCCTCGCTTTGATCCGGCCAACGCTAGGAAACTCCCTGTTTATGACCTCTTCTTTCTCGGCCAGGTCCGTGACGCAGTCGATGTCCCTTATTTCGATCGCTGCCATCGGTTCGAACGAGACTATAGTTGCGCTTTTGCCGAGAACTTTCTTTACTGCATTGCAAAATGCTTCCTTATTGTCGGTCTCTGCTTCAAATTCGACTAGTATGTGGCCCAACCGTGTTGGCCTTACTGTTTTAATGGCAGTGTTGGTGTCTTCGGTTCTCACATTTCCCCTGATATCCCGCAGCGCTTCTGCGTAGGATCCGCCAGCTTGGGGTTTTACGTACTCGTAACACTACTGTGCCTGGTGTCATTGTCTAGGTCGGGGCTTCTTTCTCTCTTGTTTCGCATTAGGCCTTTTTTCTTATTGGGCATCCGGCTGAACTTTATTTTCTGGCACTTTTTGAAGGAGTTTCTTTGCGGCTTTCTTCACTCCTGTTATCAGCACTGTCTGTAACCCCTGATCTGGTGTTGCACGCCCATCAAGTAGCTCTTCCTTCCTTCTTTTATCGCGATCTCCGTCGATTGGGCTAGACGCTAGTCTTTTATTGATGTTTGATGGTGGAGCTATCTGCGCGTGCCCTTTAGGGTTGGCCCTCAGCGCTTCTTTAGCCTTCTGCTATTCTTATGCCTTTTGGTACTCTTCGGCCTTAAACCACTTTCTCTGAAAATACCCTGTGCGATCTAGGAGCTCATCTAGTTCAAGGAGCCCTATCTTTACTCCTCTGCTGATTTTTGGGGAGTCGCATGCAGATTTTATTCTCCTCTCCTACTTTCGGACTAGCCCTTCTTCTTCATGTTGCTAGGTGGTAATTATACTTTGCGACCACCTTTCTTGGGAGAGGTTATTGGCTTCCGTTCTCGAGTACAGTACTTAAGCCACATTTTCGACGCTGGCGATGAAATCACACAATGGAGCTTTAGTCTTCTGGTCACTTCTTTCTTTTCCTGCCGTAATCTTTTCTGAACTTCAGGATGGTTTGCTACTGTTTCGGGATTTACGACCCATTCTTCGGTCGCTTCGGTAGCGATCGCAGCAGTAGCCATCGAATTCTCTTTCCCGCACCGCTCCCGTATCATGCGCGTCCTGCAGTTTTCCGCTCTTCCTTTTTAGGGTGCTCTGGCGTTCATATCATTTTTTTGCTGCGCCCGCACGCCGCAGGAATCTCAGTTTGGACACGACCGTCTTCACTGTCATTGTATTCAGCGTCGTTTTTGTCATTCTTAGTACCGCTCCCGATGTGCTGTAAACATCGTGGCTGCAGCCGCTGGTTGCGTCATCATTTTTGTTATTTTTGCTTTTGGATTTTTTTTATCTTTTTAAGGGATTTTTGGTTGCTCCAGTTTTATTGGGTCCCTCCTCGGAGCTGCTATCTCCGTTCGTATGTGTAGTCGCCTTTTTGGTCCCATGGTTATCTTAGCAAAGCAGGGAGGCCATGCGAGGGTTGGCACAAGCCTTTATGGGGACAAGTGCTCAGAGCCAGACCAGCGCTAATCGGGAGTCCGTCTCAACGGAACTTAGACCACCAACCCAATGGTGCGAACATCGAAGGTACATCGCGGCATGCCAAGGTTTTATCGGGACGGAGACGGTGTGATAGTTGGATTGGAGCCGCTCACGCACGAGTATCACCTCGGCACTTCCGTGCAAAGAAACTAGGTTCGAACCATCATATCCGCCAGCCCAAAGCATCAATTCCAGTTCGTTGTCCAAAGCTCAGTCCAGATTCAGTCAGGTTCGTTACCTGTCATCCCAGGAGGAAACCTCACGGCGTCCCCCATATCCCGGCATCCCCCCTGCGGGAATTTGTTCGGGCCCGTAGGGGTGGCACTCCTCAAAGAATGCTAGCCTTAAAAAGTATTCCTGTCGGCCAGCATTCCCCCTGCGGTTAAAAAGCTACATCCCATTCAGCCACTAAATGATGAATCTCTTCCAAAACTTCTGCATATGCATCCTTACTTTTATTGCTAATCAAGCATAAAAGAAGAAACTCACCATTGACCATTCACCAAACCATGGATGGTGAATAACTGACGCCTTATGGCAGGCAATACATAAAAAGTACTATCCATTAACCAGCACTTAACATTACCAAGTGTTGCTAAGGATATTTTACTTCCTAGAATCAAATTATATTCCGTAACATACCTTGTCTCCTTTAACACCAATAGATCACCATCCAAGCGTCTTAGTTCCTCAGAAATTGATATTTCTTCTTAGGTTTTCGGCTCCAGCCAAGGACTGGCTTTACGCCGAACACTCGATATCTTAGCAACCTGTGCTCGCTTCGTCGGGAGATAAACACGACAGCTAAGATTGCAATTAATCACGGATTCGAGAATTAGTTGGCATGGCAAGCTTTGTTTTTGGATTTTGTTTTTATGAATTTCCTGGTGTTCCAACGGAAGGACACATTTGATGAAAGATTAATTTCTCGAAACAGCCGTGTTATATTACTTTCTTTGGGGATATGTAAAGTTGAATGTTTACGCCCATAAATCAGAAGCAATTGAGCACTTGGAAGCCAGCATTCAGCGCGTTATTGCCGAAATACAGCCTGATTTACTGCGAAGAGTGTGAGGAAATTCGACCTCCACATTACCAGCCGCGTCGAAATCGTCTTTAAACGTCAATGACAAAAAAATATCTTTCAAATGAAGCCAATTTCATGGATATTAAAATCATTTTTCTTTGTTTTTTTGTTTTATTTCAATTTAAAGTTCCCCGTCTCTAAAAAAAAACACCCCTAACATCCCCGTGAAATTCATTGAGCCAAAAAAAACATAATCGTTGGTATCAAAATCTATTAAAAAATTTAATCATAGATTTAAGTCTTTAAATTTACAGATTGTTCAATGACTTCTAACTAAGCACTCGAGAAAATCTGCGATTAAAAATAGTTTTTTACCAACCGTTAATCCGGAAGTATTGAATAATAAATTAAATAAGATTGAAAGTTGAAATGTACTCTGGTCCCTTAAAAAAGAAAACAAACAAGGACTCCTGCTGTGTCTTAAATTGGCATAAATATCATTGCTGGTCGTTGGACGCACCATCGGTATCATCATACTGATGCTAGTATTGTGGTCAAAAGCATGGAAATGGAAGTACCAGTTATGTTTCCTATTGAGAGGATGAGTACAAGTTAGAAATTACTTTGGTCACTGTTCTATCAATATGCATAAAGAGGCTTGTGACGACTTCATTCGTATACGTGTATTTAGAATCACAACTGATCCTCCATTAACATCCGTTGGCAATGAACATTATTAAGTTTAAAAGTACTGAGAGTTCTTAGTATTCCACTGTCCTCATTTTTTCCCAACACATGGTTTCCTATACGTTGTGTTGTAGTTGTGTTAAATTGTTCGAGGGGATGTAAATGTGTATTCTGCAGAACATAACAAGCAACAAACATTTCCACTTTACCGTCATTAATGTACAAATAATTGCATAATTTCCTATTTAGTTATAATTTAAAGTGCAGGGTCTTCCATTTGAAAATGTTTTAATGAAATCATCATCATCATTTAATCAAGCTTAGTTAATTGGTATGCTCTTCAAATCACTACCATGACTGAGTAGTGTTGGAGAAATTGAGGGAGATGGTCTATAAATTAGTAGATCATTTATTAATGATGGTCATCACGAAATTGGTACTTAAAATACTTGCAAACTTCAAAAGAGCAGAACGCGAAAAATTAAGTCGAAAATTAAAAATACTATTTAAAATTAAATTATTTCATATGTCGAAAAAGTACGTCAACCACCAAAGACTTTAGCAACTACACAATGCCCAAGCGAACATTTCAAGTTTCAATTAAAACTTCATTATTACATATTATCAACAAATAATTTTTTATTACACCTAAAATTTTCATCCTTATAACACTATGAGTCCAGAAATATAAATTTACAATCATTTCACTTTCAATAATGAACTTTCTTTTCGTCTAACAAGCTTGTATCGTCCTCCAAATAATTGATAATTGAGTAGTCCTTGATATCTGAACATTCCGATGCTCGTTCTGAACATTCAGATGTTCTTTCGGAACATTGTGATGCTCGTTCACCCGCATCAAGAACGCCTGTATCAATTCTGATTACGTTTCCTGCACAATCCGATTGATTCTTCTCCAAAACAACAATAATATTTTTACCACGATATTCCTCGCCAAGGAGATCAGTTAAGTATCTGCTCTTCTTACTTCTTTGTTTTTGAAATATGGAACGAACATAATAGATGGGAAATACAACACAGCTACCAGATGCACATTCAGCATCGATGACTACTCCTCGCGCCAAAATTGAATTGGAACAATTGAGAAGGACGAGCAGGATGAAAGAAAGAGTTAGAGATGTCCAATTACTGCTGATTTCATTGTCTGTGAAGGATTAAAAGAGTTAAATGATCTTTTTCATTTTGCATAGATAATTGATCTAAACCTGATATAAAATACAAGTCTAAAAGCTGCCAAACTCCACGCCATATGCACATTGTCCCCACAAAAGCAAAAAATGTATAACAATCTGCAAGAATAATTTGTTTCCAGCCCTGTAACTGATCACATACTGATCTCATGCATGCTTGGAGAGAGAACGAAATGATTGCGATTCCATAGCCAATAAACTGAAATTAATTAGTGATAAATTTAATAAATCTTTAATTTTCATAAAGGGTTAAAAATGTAATTTCTTGTCATATCATTGGGGAATAAGTAGACGACGTGATGTAGTGGCTAGAGCACTCATCCCGTAAGCCGAAGGTCCCTGGTTCGACTCTCGTTGCCGGCAACGAGATTTATTTCGAGTGATTCTTCGGATGGACTATGAGCCCGTTCAGTTATGATATGTGCTCTTTCTTTGAATTTCATTTTAAATGGTCTATTAAAATTACTGTCGCCCTAAACTTCACTGCAAGAAATGTAACCGAAAGTACAGTGGCTCAAAATAATACTCGGACAATTGCATTTTCATAATTCGAATAAGGGTTCAAAATAAAATACATAATGCAAAATAAATATACAAATTTATGTATTTCTGCTACGCTAAATTTATGTTTGTTGAAATACATAAGCAATAAAAAATATGGGGGATCGTAGTAGTCTTTGCGTATAGACGTCTTTTAAATTGCTCCTGTCAAAAGTTTTCAAAAATTAAATTAATTTTTTAAAAACGTTAGTCCGAAGTTAATTTTTATCGGAAAAAATTTTATATTGTCGAAGTAATCGACTCAGGAAATTTCTATCGAATATTTTTACTTCGATTGGTAACGAAAAACAAATTCACAAAGAAAATTTCGCCGCTGGTATGGAGGAGCCCGACGGCTTCCCACCGTTGGGGCAACCTGGGGAATTGACGAATACGAAACTGGCGACAATCACTAAAAGAAAACATAACGAAGAAAACTCCGTAGATGGAGGATGCAAGCTGCAAATAATAGCGGATAATCAACAAATGGCCAAATTGCAGAAAGAAAATGATGAACTAAGGCAAGAGATACAGTCTCTCAAGGATCTTTTCAAGAAAGGGATGAAGCCTCAAAAGACGCAGCCACAAAATCAATGGCAACAGGTAACAAAGCCGAAGAAAAGTGCAAAGCAAGTAAATCCAGAGGAAGTTCTAAGTGCTGGTGGCACCAACGAGAGCCAAAATTATTTTGCAGCGCTGGAGGGATTAACCGAAGATATGGAAATCGAAGAAAACATCAGAGGTAATTCTAATCAAGATAATGACGTTAATTTCATTCAATATTTAAAGAACAAAAATAAGGAGAAAAAACCAGCCCGCAGTTCTGCTGGTTCCTCTGAAAAAGCTTCCAACAAGACAGAGAAAGTTCCGCCAATCAACGTGTTCGGACAAACCGGGAAAGATATGGTTCGGCTATCGGCAGCCGAAAATAAACTGGCCAATTTCGAAATCAAAAGAGTTAATGCCGAAAAATTAACTATAAGGACGAAATCACTGGTTGATTTCAAGTCAGCCAAAGATGCGCTGATTTCTGGGGAGGTTCCACACTTCACCTATACCCCAAAAAGTGAAAAGAATCAGACCTTCTTGTTGAAGGGTTTGGACAGCGGAGACGATACGGTCGATCTTCTTCAGGTGCTCAAGGAGGCTGCACCAGATATTGATTTTGTTTCAGTCAAAGCCTTTGCGACAAGAAGGTCGACCATAGAAAGGAAGAATTTACCACTTTACCTGGTACAAATTGCAAATAAGAGCAGTCCAAGTGCCCTTCAACAATTAAGGTACTTAAATTTCAGAGTGGTGAGGTGGGAACGCCTCCAGAAAAGAGAAGTCAACCAGTGTTATCGGTGTCAAAGATTTGGACATTCGGCTGCCAATTGTGCCATGCACTATCGTTGCGTTAAATGCAAAGACGTTCATGCTCCCGGTGAGTGCAAATTGGCTCAGACGGAGCCTAAAGAAAAATTATACTGCGTTAACTGCGGTGTTTTTGGTCACCCAGCATCATATCGAGGATGCTCCCGATATCAAGATGCGAGAGTAAAATTTGCTCCAAAGCAAACACAAGTACACCGTAATATCATACCTTCTAACTTCGTCAAGCCCGGAGTATTATTTGCACTCGCCGCTAGAGGACCAGCAGAAAATGCTGGAAATAATGTAAATAATGTAAGTGGCAATAATGAGCTGCTTCTCAAAATTTACCAGCAACTTAATTCTTTATCGGAGAGAATCGACAAACAAGATTCAAAAATTAACTTTGCTTTTCAGCGCTTAGGTCTTTCAAATGCCTAATAATAACTTGTCATCCAGTCATATTCCCATGGATAGGCTTCGCCTCATATCGATCAACGTCAACTCTATCGTTGCTATACATCGACGTGATTATCTCCTTGAATTTGTTGTTAAGCAAAAGCCTGACATCATACTTCTCACTGAAACCCACCTCAATTCATGGCATTCCATGGAATTCAAAGATTTTGCATTTGTAAGAAACGATAGGGTAATAGGTGATGGGGGAGGTGGCACCGGGATATTGGTTAGAAGACCCTATTGTTTCCAAAATATTGAAACAGTCGAATTCAAAAACTTTGAATTTCTTGAAGTGTCCGTCATCAAAATTTCACTGCCAGGAGGGGATAACCTCTTCGTTATCTCTGCCTATGCAACTGGTCAAAATGTTCTCAAGTTCAAGGAGGAACTCAATTCCTTGTTTGAAATACTCGAATTGAACAGGCTGCACAATTATTATATTTTTGCCGGTGACCTGAATGCCAAGCATACATCATGTCTAAACGCCACCAATAATCCAAGAGGTGTATTCCTGAAATCATAGATAACAGAGAACCAAATTGAATTCAGGTGCAACCTATATGGGTCGGAGTTCCCAACATACCCTAGGACAAATTCATATTTGGACCTCTGCATTGCTGACGCAAGACTTGAATTCAGCTTTAATAGTCCGCAACGGAAACTGCAGGTGCTTCCTTACGATAGCGACCATAACGCAATCGTAATGGAAATCAATCATCAAAGGGATGATTTCTTCCTCATTCCAGTTCAACATGAAAACCATCGGTTGAATTTCAAAAAAACAGACTGGGGAAAGTTTCAAAAGAAGTTTAATCGGGAGTACCAGAAGCAATGTCCTCCTTCTGATGATGGCAACGCTTGCTCAATGGTTCCTAATAACAGAAATCTAACTGACGATGAAATAGATCTCTATTTGTCGAAGTTAGAGAAGCTGACGTTGGAAACGATTGAGAAAGTAGTTCCCAAGATTAAACATCGAAACAATATGGAAGGATATGATACACCAACCATCGCAAGGTTGAAAAGATTGAAAGGCCTTCTTCTCACCCGCGTCAACAATATTTATCGACGATTTTTGGATTACAACCATCCCTCGTTGGGTTTGTTGAAATCACACCTGAAGAATGTCCGGAACTTAATCCGTTCATACTTCAGGAGTGAAGTCAGCAATCAATGGGCGGAAAAACTGAGGGGTATTAGCCTACAGGACCCAGATGGCGTTTTCGCGAAAGTGAATAGCTTATTCCGCAGGAAGTCTCGAGTGAAGGTATCGAATCTTGAAGTCACTAGTGATGAGATAAATCTTCTCGATAGAGCTGGTATCGAAATTGATAGTACGACTCCGGATAGAAATGGAAACAGGATTATATGTGATGGATTGCAGAAACTTGCCCTGATTGGAACACATTTAGAATTGGTTCATCTGCCAAACCCAGAGAGAAGGAATGAAATATTTTCGGAGGTCGTTGAAGCAAAAGTTTCCGACTTCAAATCAAGCCTGAACGGCCAATCAATTCTTTATTTCGATGAAACATTAACATCTGACCTCATACCGAGCTTGAATCTTATTGATTATTTTGTCAGCTATGAAGACTTGTGTTTCATATTTCGCAGAATAAACAACAAAAAATCATGTGGTACTGACGGTATCCCAAATATAGTTCTCCGACATTTGCCTGAGGTTGCTATTAGGAATTATTGCATATTGTTCAACAACATGTTGAACAATTCATATTTCCCAAATGAGTGGAAAAAGGCTAAGGTATTTCCGATCTTGAAGAAAGGAAAAGAATCTTCATGCCCTAAAAGCTATCGCCCAATCAGCTTGCTGCCTAACATCAGCAAGGCGTTTGAAGTGATACTCAACAGAGCATTAAACGCCCACATTGAGAAATATGAGTTGATGCCGAATTGCCAATTTGGTTTTCGTGCCAGGCATTCGACCATACATGCAATAACGAAAGTAACCTCAGACATCTGTTGGAAACTAAACAACAAAGAATGTGTTGGAGCATGTCTCATTGATATGGAGAAAGCCTTCGATACGGTATGGTTAGATGGACTAGTTTTCAAACTTCTTCAGGACAGGTTCCCCAGACACCTTGTCGCCATGATGTGTAATATGTTATACGGGAAATCATTTGTTGTAACTGATGGAAATCTGACAACAATGCGCGAATTCAAGGTCTTGAATGGTCTACTGCAGGGAACAGTTACTGCGCCCCTGCTTTTCTCAATATTCATTCGCAAGCTATTGAACAGCTTTGATTTTAATGTCTCGCCAACGCGATCATTGGTAGCGTTTGCTGATGATCTGATCATCTATACGGCAGACCGAAAAGCTACAATAGTTCAGAGCAATCTTCAAAAAATGTTTAATGATGTGCAGCTCTACACCGACAATTGGCGAATGAAAATCAATGCGCAGAAATGCGAAACAATTTTGTTACGGACAACGCTGCAGGGGGCCAGTCAAGACCTGAAACGTAATTGGAAGGATTTCCACATCATGGCTGGTGAGGGTAGTTCAGAACGGGTTCCACATAAATCCTGTGTTCGATACCTCGGTGTTCATCTCGATCAGTATCTGTACTACACTGAACATGTCAAAATCATGCTCAGTAAGGCACTAAAAGTAGTCATGGCCCTTCGGCGACTCTTTCATTCCAGATACATTGATCAAAAAGTCAAAGTTATTTGTTACAAGACCCTGGTTAGGCCAGTTTTGACAGACGGATGCCAGATCTGGTACAACCAGAGTGCTAGTACAATGGAAAGATTAAGAGTTTTCGAAAGGAAATGTCTTCGTGCATGTACTGGTTTGTACAGAAAGCCTGAGACGGATTGGAAGCACTATATATCGAATAGAAAAATTTATCAAACCGCTCAAGTGACAAGAGTCGATATCTTCATATTGAAACTTCTTCGGAATCATATCACAAGATCTGTAACTGTGAGTGAAAACCCTTGGATTTCACAGCCGTTCCACCCTACAGACGGGTATATTGTGACTTGCCTCACTACTGGCTTCGTTCCTCCAGAAGCATTCGTGTATTTGGACATGAATCGATATGTTTTTGATTCTGACGGCGTCCCAATCATATATCACATATACCGACGGGCCACCGATAAGAAGATAAAATATCCTCCGAATCTGAGTTCACGAGACCAACAATTCCAATGGAGATACTCATTTGCTAGATTCGTTGAG
This sequence comes from Odontomyia ornata, assembly GCA_963969285.1. Classification (NCBI taxonomy): domain Eukaryota; kingdom Metazoa; phylum Arthropoda; class Insecta; order Diptera; family Stratiomyidae; genus Odontomyia; species Odontomyia ornata. The sequence continues at coordinate 290,618,542 of OZ017740.1, read as the reverse complement.
GCTGGTCGAGCTGAGATGGAGCAATCTAGGTATTGGTGGCTGAATGACAATGTCTAAATTATTCGTGTTTATTTTCTGTTTTTGTGCTTTTTCTCGTTACTTAGTTTTTTAGATTCATCTCATTATTGCTACATCTAGTGTTGTTGTTTATTTGTATTATAATTAAGGTATAGGTTTTAATATAAGGTAACGTTTTTTTTGTTTTTTTTTGATTGAACTTATTTAGAATTAGGGTGTAACATATTAGGTATAGGATATAAGTTCATTGTTGTGTTAGTAATATCAGTAATTTGTGAATAATGCTGGTTGGTTTTTTCTCCTTTTTCCAATTGAATAAAAAAATATGAAATAATCTTAATTAATTTAAATTTGCAAGTGTATTTTTTTCATTAAATGTGTTTAACTGATAACGTATAAATTTAGAGAGCCATTCGGGCCATTAAGTTTTTTATAGTTTTATTGTTTGGAATTTGCTTTATGTTCTTTTAAAAATTTATAACGATTAGTATTAAATAAAGCGCTTTTGACTTTGACTTTGAGCAATAAAAAATATTATTTTATGTAATTTTAAAACATTAAAGAAGATACATAACACAGACATTAACCTCAAAGTAAAATTCGTACAATTAAGGGCTCATTTGACTTTCTGATACAAATATATGTTCTACTTTCTAATGATTTGTAGGTTATTTCTACGTATTTCCTATTCTAAGGTCCAGAGATGTACACAGGCCAAATAAGCTTCGTATTTACAAATCATCAGTCAAATCTTTGCTGTTATATGGAAATGAACATGGGCCCTGACGAGCGACTTCCAAAGTACGCAGGAAAAATGGTGACCCATTGAAACAAAGAATATAGTGCAGAGTGGCGAGCCACCTGTCCTCGTATCTGCAATACCTGCTTATGTGTTGAGGCAACCTGTTTAGCTTTAGTGATTAGGCATCCTGTTAGAACTGGTTCCCTTTGCACGCTTCCCAACAGGACTAAAAGTCCTGGTGGTGCTGATCGACGTGCGATGACAACGACTCTACAAAAGCCCCTGGAACAACAGAAAATATGACTACATCCCATCGTTGCGGGTCCCATACCCGGTAAAGTGCCATCAAATTTTTCTTATATTCTAGAAACCAACTCGTCATATACTTTATTTCTTGATTTTATAAACTCTACTATTACGACATTCGTATGGTAGATATGAAACAGACTTTAAATCGCAAAGGTCAAAAGGTTCAAATTCATATTCCAATGAACTTTATTGGTTCAATCGATATAAATCTCATGAAAACATAAAGCAAGTTTTACAACATTAAAGTATTCAAAAATTTAATGGCCCAAATGGCACCCTAAACTACACAATCTCCAGTTAAAAATTCGTCAAAAAAACCCAACATCATATGTTATCAAATGAAAATTAGTAAGTATTATCAATTCATTGGAAAAAAGGAGAAAAAACCGACCAGCTCTATTAAAAATTACGTATAATTAAATGTCATCAATATACCCGTCTGTAGGGTGGAACGGCTGCGTAATTCAGGGACTTTTGCTCACCGTTGCAGACATTGCGATATGATTTCAAAGAAGCTTCAAAATGAACGCATTGACTCTCACCACTTCGGCAGCTTGATAAATTCTTCGATTCGATTTATACTACTTCGAATCTGTCTCAGGCTTTCTGTACGGACCAGATCATGCACGAAGAAATTTCCTTTCCGAAACTCATTACATTTCCATTCCACTGGCACTCTGATTATATCAAATTGGACATCCATACGTCAAAACTGGTCCAACCAGAGCCTTGTAAGAGATAATTTTGACCTTTTGATCAAAACATCTGGAATGAAAGAGTTGTCAAAGAGGCATGAACACTTTAAGCGCTTTACTGAGCATGGCTTTCATATGTTGCGAATGGAGTCTCGAGGTTTGGCGAACCTTTGAGTATGCAAGTTCCTCTGGTGTTAGGTAAAACCCTATGGGAAGGAACCCAGAAAAAAAAACAATGAGGAAAGTGAAGGAAGGGAAAAAATTTTCGATGTAGTGGGTCGGAACTCCAGTAATGGGGGGAGAGGGTAGTAAGCGAGTCATCCACTGAATGCAAGGTTATAGAGGTGATGAGCTTGGGAACCTTGGAAAATATAATTGAGTTGTCGGGCTTGACGAGGCGATGCTTTACTGGAGCTTTGTGCGAGCGCAAACTTTAGAAGTTGATGGTCTGTTTTAATCACAAAAGCTCTACATCCTAGCTTGTCTCTAAAATATTTTACAGCTGAATAAATTGCTTGCAATTCGTTTTCGTATGTGCTGTATTTAATTTGAGCATCACTGATTTTCTTTGAGAAGAAGCTCACAGGTTTCCACTGACCTCCGTCAAATTGTTCAAGTACTGCGCCAATTGCCGTATTAGAGGCATCTGTTGTAAGTGCTAATGATGAACTCGGAGTAGGATGCGTGAGAAGCGTAGCTGTTTCTTATAGGTGTTTGCTGCTTTCAAATGCCTTTTCAGCTTCCGCGGACCACTTAACTTCTATTTTATCGTTTCGTTTGTTGCTCACGATAAGGGAATTTAATGGGATTAAAATTTTAGCTGCTCCTTTTAAAAATTTACTATAGTAGTTAAGCATGCCCAAGAAACTTCTTAGTTGGACTATTGTTCGTGGCTTACTATAGTTCTTGATAGCGTCAACCTTGCTGTTTTAGTGGTTGGATACCAGCTTCGTTTGACAAATATCCAAGATATTTGACATCCGGCTTTCCAAACACGCATTTGGCAGCATTAATACGGATTCCATATTTCGTGAGACGTTTGAAGAAAATCCTTAGGTGCTGTTTACGTTCTTCTGGATTCGATGACGCGGTAAGAATATCATCCAAATATCCGTAACGAAAATCAAAACCACGTAGCACCAAATCGATGTATCTTTGAAAAGTTTGTGCAGCATTCCGTAGTCCAAATGGCATATACAAAATCTCAAAAAGTCTAAAAGGCGGTATTACTGCGGTTTTCGGAACATCCGCCTCCGCAACAAGGACCTGATGATACGCTCGAACAACATCAATGGTAGAAAATATACTCTTACCATAAAGATTGTGTGTAAAATCTTCTACTCCAGCGATTGGATAACGGTCGGGTATTGTGATTTGAATTCAAACGACAGTAATCTCCACAGGGCCTCCATTCTTCAGATTTTTTCTGTACAAGATGTAATGGACTGGCCCATTGACTGCTTGACGGACGGCATATTCCCATTTGAACCATGTTCTCAAATTCCTTTTTTGTAGCTAAACAAGCAGCCTTTTCTGGGACTGGAGGTTCATTTGTTTTGGTGAAGTGCCTTATCGGGTTTGGATTAATTAGGCTAGGATATTCGGCCAATATACGATAGAATTCATCTTTTTTTTCAAATTATTGAAACTGTAGCCATTTCTTCTGCTCTTATTTCAACAAAAGTCTACAATTTCATTTAACACGCTGTTATCCGTTTTTGGTTTACTATCTACTGCAGTCGCTGAGTCCATACCGAACGCATCACATATTTTATCTGCAGTTTCCATTAACATATTGTTACATGTACAAATAATTCTGCGAGCTACTTTCGCAATTGTTTTCACAACAATGAAGAACACGAATTCACTCGAAACCACGAGAACCCAACAAGCATGATCAACATCTGCAAGTGACGTCACTCCATTCATTAATTTGCTCGAACCTACCAGGTACCTCTCGGTAGAACATTCGCCAATGTACGAGAAATGGGTGAATACGTAGAGACCCTATATAAAGGCGAGCTGAATGAATGGGGGGATCATCATTCATTCGACCGCGATAAGAACTGCGATAGTGTGTTTCGTAATAGTGAAGTGATTTAGAAGACAATTGCGATAAGAAATTTATGGACAAGTGTTAGATAATTTTCATAGTGAAAATTAAAATTAGTGAAAGTGTTAAATTGTTTATTGTGCATTTTCGTAATTAAATAAATTCTTTTAACTTAAATTAAAAGACATTGCGTTTTCACTTTCCCGGAACATTAAAATTATTGGCCGCGAACCGGAAAACACGTGACAGTGGTGTCAAGAAGTGCGAAAGAAAAATTTTGAAAGTGAAAATTTGAACATTTTTATAGTGCACAATAGTAAAATTTAAAGAAACATTAAAAATGCCACGAAGCTTAAACTTAAAAATTAATGAATTGACCATATCGGAGCTCAAGGAGGAGTTGGAACAGCGGAATCTGGCCACACAAGGTACAAAGGCCATACTGATTGCACGCTTGCGTGACGCGATCGAGTCGGAAGGCGTGAATCTGGATTCGGGTGAGCTCTCAGATGCGGAAAAAGGCGCAGAAGGTGGAGAAGTAGAAACACCCAAATCAAAGGAGCCAGAAAATGCGCTGATGCAAATGTTAATGCTGATGTCATCCAGTCTGACTGCGAAGCTAGATGAACAGTCATCCAGTTTAACTGCGAAGCTAAGTGAACAGTCATCCAATTTAACTACGAAGCTTGATGAACAATCAGCGAAGTTAAATGAACAATCAGCGAAGTTAAATGAACAATCAGCGAAGCTAGACCAACAAGCGATCGAAATCAAGGCAGATTTTCAAAAACAGTCCACCGAAATAAAAGCGGAGCTCGGCAGCCTGAACAAACAAATTAAAGGCGTCGAGGAAAAGGTTTACCAGGTCGAGGAAAAGGTCAGCCAGGTCGAGGAAAAGGTCAGCCAGGTCGAAGAGAGAATGAACCATGAGATGGAAAAAGTGAAAAAAGAATTGCAAGCAGCGAAGGCAGTAGTAACTATTTCACCAGCCCCGCTTATAACCGCAGCGCAAAGCACATCCAGAAATGTGCAAGCACCAATATTCGATGGGCAAACGGTCTGGAGTATTTACAAGACCCAGTTTAAAGCTGCCGCAACGGCAAATCACTGGAATGAGCAGGAACGCGCAACTGCATTAATTCTTGCTCTAAGAGGCCCAGCTGCCGAGCTTTTGCAGACGATCCCCGATGAATTGCACTCAAACCCGAATGCTATAATGAATGCGCTCGACATGCGTTATGGAGACGATCATCTAAAGCAGATTTATCGGTCACAGCTAAGGCATCGGATGCAGAAGTCTGGTGAAACCCTACAGCAGCTAGCCCAAGACATTGAGCGACTAGCACTTTTGGCTTACCCAGCCTACGACTCAGAACATCGAGATGATGCAGCAACAGAAGCATTCATCAGCGCACTAAAAGACCCGGAATTGCTACAAGCCGTGCGTTTAGCTCAAAAGCAAACGGTTAAGGACGCATTGGCTTACAGTCTGAACTTTGAGGCAGCGAAAAACGTGACTCGTACCGCTGCCCGGGTTCGTGAGGTAGTGACAGACGAGTGCAGGTGTGAGCGCGTCGAAATTGAGCGAGACCCGCATGTAAATGGTGCGCCTAGATGCTGGAATTGCGGAGAGAAGGGGCACCTACAAAGAGACTGCAAGAAGCGAAGAAAACCGAGCTATTGTCCATGGTGTGCAGCTAGAAGGAGATCCAGACCGAGTCAGGAGCCCAGAATGGAAGCCCTTCAAACAGAGGGGTCGGGAAACATGTAAGAGCCAACTTCGTGGGGCAGAGGTTGGCTAGGAGGATCGACGTCCCCAGCACCACCATCACCGTGTCAAGACTTCATCGTGGAGAAGCGGACTTATGCCTTCCGGGTCAAGTTAACGGAGAAAACTGCACCATAACAATCGACACTGGTGCAACCCGATCGATTATCCGACAAGACCTAGTTAGACAGCAACAACTTCACAAGGGCAGAATTTTCTCACTACGGACAGCTACGGGAGAAACTGCACCTGTTCATGGAGAGGTCAACCTCCAGATACAGTTGGGAGACCTTGTGTTCCGACACAATTTTCTGGTTGCGAATATTATGGATGACTGCATTCTCGGAATGGATTTTCTGCGACCACATGGAATCACGTTGGATTTGGGCAAACGTGTATTGAAATGGCAGAATGTCGAAGTACTGATGGAGGATCCCAGCGTCCAAATTCCCAAGATGAATGTAGTGGTATGTACTGACACTGATGTACCGAATTCTTCCGAAAGCATTGTATGGGCCAAGCTTGATGGTGATTCTGGAGACCACCAACGAAGACGTCCGCATCGCGCAGTTTGATTGTAGGACGAAGCCTTGTAAGATCTTTAAGGAACGGATATGTGCCGGTTAGAGTCCTTAACACCGCAGATTCAACCACGAGCATTAAAGCGGGAGAAGTCATCGGCAGCTGCCAGCCTGTTTCCACCATCACCTCTTTGGAAGCTACTCACGACCATCATTGCAAAAGGAGGCAAGACACAGACAAAGCCCGGGAATCAACGTCTGCAATATTGAAGCAGGTCAAATTGCCAGTGCAGCTATTCAAACGAGCCTCTGATCTGGTCACCAAGTACAGTGACATCTTCTCAACAAGCCCGGATGACCAAGGCCGAACGAGTCTGGTAACTCACGTCATAGATACACAGGGAGCCAAGCCGATTCGACAAGCTGCCAGACGCCTCCCTATAGCCAAACAAGGAGAAGTGAGCGCGCTGATCTCGGACATGGAAAAACAAGGCTTTATTGAACCTTCTGTCAGTCCATGGGCTGCGCCTGTAGTTCTAGTAAAGAAAAAGGATGGTAGCACTCATTTTTGTGTCGACTATAGGCAGCTTAACGACGTCACTAAGAAAGATAGTTACCCGCTCCCACGCATCGATGACATCATGGACACTTTAGCCGACGCAAAATGGTTTTCTACACTCGATCTCAAGAGTGGCTACTGGCAGGTAGAAATCGACAAGAAGGACCGAGAAAAGACCGCATTTTCAGTTGGGACCGGATTGTGGCAATTTGTGGTGATGCCGTTTGGGCTTTGCAATGCTCCAGCCACTTTCGAACGCTTGATGGAATACGTGCTCTAACCTCGAAAACCTGATTGGTGTACCTAGATGACATCATTGTCATCGGGAGAACGTTCGAAGAGCATTTGCGGAACTTAGAAGAGGTTTTCTCCAGGCTGCGACTGGCAAATTTGAAACTTAGTCCCGATAAGTGTACCCTTTTCGCAGCTGAAGTAAAATACCTGGGACACGTCGTATCAGCAGAAGGGGTCAAAACAGACCCTGAGAAGATTGAAGCCGTGAAAAGCTGGCCAACACCAAACAACAAGCACCAACTACGAAGTTTCCTGGGTCTGGCAACCTACTATCGAAGATTCGTCAAAGACTTTGCCAAAATAGCTAAGTGTCTCCATCAGCTAACCGAGAAAAATCGTCCGTATGTCTGGAACGAACAATGCCAGACAGCCTTTGAGACCCTGAAGGAAAAGCTGTGTGAATCACCCGTGCTGGCGTATCCGAAACCCGGAAAAATGTTTGTAGTTGACACTGATGCAAGCAACGGCGGTATTGGAGCTGTACTCTCCCAGCAGATCAATGGCGAAGAAAGAGTCCTCTCGTATTACAGTCGAGTTCTTTCAAAAAGTGAGAGGAACTACTGTGTGACCAGGAAGGAGCTATTGGCTATAATAGAGGCCACCAAGCAGTTCCACAAATACCTAAATGGCCAGAAATTTGTTCTTCGAACGGATCATGCATCGCTGAGATGGCTACTTAACTTCAAAAACCCCGAGGGACAAGTTGCGAGATGGATCGAAAGATTGCAGTCATACGACTACGAAATTGTTCATCGAAAGGGCGGAGCTCATGGAAATGCTGACGCCCTATCTCGTCGCCCATGTCCAGCTAACTGCAAGTATTGCCGACGGATTGAAGAAAAGGAACCGCCCGTTGATTTGCGACTGATAACGGCCGAATTCGATGAAGGTTGGTCATCGGAGGAGATTCGAAATGCCCAGCTAGCCGATGAAGACATCGGACCATTGCTCGTATGGAAGGAGACGACTGGGCGACCTGAGTGGAAAGACGTTTCAACGCATGGCGCAACCCTGAAAAGCTATTGGGCACAATGGAACTCCCTTCAGGTGGAGGGTGGTGTACTCAAGCGGAAATGAGAAACGGCGGATGGCAGCTTCTATAGGATGCAAACTATACTACCCAAAAGCCGAATCCACGATGTGGTAAAGGAAATGCATGAAGGATCCTCGGGAGGCCATCTTGGTGTTAACAAGACCTTAGCGAAATTGCGGGAAAGATTCTACTGGCTCCACGCTCGAGAAGACGTAGAAGACTGGTGTCGCAGATGCACAATTTGCGCTTCCGTCAAAGGTCCAAAACGACGACTGAGAGGACAAATGCAAACCTATAACGTTGGGGTACCGTTTGAAAGGATTGCTGTTGACATCGCTGGACCCTTTCCTGAATCTGAATGGGGAAATCGATACACGCTCGTTGTAGCTGATTATTTCAGCAAGTGGCCCGAGGTCTACCCAATTCCCAACCAGGAAGCAACTACTGTAGCCGAACAGCTAGTGTTAAATTGGGTCAGTAGGTACGGTGTGCCTTGCGAACTACATTCGGATCAAGGCCGAAACTTTGAGTCACTAGTTTTTGGCGAAATGTGCGAGCTGCTCGGGATACGGAAAACGAGGACAACACCGCTGCATCCCCAATCCGATGGAATGGTCGAACGTTTCAACGGCACGCTCAATAAACACCTTGCCAAGATGGTTGACGAGAACCAAAGGGACTGGGACCGACATATCCCACTATTTTTGATGGCGTACAGAGCTGCCGAACATGCATCGACGGGCCAAGCCCCAGCCAAAGTCATTTTTGGAAAGACTATTCGTCTGCCAGCTGATATAAAGTTTGGAACACCCCCCGAGAAACCCCAAACGATCTCGGAGTACGCAAGTGATCTAAGACAACGGTTGAACCAGATACATCGGACAGTGCGAAAACACCTCGAATCGGCTACTGACCGCATGAAGACCAGGTATGATCTAAAGGCTAATTCTACTGGCTTCCAGCAAGATGACTTGGTGTGGCTATATAACCCGCAACGGCGAAAGGGTAGGTCTCCAAAGTTGCAACATAACTGGGAGGGACCATACCGAGTCACAAAGCGAATCAACGACGTCATATATCGCATACAGGAACACCGTAAACCGAGAGCCAAAATGAAAATCGTGCATCTAGACCGTCTTGCTCCATATTACATCCAGGGAGAATTGACTACAACTGGCGACACATCTTTTCGGGGCGAAAAGAACTGAGGTGGAGGCAGTGTTACATGTACAAATAATTCTGCGAGCTACTGTCGCAATTGTTTTCACAACAATGAAGAACACGAATTCACTCGAAACCACGAGAACCCAACAAGCATGATCAACATCTGCAAGTGACGTCACTCCATTCATGAACTTGCTCGAACCTACCAGGTACCTCTCGGTAGAACATTCGCCAATAAACGAGAAATGGGTGAATAGGTAGAGACCCTATATAAAGGCGAGCTGAATGAATGGGGGGATGATCATTCATTCGACCGTGATAAGAACTGCGATAGTGTGTTTCGTAATAGTGAAGTGATTTAGAAGACAATTGCGATAAGAAATTTATGGACAAGTGTTAGATAATTTTCATAGTGAAAATTAAAATTAGTGAAAGTGTTAAATTGTTTATTGTGCATTTTCGTAATTAAATAAATTCTTTTAACTTAAATTAAAAGACATTGCGTTTTCACTTTCCCGGAACATTAAAATTATTGGCCGCGAACCGGAAAACACGCGACAATATTAATGTCGTCTTTCGCGGTTACAGACAAAATGGCGCGAATACGCGATGGTAGTCTATGTAACTCCACAGCACGAATAGCATCGTAGGGTAATTGCGACCTGGCAAGCAATTTCATTTCTCGGAATAATTCCGACGGTTTTTTATCGCCTAATTCTAAATCAGTTAGAATGCGCGTTAACTGATTTTCAGGGGAGTCCGAATATCGCGAGATTAAATGTTTTTTTAATGTTTCGTATTTATTTGCTTCACTTATATCTCGTAAAATGTCGGTCACTTATTCATACACTTCACTTTTAATCGAAGCCAATAAAAGTTAAAACTTTGAGGTATCGGATGTAACGCGATTTATTGCAAACGACGCTTCAATTTGTTCGAACCACACATCGCGACGACACATAAAAAATGGCGGCAATTTCACGCCACACAAAGACACCACACGCGGCAGGTATGAACGTCATGCGCTGACTTGGGAGTTTCATTCGTAGCCGGTAAAATATCGTCTTTTTCGTATAATTTAGGAACTGCACCACTGGTAGTCATTATGGAAATAATCAGAAGTCCACTCTGTTTTTAAACTCGAAGTCACCACTTTGTAGGGTTAAGTCAAATAATAGAGGTGCTTCCTTCTACAATATTAATAAAAATAGTAGAAGGAAGCATCTCTATTATAAAATAACGATGTACATTATACGCTGGTTCGGACGGCACTAACTTATTCTACTATATACATATACATAAGATGTGAATTTACTTACAGCGGTTCATATTGGTTTTTGATTTCAAATGCTAGATAGCCTCAATTGTTACAGCCTCTACACCACCATGACCTCCGCCGTCGCCATGGTCAAATTGGGCTACGAACTGCTACCCATCCACCGTATTCTCCAGATTTGGCCCCTTCGAGTTTGTTTTGTTTCCAAACTTGAAAAATTCACTCACCGGGCAGAAATTTGAGTCGAATGAGGAGGTCATCGCCGCCACGCAGGCATACTTTGCAGACCTCGATAAAACGTATTTTTCAGATGGCTTCAGAGCTAAGAGAAGATTGCTACTTTTCCAAAGTTTTCGTTTTTCTTTTGTAGGCTAAGGGGTCGTTCAAGTATGACGGAAGCAGATTTATTACAATTATTTACCCCCCCCCCATCCCCCTTGTCAGCAAAAGTAAGCAAAGCTCTTACCCCACCCCCCCTTCCTTCCATGCTTACGTAAACATTGTTGTATGCACTTTTCTTTAAATGTATCCTGTTTTTTTATTTATTCATGAGCAGTAGTTATAATAACAGAACTTAAAAAAAATAGATTTAGGATAGAGAACTTTAACGCACTTATTATTCATTTAAACAAACTTTATTGACATGGTATTCAGCATAGAGTGTGGTACCAATATTATAATCATATGTGATATTACGAACAAAACAAACTTCTCTTAAATTTGTTGGTATACATATTAATTTCAATTAACAGTCTTCAGTTCATGACACCCGAACCCATGATTCTAAGTTTTCGATGATATTGGATGTTTGCTGCTTAATGCTGTATGTCTGCTCACTTTCATCCGATTTTGGTATGTCTACGTCGTTCTCATCGAGCCATTCATCATCGTGGTGCTCTAAATTTTGAATAATGCACATCAGTTCATTAGCACGACGAGAAGCGACTTTTATAGGCCTAACTTTTATATCAGTATGCCTGCTTACTTTTTCATGGATCTTCTCGATGTGACGATTCAGTGACTTGACGGAAGCATGATAAAGACCACACGTTTTGCATGTTTGACTTGATAGCTTCAATTTTACCGTCGGAAAAAAATAATCGTAGGGCATTTGCAGGAAATCTTTGAGTTTAGCGTAGAGCTGAATTGACTGGAAGATTGAGAAATTGCCCTCCATCATCCGAAACCAAGTCATCAACTGTTTGTTTTAATTTTACTGGTGGTAGAAGAAACCTATTGTCTAGTAATCTAAATAGGCCACTTCTTGGACGACAGCACTCTATGTTTCTACATTTTACAATTTGAAGCAAGTATTGGCTTTCACGCACATGTTTGGAATACCATTTAACGTCTGGGAAATCAGGAAGTTCTTGCTCGCCCGGCCCAACATATTTTGCAGTAACATGATAGCCATCAAATTCCATTGAACTCCATACTTCAGCTAACACATTTCCTACAAACTCGAAATTGGATATTTCTAAATGTTCATTAATTTTAACGCCACGTTCATCCAAACGAGACCCAAAAAGGTCATGAGGCAATATCAAACCAGCCAGTTCCCAACTAAGAGGAGCCATTCTGCGCTCTACTCTGTTATACGCACTTCTGTCAGGAGCATTGGTAGCTAAAAACAATGCATCGAGATCATGTCACATAAAGTGTTGTATAGCAAACCCTATAACTTTTTGATAACGTGGATTTTCATCTGGCCTTCCATCAACCGTCATGATTACCACTGGTTTAACCAATATGGTCAGTTTTAGCTAATGCTTGAAACTCTTCAAGTTCGAGAAGCGTCTCGAAATCCTGAGCATGAGTATTAACAATAGATGAACTATGCTTCTCACTTCGAATAGCGATGTATGTTGGTCCAGAATATCCAAGGGCTTGCGGTTGTCCTTACATACTGGAAGTGATTTTGATACCAGTATAAACTGATAGTATTAATTTATGCCGCTCAACGATTACCCAGTCGTGATCAGGCAATTTGTTTCTATATTTCATGCGCATTAAAAGAGGTGCTTGCTTACTTGCCGCAGTAACACCAATAGGGACCCGAGCTTTATCATCTTGAGATATGAAAAATACTTGATCTGGTCCAAGTATGGATGCTTTATTCTCCAAATAATGGATTGATGTTTCAGCGAAATTGCTATCTAAGTGGCTTTTGTGGTGATCAGCCTTAGCCCGAGTGAGTTTAACAGGGACTGTCGAGACATGTCTTCTTTCCTCTGTAGAATTAGATTTTCTACGAATCAAACGAAGATATGTCGCATTTCGACTAATGTCAAATCCTATTTTACGTAATTCTTGTGTGAGTTCATTAAGAGTTTTTACACTGTGAGTAGATTCCGTTCGTCTTCTATCATCTGCTGTACTCCCAAATAAAACAATATGTGCAATTATTTTCAATATATGGTTGATCGTTTTCTAGGCTAGGACGTCCCACTGAAACCCTCAGGGATAGTTTTTTTTTTAATTTCTGGATTTTCAAGACAAATATCTTCTAACTTTCTTTTCATACCATCTCTGTGTTTCTTCTGGGCAACTACGTTTTGAATCTTCCTGTTTAAAGACCGTTTCGCTGTTTTTAATTCTTCGCGTAACTTAATGATCTGTTTATTAACTTCAACACGGCTTGGCATAGTATCTCTGGCAGAATACAAAGCATTCAGATTTTTTTGAGTAGAGCAATCTTATTTTTCAACGCTCCCTGAGGAGGTTCTTTCTGTTCTTTAGCATTTGAAGCTGGTGTTTAATTTGTGTTTTGTCTACAGGTTTACAGGTTTTCATTGCCTAAAAATTAAAACACTCTATAGGTACTGCTGATGATTCTCTTATTAAACTTAAAAAGAGCTACATACACACTATAGTGAGTACATTTAACATGTTTGATTTACTTTAACGTAGCGAAAATGAATCTACAGTTTTATATATTTATCCGATCAAATACAGGGCCGATTAATTATTGACACACGTCAGTAAAGGTATGACACCCTTATAGTTACATGAAAGCGTGCCTAAACCTTCTCTAAATTTTTGAAAAAAAATTTGTAGATTTTGTAAGAGAAAAACGATTAATCAACTCAAAATACTTTTTTGCTTATCAATCCTATTTCTTATTGTGATCAAAATACTCTTTTAGGCCCCATTAAAAAATCGTATTCAAAGATTATTAACAGCCACAGCAGGGAATCGAACCCGTCAAATACAAAAAATTAACACTCTGTATTTTTGTGACCAATCGACGGAGTCAATCATAAGAAATAAATCCATCCAATGAACATTACCTCTAAAGTTAAAGGCAGGCTGTAATGTCTGCTAATCATTAAACGTCAAAATTCTGTTTTCTTTACTCATACTTAAAATGGTTTCATCATTCACCTTGGAAAAAAAAAACTTAGTAGATTGGAGTTGTTCTTAGTCGCTGCTTGCAATTCTTCTTCAATTCTCTTGGAGACAATAATACCAAGTTCCTTGTCGGATTTCGCTTGTGACTTATAATTACGCCACACTTCGTTAACTTACTCCTATACATTTTGTACTTTTGTATTTGTATGACATTTTTTTAAAACTTTCGAAAAACTTTTGGTATAACTTGGATTTGTCTATTTGAAACGACATCCTATTGAAACAATTCAACTTTGGCGAAAGTGTATCAACGTTAACACAAACATAAAATTGCTTTGCTTTGCTTACTATACGTCAAATCGACAATCGTACCGAAACGAAACTAGATTGACGGAAGAAATTCGGACAAGTGAATGGCGCGCGGTAATTTCCCTACTCGGTTCTAAGCGAGCACCTTAACGAAAACATTATTTGGGGGAATTTCCGAAACTGGCTGTCGTTTTCAAACATAGATAATGTGTGGGTTGCCATGTGTGTAAAAAAAGTAAATAACTACTGCTGACGTGATTACGATCTAGAACCCCCCCACCCGCATCTCATTAAAAATATGCAAAGCGAAGACCCCCCGTCCCCCTATAGTGCTTACGTAATACTTGAACGGCCCCTAAGAACTAATCGGACCGCCAATCTCAGATTTCATTAAAAAAGGTAACCGTAGGTTAAAGTCTGTTTTAAATATGTTAATAAAATTATACCATGTTTAAATAGTGTAGTTTTGTTTTGAGACAAACAATAAAATTCTAAATATTATTTGAAATATCTTTCAGGATTCTTGATCAAAATATAGAAATTGCATATTTTGCATTTTCGCTTTTTTCTTCCTGCTGATAAGAGATACTTAATTATCATACATAATGTGGCGTCTGATTTACAGCTGATATTAAGTTATGATAAGAAATTACGAAATTGCTGTTTACAAAGCAAACTCCACAAGTTTTAATGTAAATAAACAAAGCTCACTCAAATTATTTTCAATCGGATTAAAGTTTATTGCATCTTTCCAACAACAGTCAACGAATTCATACGATTTAAATCTAATTTAATTGCAAACACATGCGAATTATGCACAAAACTTATTTCTCGTCTGATAACGTCTTTGATAACAATATTCGAGGTCGGCTGTTTGTCTGAAATCGATTTATCTTAATCAAGCCCGGGTCTATCTCCAATCCACGTCAAAATGTACAATAATAATTTAAAAAGTTTCATCTCTCCCGCAGCATATGCCCGAAGATATGCATACCAGTTACTCATATGGCACGACGTGGGATGTTTGTTTATATCTTCAAGATACTGCCCTCCATTCCGATTTAACAAAATGTTTGTACATACTCGTGGAATATACAACGTGTCATTTGAACTCACTAATCTTTTGGCAGAAAGCTCAACAGTCCACACACATGCTCAAATTTCCACTTATTAGTTGATCTATCCTAATCTTGTGTGTTGTTATTAAGTTTATCTAAAATGATGCAGCTATTGTGTATTAATCAAAGGTAACAATCAAAAATCTGCCTTCAGTTTTGTGTTGCGAGGAGAGTACACACTCGTACAGCGGTTAGTTAGCGAATGTTAAGATGATCTTGTGTAATCTAATTAGGGAAGTGGCATGATGCGAAATATTTTGCATTTGAAAATTCTTAGGAGAATAAATAGAACGTATTTAGGCATAAGATTTATTTTGTCATGTGATGACATCTAATGGTATCTTATCTGTAATATACGAGTGAGCGAAATTAGTAAATATTGCAAAAGATATTACGAATGACGACAGAATTGCAACCTTTCAGATTAGAGGGTCAAACCGAAATTGTTGGAATGTTATCTGTTATGAATTCGTTTTACATGCACTGATTCGCATTGTACGGTCGTTCACATTAAATTTTCTTATTTTGCTGAGAGTTTGATAATGAACTAGAAAAAATCCGAAAGAAGATTGCATAGAAATTCTTGACATGTTTGGGTTAAGCCTTGAAATACTTTTTCTGTTGCATTGATAACAGTTTATACATATAAGAAGTTTGGGTTTTTGTACTTACCGTCGATGCCCATCCAGTCAAAACAGGATCATCGGGATACAGAACTACGTCGAAAAATATCCACACACCGCGCCAAACTACGGCTACTAACGTTCCTAAGACTAGCGTTGAAAATAAGCAATCCAAAATGTACAACAATGGTTCCTCCGTGACCTGAAAAGAAGGATGTCATTAATATATTGCGGAGAATCTACAATAAGCTATTCTTTAATAAGCTAAAACACTGAAATTCTTTAGTCAACTATATTGTTGAATTACTCATCATTTATCAAAATCATTCAATTAAATAATTGATTACTATTATAAATAACACACATTTCCCATGCATTGAAATACGAAACCAACATTTACAAGGTGCTCTCCAAAATAAACGAGACTTTTGTCTTAAAATTTTGTTTGGTGGCGCCATCTGTGAATGAGATAGTGCGTTGGAAAGTTACATCCCTCCCTGACTTCCAGTGAGTGGTGGTTTGCATCTAAAGTGACATTATCTTTGTGTCATTGGTACAAAAATGAGTTTCGAACAAAGAGCTAATATCAAATTTTGTTTTAAAGTTGGTAAAACGTTTACCGAAACATTTGAATTGATGAAAAAATTTATGGCAATGATTGTCTATCTCGTGCCAGAGTTCATGAGTGGTTTACACGTTTCAGAGATGGTCGTGAGGACATCAATGACGATGAACATACGGGCCGCCCAAAATCAGTGATCACCGAAAACTCCATCGAATTAGTGCGTGAATTTCTCAAAAATGAGCCGAAATCATCGTTTAAATTCATGGAATTGGAGTTGAATATCTCCAAAACATCAATTTATCGCATTTCAACCGATTATTTGGGCGTACGAACGGTCTGTGCACGTTTTGTTCCGCCTAAGTTAACTGATGACCAAAAATTGCTCAGAATTCAACATTCGAAATACATCATTAAAGAGGTGAGAAAAGATGGGAACTTTCTTTATAACATTGTAACTGGTGATGAAATATGGTGTTTCCAATATGAACTTGAAACCAAGCGTCAAAGTGCCGAATGAAAGGCCCCAGACGCGCCACCACCCAAAAAATCGCGTTTGGAGAAGTAAAAAATCAAGTCGATGCTCATTTGTTTTTACGATTCCAAGGGAATTGTCCATAAGGAGTTCGTGCCAACGGACCAAACCATCAATGTAATTTTCTATCTTGGCGTTTTGAAGCGTTTGTTGCATCGCATTCGTCGAATTCGACCTGAATACCGCGAAGGAGGAGGCTGGCGCTTATTGCATGATAATGTACCATCTCATCGATTCTTGTGACTGATTTTTTGACTAGTGTTGAAATATGAAACCCACCTCAATGTACTAATAAACTAATGTACCAAAATTGTTCTAAAACTTTTGACACGAGAATAAACTTGCTTAGTTTTTCTTCTTCTACAGTCCGTCGCCACAACCAGACGTGTTTTATTCATCGCTCCTTGTAATAGCCTATTTAAATTCCACTTGCTGCGAACCAGAACAACAGGTTATGGGCCCAGGTTTGCGGAATAAATAGAGTAAGGTGCGGCGTACATTTTAAGAGATAAAATTTCCGTGGCCCAGAAAAAGTGCAATAAACTGACATTTGTTGTCGTCGTAAATTACGAGTTTTTCGGTCATCATTATGGAAAGCAAAAAAGGTGATTTCACGAAAGTGGCGAAGCTGACAGGCTCAGATAATTATTTATCGTGGCGTCGGAACGCCAGGCTTGTTTTGGAGTGGCACGATCTCGATGGATTCCTGGAAGAAAACGCGACGGACAGTAAATTGGTGGCACCCGCTGCAACGGCGGCGGTGGATGTTGCAGTGGCCGCATTGGCGGCTGATTTGGACAATGCCACACTGCAAGCAGCGGTTAAAAGTGCGCGATATGCAGAAAATGCGGCAATCATTCGTGATGCGATTTCAGTAAGTGACCGTGTGAAGTAATCCAAACAAGCTAAAGCAAGATTAATGATGCTAATAGATCCAAAACTACACAATGAAATTGGTGAACATAATACGGCAGCGGATCTGTGGAAAAAGTGTTCGGAATTGTACCGTAATAACAATTGGCTTAACAAAGCAAAGGTTCTCGGGGACTTCACATCGTTGCGGTTATCAAACTTTGACTCAATGGAGACGTTTCTGCGTGAACATACAGCCGCGATGTGCCGTTTACAAGAAGCCGGTTTTGTGATCGATGACGAAATAATGTGCGGGCTTATAATTTATGGTCTAACGCCTGAATATGAAGCATTCATCGGTGGACTTGATGGTAGCAATGTCCTCACAAGTGACGGTTCAAGTGGACATCGATTAACATCAGCAACGCTAAAGAGAAGTCTGTTGGAGCATGCGAATTCGAAAGGCGTGTTGAACAGCGAAGGGAATGCCACAGGCGCATTCAAAGCTGCATCCAAACCAGCTACGAGTGAGTCGAAAAGCAAGAAGAAGAAGAAGAGAAGCGGCTCGATCAAGTGCTTCACATGTGGTAAGAAAGGGCGCAAGAGCCTCCAGTGCAAAACCAACACACAAAATGATGAAGGCAAAGGCGGAAGCGCCAAACCAGCCTTCTATGCTATGACGGCAACTGGTTCAACGGACGCGTGGTTCATTGACTCGGGTGCGAGTTCTCATCTCACATCGGACAAGAAGATGTTCAAGCAATTCACCAGTAGCAATGAATTCGCTGACATAACAACGGCTGACAACACCCGCTTGAAAGTTGTTGGCACCGGTTCCATCGAGCTAAATGTTGGGGAGCACATAATTCCAGTGAATAGCGTATTGCTAGTCCCTGGAATAGCGGCAAATTTGTTGTCAGTATCGAGCATTGTGAAAGCTGGGAACAGTGTGCATTTCGACAGCAGTGGTTGTGTCATTCGAAGCGGTGCGGGTGATGTGTTACTGAATACACCATCCAAAAATGGTACATACAAGATCACGAATTCGTCGAAGGCTAGTGGGCTGTTAGCAGGCAAAGACGAAGACAATCGGATGACGTGGCATCGGAGATTGGGTCATTTGTCGCATGGTGAGCTGATCAAACTGGGTGGAGTTGTGAATGGAATCAGGGTTGACGGCGATAAACAAGCGTTGGCGAAATGTATTCCGTGTTCGCAAGGCAAACAAAGCCGACGTCCATTCAAGAAAGAAGGTGCCAAAATCAAGACAAGTCAAATACTGGAACTAGTTCACAGCGACGTTTGCGGCCCGATGGATACGCCTTCAGTTGGGGGCGCAAAATACTTCGTAACATTTATCGATGATTTTTCGCGAAAGGTCTTCGTGTATTTTGCCAAACAGAAGAGTCAGATCGGGAGGATTTTCGTTGAGTTCAAGATGCTTGTGGAGAGGCAAACCGGACTACAAATTAAAATGTTCCGTTCCGATAATGGCAGAGAGTATCTCGGCGAGTTCGAAACCGAATGCAGGCGCAGTGGAGTCGTGCATCAGACCAGTTGTGTGTACACACCACAACAAAATGGCGTGGCCGAGCGTATGAACAGAGCGCTCATAGAACGTGCAAAGTGCATGCTGTTCGATGCGGGCTTGGAGAAGCCGCTTTGGGCTGAAGCGGTTAATATGGCTGCGTACGTTACAAATCGTTCACCGAATCGCACGCTCGGGAACAAGGTCCCGGAGCAATTCTGGAGAGAAGGAGCCATCGATCTTTCGTCGATGCAATTATTCGGATCGCTGGTGATGGTGCATGTCACAAAGGAGAAGCGGCAAAAGTTGGATGCGAAATCGAAAAGGATGTTTTTCGTTGGATACACCGATACGCAAAAAGGTTTGCGTTGTTTTGATCCTGAGACTCGAATAGTTCATACGAGTCGGGATGTCGTCTTCAAAAGTGCACCAGAACTGAAGGTAAATGATGACGTTCAAATTAACCTTCTCGATGATTTCATTCTAGGGGAAGTCGAAGAGCAAAAGTCGACCGGAGGGCTTGAAAATCATGAAGTCGAGTCTCCCATGACAGAGTCAGCTGTCGATGGGGCATCAATAATTCGCTCACCAACTTCCCGGAATGAGTCTATTGTGGGCGATGGCGATGAATCAACAACGAATGTCAAAAGTGATTTGTCCTACGGGTTCGACGAAACACTAGCTGAATCGCAGTCTGAATATGGGTCGGACGAGGACTATGTCCCACCCAGTACACTACAAGTTCCAGTTGGGGATGTAAGGCGTTCAACGCGTCCCCCGAAATCAAGGAATGTGGAGGCGAATTTCGTTTTTGTAGCGGAAATCGATGAGCCCGAATCATATCATGAAGCTGTCAAAGGCAACAGGAGTCAACATTGGGAGAAGGCGATAGCGGAAGAATTGGCGTCACACGAAGAGAACCGAACATGGACTTTGGTTGAGCTACCAGTCAACCGAAAAACAATCAAGACCAAATGGGTCTTCAAGTTGAAGCGTAATCAAGCTGGTGAAGTTGTTCGCCATAAAGCGAGGTTGGTGGCAAAGGGTTGCTCCCAAAAGGCCGGCATAGATTATGAGGAAACTTTCTCGCCCGTTGTACGCTATGGGTCAATTCGCTATCTGCTGGCCATGGCCGCTCAAGAGGGTTACAATGTTGACCAAATGGATGCGGTGACTGCATTCCTTCAAGGGGATCTCGACGAGGAGATCTTCACCGACCAACCCGAGGGATTCAATGACGGGACCGGACGGGTCTGCAGGTTGAATCGTGCGATGTATGGCTTGAAGCAAGCGGGCCGTCAATGGAACCTAAAGTTAGATGCAGCTCTCATCGGGATTGGGCTAACCAAATCAAAGCTAGATCCGTGTATCTACCTCTTGCCATCGCTGGAAGTGATCCTGGCAGTGTATGTGGATGATGTTGTGATTATTTGGAAGCAACGCGACAAGATGGAGGCACTGAAGAAGGCTCTTAGTACCGAGTTTAAGATGAAAGACCTTGGTAGAGCGAACAGTTTAATTGGCATTTCCATCGAGTACGTCAAGAATGGAATCGCTATACATCAGCGTCATTATATCGAAACCATTCTCGAGCGTTTTGGAATGAGCGACTGCAAGCCAGCGGTTACTCCAAGTGATCCAAGTCAAAGATTGTCAACAGATATGAAGAAGGAGGATGAATCAACGGATAACATTCCATATCAACAAGCGGCCGGTTCGTTGTTATATTTGGTTCAAGGAACGAGACCAGACGTTGCATTTGCTGTCAACTACGTGAGCAGATTCAACTCATGCTATGGGCGGATTCATTGGACCGCCGTGAAGCGCATAATGCGGTACTTGAAGGGTACTATGCATTATCGTATTGTGTATAGTGCGGGTAACCAACCACTTCATGGTTACTCAGATGCTGATTGGGGTGTCGACATCGATAAGCGACGTTCCTGCTCTGGATACGTGTTTATGTTGGCTGGAGGAGCAATCTCATGGGCCAGTAAGCTTCAGAATACCGTGGCTCTTTCAACAGCTGAATCTGAGTATATGGCCTTATCGTTTGCTACTTGTGAGGCCATATGGTTGCAAATGTTTCGCAATGAATTCAAGAGAACGGAAGATCCTGTGGTGATCAGATGTGACAACAAGAGTGCAATAACGATTGCCGAGGTCGATGCGTTCCGAAAGCGTAGCAAACACATCGATGTAAGATTCCATCACGTCCGTGAGAAGGTGAAGGCTGGAATCATCGATGTAAAATACGTACCATCAAAGAACAACAGTGCAGATTGTTTGACGAAGGCCGTCGTCGGGCCGATTTTGAACGTGGGTGTTCATGGAATGGGCATCCAGACAAAACAAGAGATGAAATGATGAAGAATGAACTATTGTAAAATCAATGTTGATTATCGTTTGAAGTAATTTGTCAATTTGATCATTTGAGATAACGTAGAATGGAGTTGATTACTTGAATTAACGTAGAATCAGTTTGCATTTATTTTTATCTATTGAATCAAATTGTCTTTTGTCCAAATGAGTTGGGGTGTTGAAATATGAAACCCACCTCAATGTACTAATAAACTAATGTACCAAAATTGTTCTAAAACTTTTGACACGAGAATAAACTTGCTTAGTGTTTCGTCTTCTACAGTCCGTTGCCACAACCAGACGTGTTTTATTCATCGCTCCTTGTAATAGCCTATTTAAATTCCCTTTGCTGCGAACCAGAACAACAACTAGAAATCGCATTTTTTTTATTCGCCTGATAGGGCTCCCTGTGACTTCTACATATTCGGAAAATTGCATGTGGCCATGAAAGGAAAACGCTTTACGTCCGTAGCGGGCATCCAAAAGGCTTGTA
Source organism: Odontomyia ornata (assembly GCA_963969285.1). Lineage (NCBI taxonomy): Eukaryota > Metazoa > Arthropoda > Insecta > Diptera > Stratiomyidae > Odontomyia > Odontomyia ornata. Next base: position 290,596,378 of record OZ017740.1, on the reverse strand, counting down.
CCGACATCCTGAAGGACATTCCGGTCAATGACCTGTAACGCTCTTTCGAAAAGCTTTTGGATCGCACAAAACAGTGCATCGAGGCCGGAGGAGACTATTTTGAATAAATAAACTCGAATTTATCAGAACAAAGCTCCTGTCGTTTCTATTTTAGCTCAGTCTCGTTTATTTTGGCAAGCACTTTGTAGTTCATAGTTCCAATATTAGACGTAAACCGTTATTAATAGAGAACTTTGCATCTCATCCATATGATTTGTTAATAATGTGTGAACATACGTTTTGTGTTGGTTTCGAAATGTGAATGGCCATTAGCAGATTATATTATAAATAAGAAAATAAAAAAAAAAAATAGTTTTTAAAAAACTTTAATCACAAATCGAAGCAAACAAGTTGAAGCAGCAGGAGATTGCCCCTGCTAGATGGCTTCTGTGAAATAATTAATACCTCAACGTCTCTTGAATATCAAAACTTGACTCATACATACTTCGAGTATATTCGATAAAATAAGCTCGGAAAACTAATATACGGTTCTAATATATTTTGATATCCGATATCTACTTGGCAAGGACCGGCCCAAGCCACGTTGGATATGGTCTACGTGGATTGGCTGAGGCCATTACATCGATCCAATGTGGATACTGTGTATACAAGGTGCGTTTCAAAATAAACCAGGCTTTGTGGCGATCATAAAAACTTTTTCCACCACTGAGTGGCGCTGACATTATCCCGAGGAAGTTTGACTTTACACATCTGGCAACCAACCAGCTAGCAACAAGAAGACTTGTCATCAGCTGTTCTCTGCCGTCGCCGCCGCCGGCAAGGCGCGACAACAACACGTTGCTCGACACGCTATATGAACCAAGCAAGGACATGATATCTTCGCCCAAATTGTTGCCACCGGTTGATGCAGCAACAAACTTTCCACCGTCTGTGCAAGTTGCTTCTATCAAAGACGTGAAATTGCCACCGTTTTGGTGAAGCGACCCGACGCTTTAGTTTGTGCAGGTGGAGACGCTATTTTTCACCAATAAAATAACGTCTGACAGCGCTCGTTATTACATGATTATCGCTGCTCTGGACATCGATATCCTGCAGCAAGTATATGACATTGTCCGTTCGCCACCAGTCACGAATAAATACGGCACGCTCAAACGGCATCTTGTCACCAGATTCTCCGAATCTAACGAGCGACAGCTAAACCGGTTTCTCACAGGAGCAGAACTCGACGGAAACCAACCGTCACAACTATTTGTCTGAGGACATCCTCAAAACATTGTGGATGAAACGGCTACCAGTGAGGGTCAGGTGCGTTTTGGCTGCTAGCGAGGATTCCGAACTCTACAAACTCGCAAAAATAGCAGACCGCATAGTAGAAACAGTGTTCCGGCTTACGTAGTGGCTACAGAGGCCACTCCACAACAGGCAGGCGCGCCTGATACGTCGGAACTCAACAAACGGCTTGAAAAAGCTTAATAACGTTGTCGTTCAGATGACAAAGTCAACAAACAATTTAAACCCCTCTGATTTGCACGGTTCGACAGGTGGTGTAAGAGGCCACCGCATTTCAACTAATAACGAGGCTTGCTATTACCATAAAAGATTTGGCGTAAAAGCGAAGCGGTGCTCGAAGCAAGCAAATCAGCACCAGGGAAACTGAGACTGTTGCCTTCCATCACCGGAGTGGTAGTCAACACAGATAAAATTCCAGAATTCAGACTACACATAGTCGATCAGCAGTCACACTTAAATTTCCTAATCCACTCCGGATCGTCCGTCTCGATTCTGCTTAAACGCTTGGCTCAACTTTAACAGCCGCAAATACTAACATTATATGCCAACAACAACGCCACAATTACCCCGTATGGTAAACGACCATACGTGGAATTTTATTGTAGCGAATGTCTCTACACCAATTATCGGGGCGGACTTCTTGACACATTACAGGCTGTTGATCGACTTAAAAAACAGAAGGCTAGTAGATGACAATTTTATCTGCTCCAGCCCGGGACAAATCGCTCTGGTTGATGTTTTCGGGGTGTCCACGACACATGCAAAGGCAACCACAACGGCAACTATCATTCAGCCTACGACTCACGAAACGTCCTCAACAACAACAACAATACATACATCAGTACCAGCTAACGAAGTGGCACATTTCATCGAAACAACTGGAACACCAGTCTTTGCAACGGCCTCGACGTCTGACAGGCTAAAAATAGAAAGCAGAACGAGCAGAATTCGATCGAATGCTTAAAATGGGTATTTGCCGTACATCGAGTAGTCCTTGGGCCAGTCCCATCCATATGGTGGCCAAAAAGTCCGGGGGCTGGAGAGTTTGTGGCGACTATCGCAAACTTAACGCTCAGACAGTACCGGATTGATATCCAATTGCACATATCCACGACGTGGCTGACCGGCTTCATGGTAAAACTATGTTTTCGAAGTTGGACCTAGAACGGGCTTACCATCAGATCTTGATGTCCGAAGCCGACATAAAAAGACAGCCGTTAAAACACCATTCGGGTTGTTTGAATATTTGGTCATGCTTTTCGGTCTTAGAAATGCTACACAAACTTTTGACCGGCACATGGACAACATCCTCTACGGACTGGAATTCGTCTTCTGCTATATAGACGATATCATCATCATGTCAGACAATGCTGACCAACTTCGACAACACCTCAACATTGTCCGTCAACGACTTGAGCAACATAACTTGCACATTAATATTTATAAGTGTGCTTTCGGTCAAACGGAGATAGAGTATTTGGGCTACACGATCAACAAAAACGGTTCACAACCAACACAAGAGCGAATCACAGCGCTGCTTAACTTCAAGCAACCTGAGACCATCGTTGGGCTGCGTCGATTTCTTAGGGCCTGCAACTTCTACAGACGTTGTCTTAAACACTCAGCCCACCATTAGGCATCGTTGAACGCTTTCTTAAGCAACAGTAAGAGAAACGATAATCGCAAAGTTCCTTGGACACCACAAACGGAATCAGATTTTCAAATGTGCAAATGCGACCTTGCAACTGCAGCCTTACTTGTCCATCCAGATCACAAGGCACAACTTCAACTTGTCACTGACGCATTTGACATTACTATCGGAGCCTTGGCACAGCACGATGGCGTACACTGGCATCCCTTTGGCTTCTTCTCTCGTAAGCTGAGTCCAACGGAAGTTAGATACTAGCTATTTATGCCGCCATCAAGTTTTTAGGCATATTGTGGAGGGTTGGCATTTTACTATCAAAACCAACCACAAGCCTGTAATCTACGCATTCGCTCAAAGCCTTGACAAAACCGATCCGAGACAATTGAGACAGTTGGACTTTATCTCTTAGTTTACAACGGAGATATTCCACATCTCCGGCGCGTAGAAGCTAGTCGCCAACGCATTCTCCAGAATTAATACTATCAACAAGCCTTTCACCCTAGAACCAACTCAACTAGCCGAGGCTCAACAAAAAGATGACAGATTTTCACGGTGGCCAGAAGCAGTCCCCATGCAAGACATGACTGAGGACACAGTCGCCGACGCATTTTACAACGTCTGGGTTGCGCTTTTTGAAAAACCAAAAACGTTGACAACCAACCAAGACGCTCAATTTGAGAGCTCACTTTTTCGAGCTCCTACGAATCTGACTGGACAGAAACGAATCTGGACAACACCCTATCATCCTGCGTCTAATGGTGCTATTGAGCGATGGCAGCAGACCTTCAAATCAGTTCTTATGTGCAGTCAAACAACATCCTGGATAAAAGTACTTCCAACTGTTCTACTGGGATTGCGAACATTAATCAAGGAGGACTTGGGAGCTTCCCCGCCGTTTACGGCGAACAGCTACAAGTTCCGGGCGAAGTTTTTACAAACAAGAACATGCTAGAGAAGCCTTTTTCAACACAAGGATCTCTACACTTGCACTCATGTCTCCTTGTGAGTTGACGCAGTCAGACAGCCGATGAAGTCACCCTATACAGGACCACACGAGGTGGTCAAACGAATCAACGATCACGTCTTCATTATCAAGGTCAAGGGACAAGAAGCAACCGTCTCAACCGAGCGGCTCAAACCAGCGTATACTGCAAAAGACGACAGCGAGCAACATCATGACATTCCCCTCAGAACTTACAGCCGGACGTCAAAGTCAACATCAAATTGACGTCAATTCTGGAAAGGAGTGCTGTGGCGAATATAACATCATTTTCACCACTGAGTGCCGCTGACATCGTCTTGCGGAAATCAACAACCCATATCTGGCAACCGATCATCTGGCAAGGAGCGAACTGACAATCAGCTGCTCTTTCTTTCTCTTTTTGGTCGCGACTCAAACAAGAATTAACGAGTTATAGTTTTTGTGTTGAGCTTTATAGTATATTTAAATGTGCAATAAATTGTTTTGCTATCACATTAAGTGAGTCTTAACATTGCATTGTTTTCGTCTTTGTCCACGGGATATACAGGTGGCCACAGTTTATTTTCCAGTGTCGCCACCTACTGACAAATCAAGGAACTTATCAACGCACGTAGTATATGTAGTTTTCATCAAAGAAAATAAGATCGGGATAAAAGAATTACTGAAGAGGCACTTGATGGGTGCGGAACACCAGATCAGGGGTTCTAGACAGTGCTTACAAAAGGAGCGAAGAAAGCCACTAAGAAACTCCTTCAAAAAGTTCCAGAAAGTAAAGTTCGCACGGACGCCCAAGACGAAAAAAGACCCGATGCAAAACAAGAGAGAAAGAAGCCTCGACGAAGACTCCAGCAGTAGGCACTGCTCGTAAAACCCCAAGATGGTCGATCCTACGCGGAGGTGCTGCGGGACATCAGGGGAAACGTAAAGCCCAAAGACAGTAACACTGCCATTAAAGCAGTACGACCAACGCGGTCGGGCCACATACTGGTCGAATTTGGAGCAGAGGCCGAGCATAGGGAAACATTCTGCGATGCAGTAAAGAAAGTCCTCGGCAAAAGCGCAGCTATAGCCCCGCTTGAGCCGATGGCAACGATCGAAATAAGAGACATTGACAGCGTCTCGGATCTGGCCGAGGTGGAAGAGGCCAAAAAAAGGGGGTTCCCTAGCGTGGGCGGGATCAAGGCAAGGCTGACTCCAGAAAACCATAGGGGACAACGCGTGGCCATAGTTGACTTGACCGAAAACGTCGCCGAACAATTTCTGAATAAGGGCGAAGTACGAATAGGGTGGGTTTGTCTGTAGGACACGGCAAAGAGCAACGCCTCTTCAATGTTTTCAATGCCTTGGCTATGGTCACACTGCACAAGTATGCAAAGGACCCGATAGGAGTTTCCTATGTTACGAATGCGGTGAAATGGGACATAAAAGAAAATAGTGTACGAAGGAGGCACACTGTATTCCTTGCAAGGATGATGATCCAAGACGTGATTTTAGATACGTCTTGGGATCAGGAAAATGTTGGGTTTTCCAGGAAGCCCTAGCCAAGGAAAAATTAGAATTTCGATGACTCGCATCCTGCAGCTAAGCTTACACCGCAGTTCAACCGCCCAAAATCTGCTTGAGCAGTTTCCGAGGGATATGAAAGCCGACTTTTTGCTGCTGAGTGAGCAGCATCATGATAAAAGTTCTGCATCATGGTATCCTGATAAAACTGGTACTGCCGCCATCTGGGTTCGAAATATTGATTCCTAGGCGGAGAGCTGTGGACGTGGGGATGGTTTTGTGTGGGTTCGGTACTCAGGGACCACCTTCTTCAGTGTGTAAAAAACCCCGGACGAATCGATCATCTTTCCAAACCAAGCTTAATGCTTTGGAGGGCGCTGTCTCGAACGCAGAGGGCAACGTGCTCCTTGGGGGAGACTTCAACGCGAAAGCAATCGAATGGGGCATGCCTCAAACAGATCTGCGGGGAAAACGAGTCCTAGAAATGGCGGCCAGGACGGCGCTCGTCGTACTAAACACCGGAAATACGCCGACTTTCCTCCGTATTGGCTGTGAAGGAACCATACCGGACGTGACATTCGCCTCGGAGTCCTTAGTACGGAGGATACACAACTGGAGAGTATTAGAGGACTACTCAGCCAGTGATCAGCAGTGCATTCTGCTTGAGATAAGCGATGTTGTCTCCCGACGTCCATGCTCTCGGCTTTCTACAATTGGATGGAACATTGGAAGGATGGAACATTGGAAGGATGGACGTTGAGAGGTTCGTCGAGGTTCTCACGGCAGGTGCACTGCTGCAGGGAGATCCGTAGGGGACGGAAGAACTGGCAGCTCAAGACGTGGTGAACTCAACTATGAGCATCATCACGACTGCTTGCAATGCTGCTATGCCCCGTCGAAAACCTCGGCACGGCAAGCCCCCAGTGTACTAGTGGTCAACTGAAATGGCTGAAAAACGAACGGAGTGTCACAACCTCCGGCGTGAAGCCCAACGGGCACGGAACCATGACGAGGCAAGCAACCGCGCAGCAGCATATAAGGCGGTCAGGAAATGCCTTCGAGAATTGATCAAAAACAGCAAGGCTCGCTGCTGGAAGGATCTAGTGGGCAATGTATACAAGGACCCGTGGGCCCTACGAAAACCTTGTATAAATAATGCGGAAAAGATGGACCAGATAGTGCCGTCGAGTGTTCACTCTTCACACAGCCGGAACTGGAAGAGGCAGTCTTTTCGTTGAAAGCGAGGAAGGCCCAGATCCAGATGGTGTTCCAGCTGAGGTGTTGCGGCTTGTCTATCACCATTGTCCTAACTTGCTGCTCAGCACATTCAACGCTTGCCGGTACGATGGAAGGTGGCGAGGCTCGTGCTGATCAGGAAGGGGAAGGGAAACCCCGAATCGTCGTCTGCATACCGCCCGTTATGCATGCTAGACATGGCTGGGAAAGTGCTAGAGAAACTCATAAAGGGAAGACTCACTGACGTGATTCGTGCTGCTGGGGGCCTATCTCCTCGGCAGTACGGCTTTAGAGTAGGACGTTCTACCATTGATGCGATTGCAGAGCTGATGAGCGTGGTCCAAAAGCCAGAGGCACATAGTCGCACCAAGCGACGTCAGGAACGCCTTCAACTCCGCTAGATGGGTGGATATTCTGGATACGCTAGAAAAGCCTTTTCAAGTTCCGGAATATCTAAGGTGGTGAAGAAGAGCACTGAGGATTGCATCTTCGTATCCGACAGTCTCTGATTCCGCGGTGAGAGTTATTCCAGGCGTGATACCTGTCGCCCTCCTTGCCAGAGAGCGCCGCGCTATTTACCTGCGCCGAAACGGGAATGCGAGGGAGATGGTTGTCCGCGAGGAGAGACAGCGCTCGCTGAACGATTGGTAGCAGTCTTGGGTGAATTGCACGAAGGGAAGATGGACTGTGCCTCTCATCCCGGAAGTGAGACTGTGGCTAAATCGAAGGCATGGTGAGACTGACTTCTATCTGACCCAGCTTTGTTTTCAGTCTAACCTGCACAAGATTGGTAAGTCACGGTCCCTCGATTGTCGATTTTTCCTAGGAGAGGAGAACAATGCCTGCCACACATTTTTTGCGTGCACAAAATGGGTCAGGCTGCGAAAGGACCTCTACAGGGATACGGGAGAGCTCACCCCGGAGAATATAGTTGCGGTTGGAACCAGGTTGACAAATGGAACCAGGTGCCAAATTATGCTCAAACAGTCCTAAAATATAAAAGGGGCTTACAGCAGCCGGAGGCGTTACGGGGGAATCGCTTTTCTGGCACTTTCTCTTCCCTTCTCCCCTCCCGCTAGAAAAGGGATCCCCTAGCTTGAAGGCGCCTCACGGCGTAACAAAACGAGACCTGGCCCGAAGTAATGTGTCAAACGGTTCCAGACTAGGTTCTCAGATTGACAGGGGAGGTGTTTAGTGGGTAGTCCAGTCACCTTCTTGCGAGCATGGGAGTCCCACACTCTGTGCTTAAATGGCATTCACCTCCCAAACACAAAAAAAACTAAGAAAAATAGAAAGGACTAACAACAAGATGGATTCAATCGGTTTGATTTCATGAAGAGTCACCTAGAAAACCTTTAACTTTCTGAAATCAAGGGGAATATAGGAAATTATAAGATATTTAAAAAAACTCCGTGATTTTAATATGTCTCCGTCTAATTGAACATTTTTCAAGGATATCAAACGTGTTGACATTTTCCTCTACACTTGGATGGAAAAATGTCGAGAGCTTTTATTTTGCAATGCGGCGTTCTTTCATTATAAATGAGTTTCAAAGAAAAAAACAAATTTCCGGTTTATATTTGATCCACTTCCGCATTTTTCGGCTGATTTATCAAATTAAAACTAATTTGTCTTTTATTTTGTTAGTGAGTCTCTTTTAATCAGAATTTTCTTAATCCTAAGGTCATATCACTGAACTTGATAATGCTGGAAAGGGATATTGATAAGATTTGCTTCTCTAACCCTGAAATTCCAAAAATATTTTTATTTTTCTCAAAAAATAAAGTACTGGTCAATGTAAAGATGTTTTAGAAATCCCTATAAGTTTCGCGACCTGTCTGTCCGTCCGTCCGTGCGTCACAGTAATTTTTATCGGAAACTATAACAGCTATAGTTATGAAACTTTGTACGTAGATCAAGAGTGGTAACCTCTCCGAAATTTCGTTATGAAAAAACTGTATAAGGTTTTTAACGGGCCCCGGTATGAAGAATTTACCTCTTCAACATTTTCTTCTTATTAAGAAAGGTACCCGACGTAGCTATCAAATGAAAGGCCTTGATAAGAACTTTCAGGATCGAGTATCTAAAGAGCTGTAACGATGTTGAAGGGAGCGGGGAAATCAACAAATGCTTCCGAAGTAAAAATTTGGTAAACTGTTAGTAATTTTAAGTGTTATAAATAACTATCTTAAGAATAAGAGCATATAGCTCGAAAATTTCACCGCAATGAGGGTTCAAACAAAAAAGTTATAGCCGATTAAGAATTTTACAATTGCAACAACAACAATATGTGATATTGCGGAGATAAGGATTTCCAAGCGGCAGATATGTTGAAATTTTCAAGAAAATTTCAGAAATGACTAGGTCATTGCGACTGCTCAAACAACGAGGTCAGTAAAACGCAAACGATAATCAAATATTATTTTTTCTAAGTCAATTGAGAGATTCTTTATTGTAAGTAATGCTGCTATTTGTAGGGCATTGCTTGATTTACTAATTTATTGACAAAACCCTTCTGGCAGGAGCACTCTGCTGCTAGTTCAGTTTGGTTTATGTAGCTTTTACGAATACTGTATATAGTGAATACATAGTAATGTAAAAATAAGGCCGGTTTATATATTTGCCTAATTCAGACTTAGAATTTGAATTCATGCTTTGAAAATGTGATTGACTAATATTTTATTTAGTGGCACATGGTGATTAACGCGGTTTTTAGTTCCCGTTTTGTTAGTTCAGATAACTGACTGGAATGAATGAAACATGGAACAATTAATTATCTCTAATTATTGAATAAGTTGAGCTTCTTGATTTTTTAAACTTAAAATAAAAGTAGCAGCAGGATAACTTTTACTAAAAAGCCATTCCTAACTACCCCAATAAACAGTAGACCAAAAATAAATAAATTGTAAGATCAATCACAATTAATTTGTCATTGCTCTGTTGTCTGAATAGACTTGAAAAGCTTCTATGATAATTAGCTGCCATTCGTGATAATAAGGAAGCGACTAGTTTATTCATTAGCCAATTATGTGCTCGGTGTACTTGAACTTAATAGATGAAGGTGGATCTTATCCATACAACTCATGCGAGAGCACATTTCTGATTTTAGTTCTAAGAATAAGAAAATTTTTACATCGTTGAGATAAATATTTAAAGGTTAACTTAAATTCAGAATATTTATGTTAAACGTTTCAATTAAATCTCTCAATATTAAAATCAGTGTTTTGACGGCGATGTTATAATCAAAACAATATATATTTTAATTTAATCACAGCACCGTAACAAGATACAAATTTGGATTTGTTTGAATACGTAATTCTCTGATTAGATTGTGAATCCACATTAATTGATAATAAATGAATTGATATTGCGCAAATCGTTGGTGATTTGCATTGTATTGTGAATGTATGTGAACTACTCGTATATTTGATTGTTAATAAGTAGTCGTAAGTAGCGCAACTGTTATTATGAATACATGCGTGGAAAAATTGATTTGAATTGAATACATTGATATCACTAACAGAAATATCAAATCTGAATTCAAATGATTTAAATCCCTATCAACATGTTTTGGTGTTAAAATTTCAGGATAGTGGAATTTTAAGCTCTCAAACTATGTAAATGCCATGATTACTAACATTTATCGAACTTTCTATCACTCTTATCGGTTATTCTCTTGCCTTCCAAATCCACAGCTTAAGTGAAGCTTACATCTCTGTTTTCATAATTATTTAGGGTGTTTCACATACACCTTGACAATTTTACCATCATCAAAATTCTTTCAAGCTTTCACGGGCAATTATCCTTGAACGCCGCTAATTAAGAATGCTAAACATTTTTATTTTACATTGAATGCATACTACGATCCAAGCAACATAAAAATTCATGCGGATAGACTTGTTCAAATAGAGCGAATTTTGCATTGAAATAACACTTATTTTTCCGTTTTCTGCGTATGTGAAACTAATTTATACATACATCATAACCTGAATGCGTGAAAATTAAATGATGCAAGAATGAAAAAAAAATCGTTAGAGTTCAATGAATTAAATACATCATTCGTTATTAAAAAAATGAATGAACTAAAACCAGTAAAAATCTTTGGCAATGATTCATTAAAGCTTTTGTTTGGATGAGAGTGTAGCGACTAGAAATTAATTTCTTTTTTACATTATAATTCATTTTATACATTTTTATTTCTACATGTCAATATTTGCCAGAAAGGTTATTAGTATACTTTACTAAATTGTACAGTTTATTCCACTGCACTTAAAGAAATAATAACCAAACCACTGCACTAACAGCAGTGACAAACAATAAAAAACAAGAGAAGTTAATGTCCGCAGTCAGAACGTACACGCGAGAATAAAATCAAATTACATCTAAATTAGAAAACATAATTGTGAGTTTTAATTTAACAAAACGAAGAGTGCGCTACATAGTGGTGACCCCTGAATATCGATTTTCGTAATTAAAAAGAAAAACTGTAATAAAAACACTCGTGTCGTACCGCATGATTAACTATCCTACCAAAAATATACAACGAGGCAGATGAAACGTCAGAAAATCATCCCAACGATACACTAGTGGAGCCCCAGCAGCCTGTATGTAATACAGGGAGCATTTAAAGCTCCCGGAATTTTTCACGGTTAATCCCGAGCTGTTGTTTTATCAAATTGAGTCACAATTCACAGTAGCTCAAATTACATCGGATCAGCTCAAATTTCATCATGTAGTTAGTCAACTGCTGGCGAACATCTCATGCATAGCTTTCGATATCATTAAAAATCCGCCAACAGATGATAAATTTCTCGTCTTGAGAACAAGAATCATTGAAGAATTTGCTGATAGCGAACAGACCAAGCTAAGGAAATTATTGTCACAAATGCAATTTGGTGAAAGAAAACGTTCATTTTTACTGTCTGAAATGAGACAATTAGCATCAGCAGATGTCAGCGAAGATATCCTTAAAACTCTATGGCTACATAACTCCCCGAAACTATACGTGTAATTCTATCTGCATCATCGGAACCATTACTTGGTTTAGCGAAAATCGCCGACAAAATTAGGGAATCAACTGACGTCGATCAGGTTTATGCAACTGCAAAACCGTACAACCTCTGTCGAAAATACTGGATCATTTCAAAGGCAAATTGAAAAACTAGAAGCAGAAGTTCAGAAGATGCGTAACGCAAGACAGCGTAATCAACCATCGTCCAGTTCGGATAAACTTCGCCGCAGCGCTAGCAAACCCAAATACAAGAACTGCTGGTAACGTCATAAGTTCGGGCAGTATTCAACCAAATGCGGAGTTCGGAAAGCAGAAGCACCAAGTTTGTTTCGAGGTGGACGAACTTGGCGCATCCGCACCACGCCTTTGTATATACGATACCCTTACTAAACGTAGATTTCTTAAAGATACGGGTGCAGATGTATCCGTCATCCCATCAACAATAGAATCAAAACAGTACGATGCAGGTAATGTCAATTATAAACGACTGTATGCTGCTAATGCAACAGTGATAAATACATACGGCCAGAGAAAACTTACCGTTTCACTCCACTTACGCCGCACTTTTGACTGGACTTTTATTGTCGCTGATGTTAACGCACAGCCAATAGGGGCAGATTGTTTGAAGTATCTCGGCCTTGGAGTAGAGTTACAAAAAAGAGCACTAGTAGATACATCAACTAAACTTAACAGCACAGGCATCGTCATCAAATCTTCAACACCTCAAGTAATGCTTACTAATTCTAAGGATCTATTGGTAAAAATATAACGAGGCTATAAGCAAATGTTGCATGAACATGTGGTACCGACGGAAAAAATTAAAGCAATGGACACACATTGCATTGTTACCAAAGGTCCACCTGTCGCATCAAGAGGAAGAAGATTGTCTCCCGACAAACTTGCCGCGGTTAAAACAGAGTTTAATTACTTGTTATCGAGGGGCATATGCCGTCCATCAAAGAGCAATTGGGCAACACCTCTTCATATGGTCAGAAAATCTGATGGTACTCGGCGACCATGTGGCGATTATCGCCAACTCAATTCTATTACGGTACCAGACAAATACCCGATACCGCACATACAAGATTTTGTATGCGTTTTACATGGCAAAAATATTTTCAGCAAGATTGATTTAAAAAAGGCTTTTAATCAGGTTCCGGTTGAACCGTGCGATATAACAAAAAATGCTATCATTTCACCCTTTGACCTTTTTGAGTTTGCATTTATGACATTTGGTCTCAAAAATGCCGCGCAGAAATTTCTGTCGCCTGCGCGGCAAAAATGCCGGCAGGCGACAGAAGAATTGGCAACTGAAGACGTGGTGAACTCAGCTATGAGCGTCATGGTGGCTGCTTGCAGCGCTTCTATGCCCCATCGAAAACCCCAGCATGGCAGGCCCCTAGTTTACTAGTGATCGACTGAAATCGCTGAAAAGCGAAGGGAATGATACGGCGTGAGGGTCAACGGGCACGGAACTGTGACGAGGCATGCTACAGTGTAGCAGCATATAAGCCGGCGAGGAAATGCCGCCGTAAATTTACCAGCAACAGCAAGCGTCGCTGCTGGCAATATCTAGTGGACAATGTGAGCAAGGTCTCGTGGGGCCTTTGGCTACAAGCTAGTTATGAGGAAGCTTGCTGTCCTAGGGACGCTTTGCATAGGTGAAGCGGAAAAGATGGTCCAGATAATGCGGGCACTTTTCCCCGTCCGTCCCATCCGTGTTCACCCTGTCCACGGCGAAACCGCAATCTTCACACAGCTGGAACTGAAAGACGCGATCCTATCATTTAAAGCAAAGAAGGCTCCAGGCCAAGATGGTGTTCCAGCTAGCTGAGTTGTTGTAACCATTGTCCTGACCTACTGCTGAGCACATTCAACGCTTGCCTCCGGGACGGGGTCTTCCCAGTTCGATGGAAGGTAGTGAGGCTCGTGCTGATCAGCAAGGGGAAGAGAAATTCCAGATCGGTGTGTGCATAAAACCCGTTATGCATGCTGGGCACGACTGGGAAAATGCAAGAGAAACTCATCATGGCAAGACTCAATGACACGATTCGTGCTGATGCGGACCTATCTCCTCGACAGTATGGCTTTAGAGTAGGACGCGCTACGATTGCAGAGGTGATGAGCACGGTCCAAAAATTGGAGACACAGCCGCATCAGACGACGGATCATTCTGTTGGTAAGATTCACGTTTGGAATGCCTTCAACTTCCATAGATGGGCGGATATTCTGGAAACCCATTTTCAAGCTCCAAAATATCTGATGTGACTTCCGAGGGACTACCTAAAAGAATAAAGCCTGCTTTACAACACGACACAGGGTGAACGAAGGATGGAAATTACATCGGGTGTTGCCCAGGGATCTATCCTTGGTCCGGACCTGTGGAACGTGTCGTAGGACGGGTTACTGAGACTGAAGATGCCAAATGAGTCGTGCTTGATCGGCTATGCGGAGTATGTTGTGGCTCTAGTCGCTGGATCCACCGTTGAACAAGCGCAACTTAGGCTAGATGTGCTAATGCGCCGAGTGAGAGACTGGGTGACTGCTCGTGTGTTCAGTCTAGCACTGGAAAAAACCGAAGTGGTCATCTTGACAAAAAAAGGAATCCCAAGAATAAGGATGATCAGTATTGGAGACATACTAATCGAATCGAGGCAAGCAGTGTAGTACCGATGGCTACTGATCGACTCGAAGATGAGTTCCTCTGAGTGAATCAGGGCAAGGGTTGAAAAGGCTGCTTCGGAAGTAGCGGCTCCGAGTCAACTTATGGCCCACGTAGGGGGACGCAACGCATCAAGAAGACGCCTTTTGTTGGGTGCCCTTGGGGTCAGTGTTGTTGTACGGAGCAGAAATATAAATATGGGGCGACGCTCTCAGTAGGCAGCTGTACCGAAAACGCTTGGTACAGGTGCAGAAAAGAGTACCACTGAGGATTGCATCTTCTTATCCTGCAGTCTCTGATTCAGCCGTAAGAGTTATTGCAGGCGTGATACCTGTTGCCCTCTTTGCTAGAGAGCGCCGTGCTATTCACCTGCGCCGAAACGAGGACGCGAGGGAAATGGTTGCCTGCGAGGAGAGACAGCGCTCACTCAACGATTGTCAGGAGTCTCGGGTGAATTGCACGAAGGGAAGGTGGACCGCTTGATTCATCCCGGATTTGAGACCGTAGTTTAAGTGAAGGCATGGTGAGACTGACTTCTAACTGGTCCAGCTTTTGAGTGGGCATGGGTGTTTTCAGTCTTGCCATCACAGGATTGGTAAGTCACAGTCCTCCAACTATTTGCCCAAGAGAGAAAGACGATGCCTGCTACACATTTTTGCGTGCAAAAAATAGGGCCGGCTGTGACGGGACCTTTTCAGGGAGATGATGATAGTGTAGTCGCGGTGATGCTTGAATCTACTGACAACTGGAATCATGTGGCACATAATGTTCGGGCAGCCATAAAGCCGGAGACGTCGGGGTGGAGGATCGCTTGCCTGGCAATTCCTCTCCCTCCCTCTCCTGCCACTAGAGGAGGGATCTTTTAGCTACCTCATATAACTGATCTCTAATTCTTGAAAAAAAGCTGTTAATACAAACAAACAATGATAACATTAGATGTAGCAATAGTGTATATATGACATAGCACCGGAACGCTATCAGAATCAAAAACATACCAATTCATGCCGAAATGAACGAATGTTATCTGTATGACTGGAGCCAGTGCTGAGACAAGTCTCAATGTACCCAATGGTTTTCGTTTACAGTTAGACATTACGATATGAGTGCCCGTTTTTGCACTCTTGGTGCTAGGGGCTCCAAAATCTGAGATGGATTACAAACACCATACATCGAATCGAAGTAATTTCAAAATGAAGATGCTCAATTCACATTGGCATTTTGCTAAATTCTTCGATTCAATGTATGGTGTTTGTAATCCATCTCAGATTTTGGAGCCCCAATCACCAAGAGTGCATAAACGGGCGGTCCTTCTTGGCGCATATGTGCCCAGCTTTCCAGCCTCGGGTGGAACACTAAGAGGTTGCGGCTCATAGCATGAACTTCGCTGGCTGGAGCTTCGCAGGGGAATAAAGGATTGGCAGCTACGGATGCGGTGATCTCTTCTATGAGTAATATCACGTCTGTCTGCAAGTCGTAGCAAGCGTCCAGTGTACTGGTGCTCATCTGAAAAAACTGAACAGGGAAGAAAATGTCGCGAGCTTTGACGAGAGGTCCAGGGGGCACGGACTTAGGAAGAGGCATGCACTAGGCAATCTGCATACAAGTCGCCCAGAAAGACTCTGTGTAAACTCATTAACCACAATAGGGCCAGCTGCTAGGAAGATCTGGTGACTGACGTGAACCAGGATCCGTAGGGTCTGGGCTAAAAGTAGTCATTCGAAAAATCGGCGCTCAAAGGTTGCCTTGCATATATAAGGCAGAAAAGATGGACTAGATTGTGCAGGCGAGAAACTACAGCGGGTTGCGCACGTTTTACGAGGATGAAACTGGAGGAAGCGGTCTTTTCCATGAAGGCAATAATGGCTCCAGGACGGGATTCCGGCTGAGGTACTGCAAATGACACATCACTTTTATCCTGACTTGCTGCTTAGTACGTTTAACGATTGCCTGCATGAAGGAATATTCCCGAAGTGCTGGAAAGTAGCGATGTTCGTACTAATCTGCACGGAGAACAGGAATCCTTCCCCTACGGCCTGGAAGGTGCATGAAAAACTCATCAGGGGAAATTCAACTGACGCAATCCATGCTGCTAGGGACCTTCACGACAGTATGGCTTCACCATCGATGCAATCTGCAAAGTGCTGAGCGCGGTCCGGATTGTGTAGACGGGATAACTTGATAAAAACTCTAGTTGTCAAAAATACTTTTAACTCCGCTTGGTAGGTAGATGTTCTAGAATCACTGAAAAATCCTTTCCATATTCCAGAGTATTTGAAGCGGATTCCGAGGGATCCTGTGAAGGACCGTAGCCTACTCTATCACATCGGATATTGCACAGAGCTCCATCCTCGGCCCTGGTTCTTGGAAAATCTCGGATAGCAGGCTACTGAGGCTTGAGCTACCAGATGAATCGCGATTGATTGGCTGTGCGGAAGCTGTTGCGGCACTAGTCGCCGGATGTATTCTTCAACATGCGCAACTTAGACTGGGTATGCTAATGTTCCTAGTAGGGGACTGGATGACTGCTCGCAGAATTTGAGAAAACCGTGGTAGTTATCCTGTCTAAGAAGAGAATCCTCAGAGTAAAGAACATCATAACAAGGAAATACTGGTCGAATCAAACCCATCAATGAAAGATCTGGGCCTATTGATCGACTTCTAGATGAGTTTTCCCGAACAAATCAGGCTAGTAAGGCGGTGGCTGCGTAATGGCACTGATTAGTGCTGTACAGTCTGTGCTTCTCTACGCATCGGAATTAAGGGATGACACTCTCAGTAAGGAGCTGTGTTCAAAGTGTTGTACATAGGTGCGGAGACAAGGAGCACTCTAAATTGCACATGCATATTGAATATTTCTCGTGTCGGCAGTATGAGTGATTGTAAGAGTGTTACTCAATGCCCTCCTTACTAGAAACTGAAGAATTATCTACCTGCGCAGAAGCAAATGCGATGGGGAGGTGGTCGTTAAGAAGGAGAGGCAATGCTCTCTCAATGCTTGGCAACAGTCGTGGGAGAGCGATCCAAAAATAGATTGAGAATTGAGTAAAATCTTGTGCTGTTTGAAACTCTGTTCTGTCACTATCGCCCATGTTAACATAAAAGCAATTATATCTTCTAGAGTAGCCCGCGTGGTGTAGTGGTTAGAGTGTTCATCCCGTAAGCCGAAGATCCCTGGTTCAAATCCCAGTTATGACAATGAGATTTGTTTTGAGTGATTCTTCGGATCGACTATAAGCCCGTTTAATTATGATACGTATTAGTTTAAAATCAGAACGTATTGCAGCTGGGCGGACGAGAATACGGCCAAAGCGTGATACTGACCAAATCCACCTTCTCGAGTCCCAATACATTTGATCAAGATAATGAGATACTCTAACTTTCTCCAAGCAAAGGTCCGGAAGGGGTTTAGTGCTAAAGCAAAAAAAAAAAAAAAAAAAAATATATATATATATATATATATATATATATATATATATATATATATATATATATACTCGTATATATCATCCTGTAAAGAACACCGTGTATCACGTTAAAGCGATTATTCAAAAGCAATAACAATTATAAAACATATTGAGCCTTTCCCCCAGACGAGCAATCACTATGGCAGCTACAAGTATACATATTTGAGCATTCTATACATTGCTAGAATGATTTTGTGAAGTCTAGTCTTATTAACTTCTAATGTAAAGGCGTAAGTTACGAGTCTGGACATTTCTATTATGTGGGTGATTGCTGGCGACCGATAGTTTGTAAAAGTGAGGTCGTCGCAAGCAAAACAGAGAGAGGATCGAAATTTGATACGCTGAAGTTAATAGAGTATTTGAGTAGAGTTTATACAAAAAAAGTAAATATAAAATAATAAAGTTAAATCATTTTGTTATTTAATTAGAGATTGGAAATGTAGTATTATATGTTTGATTTGTATTCAAATAACAGTCTTTCACATTAATGAAAAAAACGTATTTTGGCCGCGCACCAAAAACTCACAAAAAGATGATGAAATGAGATACACTAATGTCTTTTTCAGACCATTATTAATACAATAATGGCAAATCAAAGGACACTACGAGATCATGTTCCCGTAGATGTAATCCAATCTACAATAATAAAAACAAATCAATCGGAATTCCCTTGAATGAATGATTCGACTTTGTTTCATTTTAAAATTATATTAAATCGCCATGAATTGCAACATCATCAATTTCCCTATCAATCCTTGAAAAGTGATAAAGCATGAACTGTTTGATCTCTAGACTTACCGATGTCTTAAATCTCGTCGTTATCAGAAAGTAATCCTCTTTTTCGTCGGTGGCTATTACAAATGGTGGAGCGCTAACATTGGTTAAAGCTCGTGCGACAACCAGTATGAATGCTCCACATGCCGTGAGTAGAAGGAGCGTAGGTACGTCAATGGTGGTAACGAGATTAAGTAAATTCCACGGTCCGCGGCAGCCATGAACACTTATTACACCGAAAACAAATGTGTAGAGCCGCGAAAACAAGTAGAAGGTCAAGCGATGTTTTTCGCGGTCAAACGTATCACAGAAGAATTTTTGCGGAAGCATGAACAGCATATATCCAAGGCTTCCAATCAGACAGGATGCAACGGCTGAGTGTAGTGGGTTGTCGGGCAATAAGTGAATATCGCAGAGATTCCATATTCCACGCCAGAATCCTATAACCAGTGGCGCTACGACAAACAGTGAGATAAGGATATCGATGAAGTGCAGGAGTTGCTTGTAGTGGGGATTAGGTTCTTTGTCACATTCGATCACGACGATTGGGCCTTTGTACATATTGAGTCCTTTTCAGGAGCGTCTTGCTGTGAATCTTCCGTTTTCTACTTTTTTCTCTGCTTCGATCAGTGTTGATTCTTTGATGGGTTTGTATCAGGACATTTTCGGGTGTCAAACGTAAATTTCGTTGCAACGCACAGGGTTGGATTTTCGCTTTTTTCACTGCTATTTATAGGAACGAGTGTTAGGGATGCTAGGGCATTATAGCACTTTTCTTTGCACTTATGTCCGCACTGATCATTGATATTGTAGGTGGGGCGCGCTCCTGCTTATCAATACAGGATCCGACAAATTATTTCGGTCGCGTTTTAAGCCGCAAAACACTCGAAACTACTTCAGACTTGTACGGAGACAGTTGGTTTTAGCACAGATTTCGCGCTTATCAAGTTTCGACTGAATCAAGTAAAAAATTATGCCAGCCAATTTTTTAGCAAACTACTAAGCCCCGATTGCTTATCAACCGCTCACACATACTAATATATCAGCGAGAAATCATTAATTTACTTCAGAAAGTCACATTATCAATATGTAATAATTATTGCTGTCGAGTGTTGATACGCGACTACTGTGCGTATGTGAAATTTTGAAAGAAATTTAATTGGGAGTGAATGAATTGCTCACTTGAGGCGCGTAGAGGATTGTGATATGTCTAATGATAATTACAAGCCGCAGGTCCAGGAACTGCGAATCAATCGTAAAATGATAATGAAATATATACTCGTATATAACATTGGGTGAGTGATATGTGGATTTGTTTTGTAAATGATAATACGCTTTGTTGTTGACAACTGGAAATTCTGAGATACTGTTGTTCTTGAGATCGGTGATTTTCATATTTTCGGATGCTGTATGTGATACGCAATTACTTTTTGTCGAATTTTCCAAAATCATCGCAGAATAATAAAGGTTGATTTGATGGTGGTTAGTGGTTTTTCGGGGAATTTGATTTTTGGTATATTGCATTTGCAAAAAATACACGTTATTTAATTTCCTGTTTCAAATCCAAATGTGCTTTATTGATTCAATCGTTATAAATTTTATAAAAGCATAAAGCATGTTGTAAAACATTATCATACTTAAAAGCTTAATGGCTCACATGGCACTCTAAATTTAAACAATATTCACTTAGAAAAATTAGACAAAAAAAAACAATGTTTTCAAATGAAACTCCCTAAATATCGTTTGAAAATGTTCGTTGTTGATCGTGGTTGGAAACTTCGACTGGTTATTGCAGCTCAGAAAATTTATGCATTTAAGCATAGATGTTCCTTTTTTTGAGCCAACATTTCAGCATTTCACCGAAATGATGTGAATTTCAAATGATTTGATTTTTCGCAAACCCATCCATGATTCAAGTTATTGTTCTAGAAGGAAAAAGGATTTTAATTCTTTGATAAATTCAGGCAAATATTATTCATAACCACCTGAGCTTTCAATTTGGGTAACTAGCTAACTTGCACTGTTTGACCTGTAGTGTTTTATTAAGATAAGGTTGGTGTCTGTACAGGGCGCGGGTGCTGATGGTCTGGCACAAGACTCAGTGAAAATGCTTTTACCTGGCGACACGCACGCGTGCTGACAGCTAGCTTCTGCGGTGTCGTGGGGCGGGTTATTTCCGCCAGCGCAATACACCAACTTCAAAAAATTTGTCACGCGTACCAATTAGGTGGTCTCAAGAATCCGGAAGGATTGAACAGGTCTCGGCCTGAGCAAATAAACTGACGATATCATGACAGTTCTACATTGAACCTACCTATTTTCCGCAATAACACTTGTGATTAGAAAAGAAGGCCTCGTCCTTGAGTGTATTTATAACTAACAACAAGAGCCGGGCAACTTGTTGGTAATGGTACTCCCAACCTGTGCGAAGATGAAGCTAAACCTACTTGAGTCTTGAGCTTATAATTACATTTACATCGTTACTGTTTCTTCTGAACGAGTAAGTTCCGAAACGGATTGAGGATGCTTTCCCTTTCGTGTGATTCGCGTAGTTTGCCTCGAAAACCCGGAGCAATCGCCTAAATTGAAGTCGAAAGTGCCGATAATAATTTAAGGGTAGCAACGTGTCCTTTTAGAGCAAAATTGTGGGGAAATAGAAGTTGCGTCATTAAATTTTCTATAAGATATGATCGGTTGAAAATTGTATACCCTTGCCGCAAAATAGCAATATATTCGTGTATATATATATATATATATATATATATATATATATATATATATATATATATATATATATATATATATATATATATATATATATATATATATATATATATATATATATATATATATATTATATATCTAAAGGGTGGTCCAACCAAAACGCACGATGTTAATTGTAAATAAAGCAAACAGTTCTCAGAGAATTATGTTAATATTATTTATTATAATAGAAGGATCTATGAGAATTATGTGTGAAACAAAATATCGCCCAAATGCTCGCCATGGCTACGGTGGCATACTTATATCCGATGGTCCATATTTTCAATGACTCTGAGACATAATTGAGGTTCAATTTCGTCAATGTGCTGAATTATCTCATCCTTTAGCTCTTGAAATGTTCTTAGCTTATTGACGTACACTTTTTCTTTTAAGTATCCCCAGAGAAAGAAGTTCAACGGTGTCAAATCACATGATTGTGGCGGCCAATTAATATCGCCACAACGTGAGGTAACATGGCCATTGAATTTTGCGCGCTAATCAGCCATTGTGTCGTTGGCAGTGTGGCAAGTGGCACCATCGTGTTGGAACCAGGTCCACGTCCATAACCTCAATTTCTGGCTACAAGAAGTCCGTTACCATCTCGCGATGGCGAACACCATTCACGGTAACTGCTTGGCCGTCCTCATTTTCGAAGAAGTACGGCCCAATGGCGCCGCCAGCCCATAAACCGCACCAAACAGTCACTCTTTGTTCATGCACTGGCTTTTAACAATTACTCGTGGATTCTCATTTGCTCAAATGCGTCAATTCCGCTTGTTAACGAATCTGCTGAGGTGAAAGTGTGCCTCGCCGCTGAAGATGATTTTCTTTGTAAACCAACCATTCGGCGTATTGCCGACGCTTGAAATGGTCAGTAGGCTTCAGCTCTTGAGTCAATTGAACCTTGAAAGCGTGTAAATTCAAATCTTTATTAAAAATTCGCATCAGTGATGTTCGTGAGATGCTCACTTGTTGGGCACGACGATGAGTCGAGGTTGACGGCTATTCTGCCACACTATCACGAACAACAGCAATGTTTTCCGTAGAACGAACTGGGCGAGCATGCACAGGTGATTTCACATTTCCTACAGACCCGGTTTGCTGAAATTTGCGCACGATTCTCCCGATCGTGGACACATTTGGTCGATTATGCTGACCAAGAAAATCACGAAGTGCACGAAATGCATTTTGACTTGAGCGCCCATTTTCGTAAAAGGTTTCAGCAGCCTTAAGGCGCTGCTTAATGAACCTCTCCATGGTTGAATTTGTCAAACACTGAAACAAAGAAATGTCAAATTAGGTTGGACGAAAAACTTGACGTTAAGGTGTGACTCACAATTAACATCGTGCATTATGGTTGGACCACCCTTTATATGGACAAAAATAACAATTATATATATTTTTTTTTTTTTTTACCTCCATTCCCTTCCACTCTCTCCATCACACTTTCTTCGTCGCACTACGCTCGTGCGATCTGCACTTCACATTTCGTCGTTTCCTCAGGTGTGCCACCCAGGCAATGTATAACACATCGGTATAAGGGGGCACACATGTAAGTTATTCAAAAATATCAATATTTTTCATGTTATGATTGGTATAAAATTTTTGAAATCATATAAGACATATAGTTGACATTTAGAAGCATATGTAAGGTAATTTGCGATGAGATTTTGGAAGGAACATTCGAAACATCTGTTTAGGAGTGATGGGAAAGTTGCACTGTATGCCACTGTCTATGTATTCTTACTCGTCTATAGACTATTTTATATTAAAGTGAGTCATTTTGGTAATTTTGGATGTTTATTTATATTGGAGCCACGTGAAAACTAACATCATATATATTTAGGTTTTATTATGAAGGAAAAAATACATTGTGACCAAAAAGTACCTGGACATTGCAAATAAAAGGCAAAATATTGTACGAGTATTTAATTATTCGTCAATATTTATTTTGTCGCCTTCAAAGAATTCCCCATCAAATACTACACTTACGCCAACGATTTTCCCAGTCCTCGAAACACTTTTCATCAGCACTTTTTGGGATAGCATTCAGCGTTCAGTACAGTTCGAAGGAATGCCAGGGTACTATTAGCATGGTTTTGAATTGTGTCAAAAAGTTTCAGTGATTCATCACGCACGTATTTTTCAACCGCTCAAGTCTCAGGTCCTTGAATATGTTAGTGTTTCTAATGTACCATGGAATTCTTAAGATCTTTCTAATAATTCTCTTTTGGAAGGACTGGAGTGCTTTTTTGTTAGTCTTTATGGTCTGGTAGAAAGCAGAACTACCGCATAGTAGCGTCAGTCGTATAATTCGTTTGTAAATGAACAATCGATTTTTAAGGCTAAATTTTTTGGATTTAATGAGTGGATATAGAGAGGAGAGAAGTCCAATACAGTGTCCCCGTTTATTTTGTATGTGTTGTTTCCATGTGAGGCTTCTGTCGAATGTAAATCCAAGGTATTTAGCCGTTGATGCCCAGTCTATTGTTTGTCAACGATAAGTCTCTGTGGAGTTTGTAGTAATTTCCTTGTGATGACTAGGGCCTGTGTTTAATCAGCATTAATCTTAATTTTTCATTCAAGAAAGTATTCCAATGAAATGTTTATTGATCGTTGCAAGTTTGAAGCGATGACTCTTGCTTATCGTGCTGTATTAAATATACAGGTATCATCAGTTTAGAGGGATCGTTTTACTTATGGGGGTAGAGTGGGAAAG
This sequence comes from Odontomyia ornata, assembly GCA_963969285.1. Classification (NCBI taxonomy): domain Eukaryota; kingdom Metazoa; phylum Arthropoda; class Insecta; order Diptera; family Stratiomyidae; genus Odontomyia; species Odontomyia ornata. The sequence goes on along the minus strand of OZ017740.1, from coordinate 290,572,326 downwards.
TCTGCAGTAAATATATTGTATAGGACTGGTGAGATGGGCGAGCCCTGAAGAACTCCAGCATCAATTGGTCTCATGCTTGAGAGTTGTTTCTCAATCCTGACACGGACTGTTCTGCCTTTCAAGAAGGAGCCAATAATTTGAGTGAGCTGCGCTGGCATATTGAGTTGATGCATTTTGAAGATAAGTCCGCATGCCAGACTTTATCAAAGGCCTTAGCTATGTCAAATATAACTAGGTCTGTTGAATTCCTGCGATTTAAGCCCGTTCTGATGTGTTGGACCACTCTTAACTTATTGGAGTTCAGTAGAAAGTTTATCTTTGAAGCCATATTGTTCTTCCGGTAGAATATCTTTGTCGGATATTACCTCATCAAGTCGATGCAGAATTACCCCTTTCGCAATTTTCGACAGCGATGAGAGGAGACTGATGGATCTCCAGTTTTGTGGAAATTGTGGGTCCTTTTGAGGTTTCGGGAAAACAATAATAATCGCTGATTTCCATATTTTGGGATAATTTCGCAAACGGAATATTGCGATAATAATGTCAGTAAGTATTTGTTAAATATTGCCTGGTAGCCAAGAAATATTGTGTTCGTAATAGTGCCATGTCCAGGTGTTTTATGTTTGTTGAGTGTCTGTATAATGTCCATCAAGAGTCTGTTGACTGAAGATTCAACTCCTTTCTCAGTTTCAAAGTTCTCCCCGTTTAAAGTATTTTCACAGAAATTCAGCTCTAGAGAATCTGCAAATTCTTCAGCCTTACCTTGTCACGGCTGACAAGGGTTTCTAGCACTCCAGCGTAAACATCGACCACACATGACAAATTTTTATAGACCACTCCACGAGGTGAAGAGCCGGTAAGAACTTTAATTGTAATTTTATTTCTTTTGACTCCCTGAACATGAATTGTACTTAGAAATAGTAAGTTAAAGTAAAGTAAGAATTATGATTGTAAATTTATCTATTCATTTTGAATTATACTCAGAGATAATAAGCTAAAGTAAGTAAAGGAAAGTAAACGTTTTGCTCCAAGACTTAGAATTAAGTAGGACTATAATATATGGCCAACAACCAACCGATATCTAGTATGCATAACGCACATCTAGCTGGTATCGCCGCGCAGCATTTATTCAACAACGTTTTCGCATTTCAAATTCTGAAATCTTACTATGTCTCGTCACAGCATTCGCTCCATCTAGAACGAACTACAAAGAAATGTTTCCAAGTGAATTGACATTTGTCGCCCAATTATTTGTCGTGAAGTACCTGAAATAATGTATTTAATCCAAATGTTCTACTCAGCGACGCTAATCTACCTGTGAACATGGAGGTGGCGATAGTCTTACAAATATTCCTAACATCTCCGGTTAAAGGTGTAATAGATGTTTGAACTGCAAATTCGGGAGAATACTGAAGCGCCACTATGCTGAATGTTGGTTTGTGACATCACTAAGGCTGAAGGTTGAGCAACAGTGCCGACGAAACTCAGCCTTGGACTTGAACGTAGCCGTTGAAGAAGAGCCGTTGCGGGAAAGGTGATAAAAGGGCCAGCGACGGTGGAAGCGCTCTCTTTCTTTGTGGTTAACTCAACGGGTGGATTTTGATACCCGGAAGCCGGAGCTGAGCTGTTACAAGTGAGCGGACAAGAAGTAACTTTCTACATTATTCAATCGTTGGGCGAACAGGATTGTGACGGATGTTGGATCGCGTGGATATTCATTCTATATGGAATCGGTTCCTCGTTCAACAAAAAAAGGGGCCCCTAACGTGCTGCACAGGTCGTGTTTTATAGAGCAAAGAAAAACGAGGTATCTAGAATAACCCTAAAATTTTTTTTTTGTTATGAAGATAATTGAAGAATTAATAGCCTCTTTCCTTTTTTATGGTAATTATATTAACTTTCATGGACTAGAATTTCTTGGGTTTTTTTTAATAAACAGAGTATTAATTTTCAGCCAGCAAACTCCCCTGTGGAGTGGTCGCAACGATTTTCCGCGTAAAGGACGCAGGTGGAGTGCGGAATCCCGAGAAGTGAAGGGACAAAGAAAGGAACGGAAAAGTAGTTGATTTTGAAGCGTTGGGTTTCCTCTAGTTTTTTTAGTGTACGGAAAACTAGAAATTGCTTAATCTTGGTTCATTTAGCTTTCCCCTAGTTCATGTGTCTGCTTTGTAATTTCCCGTTGCGCTTCTCTTCCTTAGCGTTTCGTTTCGGGAGCTCAAACTCGTCAGTGGCTCCGGGGACATATTACGGGTTGACGAGTGGCGCCAACCTACCCCGTCTCCACGGGTTAGCCGGGACCCCAAGGCCCTCGCCGGAACGCCCAATTAAGCCATCATTACAAACCTACTCGGAAGCAATTCCAAGGCGATAATTGCTTGATTGGAAATATCGTCTTGAAATCAAGACGTGTAACACCTGCATCGTAGAATTGCATCCCATGCGGACCATGAATAGGCGGTACCACAATTTTACTGTTTATCTGAAAGTATTTGGACATTCTCAGAAACTACCACACCCATGCTCGAGACATTGCAAAAAGCTTTCCCATTGCTCGTTTCGGAATACCCTTATCTTATCAGGGATTTCATTTGCCATCCGAGTAGCGTTTATGCGTAGCGTAGGGTCATGTGTATACTTAGCTATCCTCCAAACTTGATTTCTTCTCTTTATCAGTTGTTTGATTTTCTCCTTTTTTGCCTGTATAATCTGAGTTACGTTCTTAGTGGTGTCCCCCGTTTCAGGTGATTGAAAATTAGTTTCATTGGCCTATGCGACTTTAAACGCTTTCCAGTTTGTAGTTTTCTTTTTCTGCATAGGAACACCAATGAAGATGCTTTCAATAAGGAAGAGGACTGGTTTGTGGTCGGAAGACAGTTCGTCGAGGACATTTAACCGAATATTTTGTGTAAAATCTTGCGATATTCCAATGTCCAGTGCAAAGCGATTTCTTAATCCGTGATGTGTCGGTTCATTGGGGATATGTAGGCTGAAGTGGTTGGATGTGATGAATGTATTGAGCTCGGTCCCAGCTTTATTGCTTCTCACAGCTCTCCAAAGGCGGTGTGTGGCATTCAGATCTCCTGCAATGAAGATAGGGCCTTCGAATGCAGCAAGTGCTCTAATATCATTTAAGAGATCTCTATTTCCTGGAGGATTGTAGGCAGAAATGCCTCTAGTTTTTGAGGTGTGGGTATATTAAGAGATAATGACTCACGCGTCATCTGACGAGAATGGCCGTTCCCCGCCTGTATACATCATTCTGTCATTTCTGTACATAATATAGTTAGGGATGCACAGTTGTCATCCCGGCTTCAGTAAGTTTCCTTAAATCATAACGATGTCGAATTTATGATCCAATATAAATTGCTGTATTTCACCAGTATGCTGAAGCAAGGGATTCGCAATCCACGTCAGAATTGAAACGTGGTTCATTAAACTCATTAGTGTTTAGTGTTGACGACATTTTGAGATGCAGAGACATGGTTTGAATCATGTTTGCCATCATCTTTTACATCATGTTCTGGAATCGTTTCTGTATTTTGGCAAACATTTGGTCCATATTTTGAGGTTGATTTTGTGTGCGTTGAGATGGCTGTGTCGTGGTTGTTTGATTTTGTGGGTTGGGCCGCAGCAACCTGCGCGAACGATCTTCTCACGTTCTTTGGATTCCTGGGACAACCCCCGTAGCTTTGTGGATGTTCTCCGCCATAGTTGACACATTTTGGCTTCTCTTCAATTTTCTTTGGACAGTCCAGGAAATGGTGAAGCGAATCGCATTTAATGCATCGATACTGTGTATGACAGTTCCTAGAAGAATGTTCAAATTGTTGGCAATTGTGGCACATACCCTGGCCCGTACGAAGACGCTTGTACCTCTACGATGCACATAAGGTGGCAAACGGATTTAATATGTTATGTTAGTTTCAGATTTTGGGCGGAGAGCCTTGATTGCTCTAGAAAGACCTTCCCTCATTTTGATATAGTTAACTTCTATTGGGTTGAAGCCCTGAGACTGTAAATCTTCCTTGATCTCCTTGAGAGAGGCCATACAGGCCCCTAATGACAACATTCAGCTGTCTATCCTCCGGAAGTATGTAGGTGTGATATTGTATTTCGTTTTCAGTAAGTGCTTTTGTCAGTCGTCTGTGATCTGTGGGTGTTGTTAGTATGACTTATATGCCAAGGAAGACCCTTTTCGCGGATATGTATGAGATGCTTTGTGTTTTTATAATACTAAGTGTCTGTGACCATTTTGAGGGCTCTCGAAGAATTATTGGTACTGTTTTAGGTGTTTTTGGTGCGGGTTGTGGGTTTGTAGTGTTCGGGAGTGCTGGTTTTGGTGTAATAGCCATGCCTGTAAATGTCGTAGCTGGTTTTGTTGGTCGAAGGGCAGGGAAAATCTCATCTTCTTTATCTTTACTGCTACTCACGCAGTCGACTTCCATCTCACTTTCTGAATTTTAAGAAGAGGAACAAGTTTTAGAGGTGAAGACGTCCTCACCTTTCGTTTTTTCATCTGAGGGCTGTCTTTCTTACTTTTCCCGTTTGTCTTAGCCTTATTTTTCAGTAATTGAACTAGTTCTGCATTTTTTGCATTGAGCAATTCGTTTTTGTTTCGCTGCTCGGCCAAGTCGGCATTAGTTTTCGCAAGTGTTTCTTGTGTTTGCAACAGTGTTACAAAGACTTGATCTAAATTCAGCGTAATATTGTCGAGCTGTGCAACCAGCGAAGCAATTTGCTCGTCTTTGTCGACCACCGTCCGTCGACATCCTGTCCGCCAAAAGGAAACTATCTATATACTATTGGTTGTTTAATATCCGCCAAATAACTAACTTTCAATTTAACACAATATAGAAAATTCAGAATTTGGGAAAAACAAAAAAATATGGCCGAATCTGACCCAGGTCAACAAAAGCATACCAAAGTACTTCCCCAGAGCCCCTTGAATTCTTCTTATTCTATCTTCTATCTCTTTTCAATTGATTTCATTATCTGTTATCTCTTTCTATCAGTTTTTATCGTCTTTCTCTTTTTGTCTCTTCCCCTCTTCTATCTTTTCTATTTTTGTTTCTTTCTGTGCTTTATCTATCTTCCATCCCTTCCTATCTTCTTTCTCCTCCTAACTTCATCTTTCTATCTTCGAACTTCAACTTCATTTCTTCTGTCTTCTTCTTCCTATGGTCTATCACTATCTATTCACTCTTTATTGACTGTGACCCACTCTACTTTCACTGTCTAATCATTTATTGCAGGAGATGTTGACTCGTCAACGTCTCCTATGCGACAAATGACAATAAAGATAAGAAACCAAAGCTTCAAATGTGTTGCTACAATAACTGGGAGCTAGTCATCTATGCGGTAACCGAAAACCCCTTTAAAAATAATATTTCTGTAGACAATTTACTGCAAACGTTGCATTTACCTAATTTAGGAAAATGCAACGATAGAATTTCATAAACGACACATGTCTAATCGCAGACAAGATGTCAGCATAATTTAATTATTTAAGTTCCCTCGATACATAACCTCGCCCCAGTCGTTTTGATCTATACTAATTAAGCGCACGCATGTAGAATCTCATAAATTCTTTCAAAATAAAGTTCGATTTGTTTAATTTGAACTTAAAGGGTTTTTGAGTGATTTTGTGAACAAATAAATTATTTTTTTAACTTCGGCCACCTCTCGATACAAAACTAGCTCTCTGTTCTGTTTTACTTTTGTCAGGTATGGACCTTGGGAACAGATTTATTGTAGAGGGAAAACAATTTATTAACGTGCACCATTTGTTAATAATCAATTTATTGTGTTCAAAATACATTGACTCGGTTGATGGTTCGGATGCGACTGACTCTTTTCGATTTCTTCCTTAGCCGGTGCTCTTCTCTTGGTGTTGCCATGACACTCGACCATCCTGACATTGAATCGTCTCGATTCATTACTCCGTGCCTGAATCCGCAGCATCATCGCAAAAATCGAGTTCAGGACTCCGACGCCACCAAATTTCCGCTCGTGTACACCGAACGGAATTTCCGTTGGTTGGAACGTGCGATCCCCACGTCCTCGACGAGATATCTGTCGTTTCGTAAAACTCTCCCACCACGATATTTGGGCTCTAACTTTCGAGATTCTCCTGTAGCTGCAGGTACGTTCTCTAGAACGATGAGATCTCCTTCTTTGTAGATAAAAGGTTTCTTGTGTTTCACGTTGAACCTCAATCGCCATTTCTCTTGTTCGGTGCTAATTCGCTCTGCAGCCAATTGTCTTCGGTTAACTATATCGCATTCCGTTGGATCAGCAGTCGCTGATCCAACTAGCCAACTCCATAACTAGCCGATTCGTGATGATGTCTCGAAGGCGCTAATCGAATATCAACTCGATCGGACTGAACTGAGTCACAGAGTTACATTGCGATTCAGAGATTGTTGAACCAAAAATCTTGCCGACCTCATTTTAAGGTCTTTTCAAGACGAAAGTGGTCCATGTCATCGTGGTACGTGCGAATGATTTGCCACCTGACGACGAATTTGAGATCTTGGTCGATCTTACGATATAGCCGACCGTTTTTGAGCTGATACTCTGACTTGATCTGTTTGGATTGAGCGGATTCAATATCGCCTCTCAGAACTTCGATTAACTTCTTCGACTTCACGTCTTATCGTTGTAGGAGCACAAGCCAGTCTTTGTTTTCTTCCACTCGCATTATGTTCCCCGATGCTATCTGTGGCTCGTTCGGTGGCTCGTTTGGAGTCCTGCTTAGAGCATCTGCGTGACTCATAAGTTCAGCCGATCGATGCATGAAGCGGAAATCGTACTCCTGTAGCTTTAGAAACCATCGACCGGTGTGCGGTAGAAATGGCTTAGACGTTCTTGTGGTGCTAGTTGCGGTGCAATCGGTAATTATCTCGAAATGCTTACCAAGCAAACAAATGCGGAATCTTTCTAACGGCTCGACGATTGCCAAAACTTCTAGCTCATGACTATGGTATCTGCTTTCGGATTCGTTACACTGGCGGCTGTAGTAGAAAACCGGTCTGAAAATGCCACCGTCGCCTCGTTGCATGAGGATTCCGGCAAGACCCAGTGTGCTCGCGTCAGTTTGAACTTAATGTTCATGAGCACTGGATCGCAGCAAAGTGCTGATTTAAATTTTTTGAATGCGTCTCTTTGTTCGGTCAACCAAAAAAATTGTGAATTGTCCTTCTGCTTCAACAAAAGTGTAAGCGGCCTCGATATTAGAGAATAATCGCGAATCAATTTGCGGAAAACTCCGCTCAATCCCAGAAATCTTCGAACTTCTGTAACATTGGTTGGTTCCGGAAACTCTCGAATTGCATTAGTCTTTTCAGCTCTTGGTTTTATTCCGTCCTCATCGCCTCGATGACCCAAAAACGTGATTTCTTTAGATAACAACGTACACTTAGAAGGCTGAAGCGTCTTACCGGCATCTTGCAGTATAACCAGGAATTCAGGGAGTTTGATTAAACCCTCAACGATGGTTTTGCTGGGCAGAATTACTTCATCTACGTAGCTAACTGCTCGATTTTCTATTTTTCGTACCAACTAACCTCATGGAAATAACTCGGTTCATTGCACAGGCCGAAAGGCATCCGCTTGAATTCGTATTGGCCTGCATGCGTGACAAATGCAGTGTATTTCTTGCACTCTTCTGCGATTGGTACTTGCTAATAGCCGGATATTAAATCGAGAGTTGTGTAAAATAAATTACCAGCGATCGATGATAGCTGCTCCTCAACAGTTGGCATGAGAAACGGACACTTTTCAGTGATAGTGTTGAGCTCATGGAAATAAACACAGAGACGGTCCTCACCATTTTGTTTAGGAACGAGGCCAATTGGTGACGAATATTTTGATGATGATGGACGTATAATATCGTTTTCGAGCAGTTCGTTTACTCTTTCTTGAACGCGTGCACGCTTTGCGAACGGTATCCGGTGTGGCCGGCGTCGGACAGGTTTATCGTCACTGTTACCGAGTTGCATTGACCTAACTGAACAAGCGATTCAGAGAAGCATTCTCTATGCTCACTGATGAGCTGCTACAGTTAGTCCTTTTCTTTGACAGACAGCGTTGGCTCAAAAGTTTGAGCGTTTTCCAATCGACAAGCTCTCGGTTCAATAATCAGTCGTTTGCCCGATGTGCAGAGTAGATCCGACCCCAATAAAAGTGGCTCCGAGATCAATTCGTCATCCACCGGAAAAATATTCGCATTTAGATTCTCACCATTCAACTGAACTTCGGCCTCGAGTATCTGGTTGCACGTTGCTGAAGCTCCTCCAAAACATTCGTAGGATGATCGGTGAACACTCCTCCCATCGACATTGCGATTGTTCGTTGAATGAGTGTTCTTTCGCTGCCGGGGTCGATGAAGGACATAGTTTTGTTTCCATTGAAAAGATACTCTGTAGCAAGCGGATTAATTCTTTCTGTCGAACGTTACTGACGGCGGTCGCAGTTTCATTTTCCGGACATCAGTTTGTCGTATGTGATGTTCGTTGACACTTCTCGCATCTTTGTTTCCGCTGCGGTTTTGGACAGTTTAGCAAAATATGCCCCACCTCAAGACAATTATAATATCGAACGCGACGGGATTCCGAATTGCTCGAAATCAGCTGCGCTTGCGCATTTGATGACATGACACCTCGCTGTATCCGTGGTGGTGGTCCAAAATTTTGTCTCGACTCCGTTTGTGGCTCCGAAATTCGTTTCGAAATTCTTTATCGTGGCTAAAAGATCGTTGACGGTGTCGCTAATTGAGCTCGCGATCGCATTTTGCAAAGATGGATGCCTTAGCCCGTTCCTTATATACCGGATTATAGCATGATCGCTCAAGTTACCTCGTCTTCCCAATGCTAGCATAGTATAGAAGTAACTTTGGGTTGTCTCGCTCGGCTCCCTGATGCGATTCATCATTTTTATGTGAACATCGGCCTCGCTTTCATGGCTAGGGAAATCTCGCCCAAATGATTCGGCCAGCTTCCAGGAACCCGCGCAGAACCATCGCTCCAAATTTTAGCAGGCTCCTTTAGGGAGGCTTGCATGGCGAACACCAAAACTCTATCGTTCCACTGATATGCCTCGGCAAGTTTCGTACCGCGACGCGCTGCCGACATGCCGGGTTCGGACGACGAGTCGAAGTCTGGTAAAATATCCGTCACATCTCGGATGATATGAAAATGTGGTCCACTACATGTCTGCACTAAATTAGCCGATCGTTCGCGTGCATCAACTTCGAACGTCGCTGCCGGCGGCGTCTCACCCGATTTCATGGCGTTAGTGAGTGGTGGTGTCGGCTCCTGTACTACGATCGGTTGAGTGTTAATCTGTTCAGCTGCTGACGACGTCGGTACCCCGTTCGGTAACGCGGCGACGACAGCTGATATTAACTCGCTCAATCGCTTCATCACGTAACTCGCGCACATCATCTTCACCCGAACGTTCCGACATTTTCCCGTCCGTTTAGACTTCGTCATTAGCCAGAATTTCACAGAATCTTTGTGCTAGCTCGGCTTTGTTCCCCTGTGTAGAGGCGTTCCGAAGTCTAAGTTCAAGTTTTAGTCGTTCCTTGTTTAGCGTATTGACCTTTTCGACCGGCATCGTGCTGCGTTTCGTTTCCATCGTATACGGACCGAAAGGGAAATCGAACCACTATTACAATTAGTGTAGCCATTCGCGCATGTATGTCGCACGTTTCTCCTTTCGCGTATGTATATCGCACGTTCCTCCTATCGTCTCTTTTTGCAGACGAATCGTAGGAGAATTAAACACGAGATCGCGAGGAGGGGAAAAAAGTGGCTTTCGATGGCGTCTATTCGTTCACGTGCACGATTCGAATTTTCGCTTGTAATCCGCACTAAACCATCCTTGAATCCCACTTCTGATTTTGTCAGGGGTGAACGTTGGGAACAGGATATCTTCTGTCTCCTTCTTCCTACGCTCTATCTCTTTCCCATTCTTCTCTCTTGCGTTCACTATCCATTCACTCTTTATTGTCTGTTCCTTACTCTACTTGCACTGTATAATCATTTATTGCAGGAGCTGTTGACTCGTCAACGTCTCCTATGCGTCTAATGACCACAAAGATAAGAAACCAAAGCTTCAAATATATTACTACAATAACTGGGAGCTCTCCGTTCTGTTTTACTTTTGTCAGGGGTGGACCTTGGGAACAGGATAATTGTAGAAGGAAAACAATTAATTAACGTGCACCGTTTGTTTATAATCAATTTATTGTTTTCAAAATAAAATGACTCGGTTGATTGTTCGGATGCGACTGACTCTTCTCGATTTCTTCCGTGGCCGGTGCTCTTCACTTGGTGTTGCCATGACACTTTATTCAAATGTAGTCATTGTATATGTTTAAGTTTTTTTGACAACTTGCTCCAACTAATTCTTAGAAACATAAAATAAAATAACCTAAAAAATGACTAAGAAGAAAAACTAGGTTGGTAAGAGAAACGTGTGAAGAAATGAATATAGATTTTAGATTCCATCACTACATATAAATTTTATATACTCGTACTTGTAGATTGAGAATATCCTTTGTTTGGATATATACTTACTTAATTATTAATTTCTTAGAAATGGAGCATTTTATGATTATACAATTTTCGAATCCAAGATTTTTGAATGCCTATGTGGGGCCCGTGGGGCTTCCGCCCCGGTTACCCCGCCGTGTATCTGGCCCTGGTGAACAGTGTGTGTGATGAAAGCGGCATCAAGCGACTCGATTAGTCGCAAATAGGTATGCCCAGAGTCTTCAACAATTTCCATACAACCGAGCTCTTATTCGCATATTTGAAATCAATTTTAAACAATAAATGAGAAAGCTTTCCAATATTTTCATAACATTAATTTTATTTAAATTAAATATGTACAATAGTCACGACTATCATTTGTCACATTGTAGTATACACGTAATTTGGAATGTTCTTAACAGTCTATCAATTCAGCTAATGACTTTATTAACATAATAAATTAGTAAAAATATAATACACAAATATCCAATAACAATAAGTTTAAAATCGTTTTTCAGTAATTGAAACATCAAGTCTCATCGAAAAAAAACTATCCGACAATTTAGCTAATACTTTAAAATAATCAAATTTTTCTTATAAAAGAAAATCGAACATAAAACAAATTGGAAAATTTTTGTAAATTTTGATTCGTTGTGTTTTTTTTTTTGTTTAAAAATATCTAATAACTCAACTATCCTCTAAATACTGATTGATCTGGGCCTAATTTGGATTTTTCAGTTTCTAAACTTAACATTGGTTTCATTTCGGGCCCGCCCAAGATGCCCGCATTACTTTTAACTATCTTAATATTATTCGTTTGCGATTTATCCAATAAATACATGACATTATTATGATCCTGTCGTTCTAAAGCGTCGAATAGTCGTTTTTGTTTCTTTGTGCGTTCCTTTTGGAAGAATAGTCGAATATAATGAATGGGGAAAATGACACATTGTCCAGCTGGTTCTTCGGCATCGATGTAAACGCCACGGACTAGAACGGAGTTGGAGCAATTGAGTAAGGCCAACAGGATGAAAGAGAGACCGTGCGTAAGCCAATCGCTGAGTAGACGATTTTCTGTCGAAAAGATAGAGGGAGATGTTTGTATTCATAGGGTTTGCTATAAGAGGCAAAACACGAAATTTTTTATCTCACCTGGTAGGAAGTAAATATCTAGAAGCTGCCATACACCTCGCCAAACATTGATTGTACCAGCAAAGCTAAAAAGCAGGAATATATCAGCTACTGCTATACGCCAAAAACCAGTCAAACGATCGCACGCCCACCTCATGATGGGTTGTAAGGCAAATGTTACTGCTACCACACCATATCCAATAGCCTATTGGCGGAGAAATTTATTCAAAAATAGGTTTTTGTTCAATAAAGTTGTGCCAATGGCAAATTAAAATAAGTTGATTTGTAAAAATTTCAAAATATGGATTTCTAAAAATTTCTATTTTATCTTAATTCAAGGGTACCATTGAGTTTGCCCATCAACTTAGTGATAATTTAGTACGTTATCCGGGTAAAATATTGGTACGCTCGCCAGATTCGTCGTATTCACTTCACTTCCCAAGACTACTCAGAAAGTAATAGATATCATTAACATAATGAAGTTTTCCGTCAAAATTTGAAAATTTCAGATAATATTTTGCAAACTAAAAGCTTTGCAAAATTATTTCTGAAAGCTCAAATATCCTCATTTATGCATGAAACTAATTAAGTTATCTAATTTTAGACAAAGCTGAACCTTTAATCTAATTCTATACAAGCTCATTTCACTACTATCTGAAATTTTAACTGGCTTTATCCTCTAACTTGCGGCTTTTCACAATTAAGCAATCATTACCATTCACTAAAAGCTCAAATTGATGAAAACAACTTTTCTTATTTATTTTCAGGTAAGCTCACAAATCCGATATCTCATTTGAATTCACGCGCGTTACCTTCATCAATGATTCACCATAATCTTCGATCACAAAAATTAACAAGGTAGCGTTTACTCTCACCTTCTAAAGATTTTTCAATTGATTCAGTGGAATATTTCGCGTCACGTTATGAATAATTATATATGCATTAGATTTAAAGTAGATTTAGAATTCAGACTTTCCATTATTTGTTAAAAGTGTTTATTTATACACTCGTATTGTGATATGTAATTAAATATTAAATTTTCTAATCTTTATTTACTACAAGTATAATTTAACTATTGAATGAAAATTTAGAAGTGCATAGCATCGACAAATGAACTAAATATTAAATTTGAGGGAATAACATATATCATGGTCAAATAAAAATTTGAATGTGATTTATTTAAATATTTTGATATCTCATGTGATTTAAACCTGCTTGAAAATTTTCCATTTTACCGTGGAACAGAAGGTCGATAGATAGTCTTTCTAGAAATTTCAGTGATGGATTTACAATCAGGAAAAACGAATTGATGGGCATATGTGGGATTCGTGGTTATTGATGTGTAGTTTATTTGAATATGGCGAAAAGCGTGTGTTAACTAGTACTTACTAACGATCCCCACGCTGAATATGTTGGATTGTCGGGATACAGCATTAAATCTAAGAATACCCAAGCGCCTCGCCATGCAACCACTACTAATGTTCCGACGACTAGAACAGAAAATATACAGTCCAATACGTATAAGCCGGGCTCGTGTGTTCCCTGAAAAAGAAGTCATTATTAGAACTACTATCTAGATAATTGAAGTAAAATTAAACGAATTAAGTTTAACCGACTTCCAAAAGAGAATCAGTTTGAAATTTTAAATTATATTTTTTGTGTTTTTTTTTATGTGCTGTATGTTCACGCATAACTTTTGAACGAAGACAGATAGAAGCGTCCTGTTTTTGGCAATGAAACAACGGTAAGGGACCCCTACCGTTAAAACTTTCAAACCGATTTGTCAGCATAACTGATCGACACATATAAGCATTTTTTTTGTAGGGATTTCAAACGAAGTACAATATAATGGACTAATATGTATCGTAATCCTTTCAAGGACTGTACATTTTTTTTTTGTGGTGGGAGATGAGTGTGGTGCTGCTATGCTCGCGAGTGACTGAAGTACCCGCCAAACACCTCCCCTGTCAACCTGAGAATCTAGCCTGGAACTGTTTGCCACATTACCTCCGGCCAGTTCTAGTTTTCCTACGCCGTGATGCGCCTTCAAGATGGGAGCTCCCTCCTCCAGCGGGAGGGTTGGGAAGAATAAGTATTGCCCGACGATCGATTCCACATCCCCGACGCCAACGGCTACTGTAAGTTCTTTTTATCTTTTAGGACTGCCTGAACACAATGTGTCCCATGGTTCCATTTGTCAACCGATCCAAGCATCACCGCAATTATACTATCCGGGGTCAGCCATCCAGTCTCCCTATTTTTATTTTTACCACGCAAAAAATATGTGGCATGCATTGTCTTCCTCTCCTAGGCAAATCTACAGTCGGCGGACCGTGACTTACCAAACTTGCGCAAGTAAGACTGAAAGTATCCATGCCCGCTTAAAAGCTGATCAGATAGACGTCAGTTACACATGCCTTCGATTAATCCATGGCCTTAGATATGGGAGGAGCCGCTGAGAGAAGATCCTTCGTGTAATTCACCTAAGACTGCTGCCAATCCTTGAGTAAGCGTTGTCTCTCCTCGCGGGCAACCGTATCCCTTGCGTCCTCGGTTCGATAGCGCGGCGCTCTGTAGCAAGGAGGGCCACTCTCACCGCAGTTCAGAAACTGTCAGATATGAACATGCAATCCTCAGTGCTCCTCTTCTCTGTGCTTTTGCCAAGCGTTTGTGGTACGCCTCCTTACTGAGAGCGTCGCCCCATATTTCTGCTCCACAAAGTAGCACTGACCCTACACCACTCATCAAAAGGCGTCTTTTTGATGGGCTGAGTTCCCCTACGTTGGTCATAAGTCGACTCAGAGCCAATATGTCCTTCTGAGCCGTTGCCCTAATTTGCTCAGAAAACTCATCTTCGAGTCGATCAGTAGCCCTCGATACTTCATCGCTGGCTTCGATACGATATGTCTGTCTCCACTACTGATCGTCCTAGGGATTCTCTTTTTAGGCAAGATGACCACTTCAGTTTTCTCCAGTGCTAGACTGAACCCGCGAGCAGTCACGTAGTCTTTCACTCAGCGTATTAGCACACCTAACCTAAATTGCGTCCAGTGACTAGAGCCGCAATGTCATCCGCATAGCCAATCAATCGCGACTCATCTGGCAGCTCCAGTCTCACTAGCCCGTGGTAAGACATGTTCCACAGGTCGAAACAAAAGATAGAGGCTACACTCGATGGAACTTCTATCCTTCGTTGGCCCTGTGTCATGTCACAAAGCAGGATTCGGTAGTTCAGGGTAGTTCTGGAATTTGAAAAGGTACTTCCAACGTGTCTAGAATATTCACTCATCCAGCGGAGTTAAAGGGGTTCCTAACGTCGAGTGTCACCAGCAGAACGATCCGTTGCTTGATGTTTCTATGTGCCTCCGCCTTTTGGATCGCGCTCATCACGTTTGCAATCGCATGAATGGTGGAGCGACCTGCACTAAAGCCGTACTGCCGAGGAGATAGGTCCTAAGCACCACGAATCTTGTCAGCGAGTCTCGCTGATCAGCGCGAGCCTCGACACTTTCCATTGTACCGGAAAAACCCTGCGCCGTAGGCAAGCGTTGAATGTGCTGAGCAGCAAGTCAGGACAATGGTGATAGACAAGTTGCAACACCTGCTAGAACACCATCTGGGCCTGAAGCCTTCTTTGTTTTTAATGAAAGGACTGCCTCCTACAGTTCCGGCTGTGTGAAGAGTTGGCACACGATTGCTGTTCCATCGTGGACAATGTCAACATGAACGAGGTGGGTGGGAAAAAGTGCCCCCAAATACATCGTCAATTTTTTCCGCTTCATCTATGCAAGCTTCCACAAAACTAGCTTGTAACCAAGGCCCCACGGATCCTTGTTCACATTGTCCACTTGATCTTATCAGCAGCGAGCCTTGTTAATGTTAATCAGTTTATGAAGGCATTTCCCGGCCGACTTATACGAGGTGTGTTCAAAAAGTAAGCTGACTTTCCAAATTTCGCGGGCAACAGATTTATCGGATTTATTATTTTTTTATGTTGGCACACTCATCGCGAACACATGTTTACAGTTTGAGCCATATAATATGTTTAGTTTGTGTGTGAGAGGCATAACGGTTAAAAGTGTTTTGCTTTCTTGTTATAAAAAAAATGAATCAAAGATCAGCATTTTTTGGCCAAAAACAACACCAAAATCATGCCTCAGCCACCATATTCAGCGGATTTGGCCCCATGTGACTTTTTCTTGTTCCCGAAACTGAAGAAATCTATGAAAGGCATCACTGGAAGAGCTCAAGGCTGCACCGAAAAGTGCTTATGAGAAGTTCTTCGAGCATTGGAAAAAGCGTTGGCACAAGCGTATTAGCACAAGTGTATTGATTACTTTGAAGGGGACAACATAAATATTAGCGAATAAAGAAACAATTTTTTCTCAAAATACAAAGTAACTTTACTTTTTGAACATACCTCGTATGCTGCTACACGGTTGCATGTCCCATCACGGTTTCGTACCTGTTGACCCTTACGCCGAAGCTTGTAACTCTCGCTTTTCAGTCGACCAATAGTACACTGGCTTCGTACCGTGCCGGGACTATCACCGGGGCATAAAAGCGCTGAAAGCAGTCGTGACGATGCTCATAGCTAAGTTCACTACGTCTAGAGCTACAAGTTTTTGTGTCCCCAGGGAAGCATTCTGCAGCGGAGCACCTGCCGTGAGCGCCTTAATGAACCTCTCGAAATCTATCTTTCCGATGTTTCACCCAATTGTAGAATGTCGAGAGCGCAGATGTCGGAATTCAACATAACGGAACTCAAGCAGAATATACTGATAATTATATCTGTGTAGTCTTCTAATGCTCTCCAAAAGTGTATCCTCTGTACTAAGGACTCAGAGGTGAAAGTTACTTCCGGTGTGATTCCTCCACAGCCAATACGGCGGAAAGTCGGCGTATTTCCGGTGTTTAGTACAACGAGCGCCGTCCCGGCCGCCATTGGATTTGTTTCCCCCCGCGGATCGGTTGAAGGCTTCTCCCATTCGATTACTTTAGCTTTGAAGTCTCCCTCAACGAGCTCGTTGCCATCAGTGCCCTCCAAATTCTTCAGCTTGGCTTTGGAAGATGATATTAGTTCGTTCGGTGTTAGTTACTTACTAAAGAAAGTATCTCCCGCCGAACCCACACGAAACCATTTCCTCGACCACGGCCCTCCGCCTGGAAATCACTGTTCCGAACCCAGATGGTGGCAATAACAGTTTCATCACGATACTATGATGCAGAACTTTTATCATGGTGTTGCTCACTCAGCAGCAAAAAGCCGGCTTTCATGTCCCTCGCAAACTGCTCAGGTAGATTTTGGGCAGTTGAACTGTGGTGTAGGTTTATCTGCAAGATACGGGTCATCGAAGTTCTGATTTTGCCTTGGCTAGTGCGTCCTGGAAAACTGGATATTTGACTGGTCTCAAGACGTGCTCAAGATCCGGTCTTGGATCAGCATCCTTGCAAAGAACACATCGTGCTTCCTTCGTACACTCTTTTCTTTTATGTCCCATTTCAGCACATTTGTAGCATAGAGAACTCCTATCGGGTCCTTTGCATACTTGTGCGGTGTGACCATAGTCAAGGCATTTGAAACATTGAAGAGGCGCTGCTCTTCGCCGTATCCTACAGACGATCCACCCTATGCTTACTTTGCCGTAAATCAGAAATTGTTCGGTGTCCTCTTCGGTCAAGTCAATGATGGCCAGGCAATGTTCCCTATGGTTTTCTGGTGTCAGCCTCGCTTTGATCCTGTCCAAGCTAGAGAGTTCCCTTCTAATGGCCTCTTCTACCACGGCCAGGTCTGTGACGCACTCAATGTCTCTTATTTCGATCGTTGCCAGCGGTTCGAGCGAGGCTATAGTTGCCCCTTTACCATTTAAGGTATTAGTTGTCACAAACTCACCAAAGATAACTTAAAGAGCAGAGTGATTGCTTCCTTCAAGCTTACGGTCCCTGTAGACTGCGATACTCTTCTAAATCTGGAGAACTGGCCGCCTGGAGTTTTCCTTAAACCGTTTATTACGAAAATGAGAAAGTCATTTCTTGCACCTGGAAGATGACAAGCTGCAAACTAAATTTAATGTCTCTTACGTATATATTTCTAGCAATTCTCCGTTACTAATGTAAGAGACTTTCTTGGATGAGTTCTCCTCATATACATATTTTCTCGCGGCATCCAAACTCTTCAATATTAATTTTTGATGATTTTACCTGCGTTCAATACAATGGTCGTTAGACCTTCCTTTTTGTGTACTATCAGTTGACGCTCTTTCCTCGTGCATCTCCTCGTTCCTATCGTTCTGTTCACTTGTTCAATTCAACAATGTTCCTAATTCCAATGGTCGGCTACTTGACCTGGTGCTATCCAATTTCCCACTTAACTGTTTCCCGTGCATCAGATCCTCTAGTCCCACTTGACAGTCACCATTCACCTCTATCCCTTAATCTCTCAGGGGTTCCTAAGAGAAAGGTGTGTTTTGCTAACCTGGAGTGTGAGGAAGCAGTGACTAAATTTTACACTCACCTTCATTGTTTGATTAAACCTTTTACACCAATTCAGCTTTCTCGAATAAGGGAGCTGAAACCTTGCCTCACCAAGCCAGTACTTTTTGCATTGAAACGTAAAGCAAAGCGCATCGCCATCATAAGCTTTACGGTATAGGGTTATCCATTTTACGCATGGGAAAGTAAAGCTAAAGAAAACACATAAAATATTCAGATGAAAACAAAATTTTTTATTCAATATAAAGATTGAACCTTGTCATTATACGTGAAACACAACATCATTCAAATGTCCTCCATGGGACCTCTTACAGGCCTCAACCCATTTGAGGTAATTTTCAATGGCTTTTCGGCACATTTCCGGCTATATTTCGGCCATAACTTCACGAATATTGGTTTTCAATTGCTGAAGATTTTGAGAATTGTTCGCGTCAACACGATCTTTAGCATAGCCCCATAAAGAGAAATCCAAAGGTGTTAGGTCGCAAGATCTTGTGGGCCAATTTAAATCACTCAATCTCGAAATTACGCTTCCTGGAAATTTCTCTTGCAAAAGTGCTCGATTACCCTGCGTTGTGTGGCTTGTGGCTCCGTCCTGTTAGAACCACATGTTCTCCAGATCATAACCTTCAATTTCTCTCCAAAAATAATCGGTTAACATCCGTCCATAGCGGTCAGAATTGACTGTAATGGCTCTTCCTTGATCGTTTTCAAAAAAATACGGGCCAATAACACCACCAGACCATAATGCACACCAAACGGTCACTTTTTCCGGATGCAAAGGCCTTCCTGCGATCACCTGAGGATTTTGAGAGCGCCATATGCGGTAATTCTGTTTATTTACGTAACCACCGAGCGAAAAATGAGCCTCATCACTAAAGAAAATTTTGTTCGAAAAATCGTTATCAATGGCTTTTTGTTCAATCACCCAATTTACGTACATTCTGCGTTGTGTATGGTCTTGAGGCTTAAGTTCTTGAGTGAGTTGGATTTTGTACGCATGGAGATGCAAACCCAAATGCAAAATCCGCCACAATGAGCCGTAAGATAAGCCCAAATGTTGAGCACGCCGAGGAATCGACAAATTCGGGTCTTCCTCCACACTTTGAGCAACGACAGCGATATTTTCAGCAGAACGAATGTTACGATGATGCACAGGCCTTGCAATATCAATAACCGATCCAGTCTCTTCAAATTTTCTCACTGCGTTCGAAATTGTTTGCTGTGTAGGTCGATTATGTCGACCGTAATCGGCTCGTAAAGCCCTAAATGATGATACAGCAGAATCACCATTTTTATAATAAAATTTAATAATTTTAACGCCTTCTTCGACTTTTAAACGATCCATATTTCTAAATGGCAAACCGTCAACTAAAAAAACAAGCTTTGTATGACATTTAATACTGACAGATGTGAAATGGCAGGGTTATACTTTCCTACCACGAAATAGATAACCCTGTACTGATTAAACCAGAACTTTTTTGTGCCTTGCGTGCTGCAGCTGAGAAAAAAATTAAAGCAGCGATGAAACACCATTTCAGCTGCATGGAGAGTTCGCTAAGGGAAAACAAAGCGAAACCTTTCTGGTCTTACATTAGGCCCTTTAAAGTCTCGTGTTCTGTTCCTTCCTCTGTCTACTGAAATAATATTGTAAGCTCCTCTCCTCTACGAATCCCCAACTTTTTCTCCGATTATTTTTCTTCCACTTTTACACCTACTCTTTCGTCCTGCACCTCCTATCCTGTTAATATACCAGAACTCCACTCTATTGACATTTCCTTGTTTAAAACATGTTTCGTTGAAGTCGAAACCCTTATTAAGTCCCTTAATCCCAACCTTTCCCCCCGGTCCAGATAGATTATCAATTATCTTTGTTAAATCTTTAGCCTCTTCTTTATCCATTTCTCTGGTTTTCATGTTAAATCTCGGTTTAAGTACGGGGACCCTATTCTCAAGAGTGATGATCCTTCTTCTGTACCCAATTACCGTCCAATACCGTAACTTTCCTGTTTTCCTAAATTGTTTGAGCGTCTGGTAGACAAACGGCTTTCAGTGCAAAGGGACAACAAGGATTTCTTAAAAGTCGTTCAACCTCTACGAACTTGATCGAGTTCATTGATTTCATTGCAAAGACGTTTGACACCGTCAACCATCAGCTTCTTTGCTATAAATTGAGTGCGTATGGCATTGATGGTCCTCTTTTATTATGGATAAAGTCATATCTGTCTTCTCGTATGTGTTGTGTTAGTTACTGTGGTATATCTTCCACTACATTTTATCCTTCCTCTGGTGTTCCTCAAGGTTCCATTCTTGGCCTGCTTTTGTTCCTCTTGTTTATAAATGATCTTCCACCGGTAATCACCTCCCCTTCCCTATTACATGCAGATGATTTCAAAATATTACGCACAGTTACGTCTATGTAGGATTCTTTGTAGTTCCATTTGCTCGTGCAAATATATATTTTCATTCCCCCATTTTGCGAATGATTAGTAAGCATGACAAACTATAGCTTGGTCCTGTCTCTGATTCATATTTTGTTTTCATACTAAAATTGAGACTCCTAGTTCTTACAAATGCATTTAATCCATTTTTATGTATCCTTGGCTATTCTATTTTCTTACTTTTGCTTTATCTGCCAATAGTATTATTCATAATTCTAAATTCATTGTTTAACTTGATTTGATTCGTTTTGTAATTAGATTATATAGGGGTTTCTATTAGGGACATTACAATTCTATATCCTTATATGAACGCATCCTTAAACTTTTTTAATAAACTGTCAATTTCAAAACTTTAGTTTAAGTCAACAATTTCATCATAGTAAAGTTCACGAACCAGTAACGTTTGGAAATTATTATCAAATACTACTGAAATTCTGAGTCGGTAATCGCAACTTTAACAGCGCTTACTCCAATTTTCGGCCATAATAATCGTCCCACCAGACAAGCTGTACGTACTATGGTGGATAGTTTCGAGCCCAAATTTTCAATATATGACGTTCCGATGCCTAAAAGCGTCGTATCGCTTGAAGCGAAGGAAATATTGCAGCCGTAAGTGCATCGGTTCAAAATGAGCCAAATCAGTCGATTCCACGTCGTTCTTAAGAATTCGGCATCGCTCAAACGACACTGTGGCGTATTTTGCGAAAAGATCTTGACTTACGTGGTTACAAGATCAAATTGACTCAAGAACTAAAGCCACTTGATCACTCAAAATCCCGAAACTTCTCCAAATGACTCAGGCAAAACTTGAAGAAAATGAAAAATTTCATCGAAAAATCATCTTCAGTGATGAAGCTCATTTCTGGCTCAATGGCCTTATCAATAAGCAAAATATGCATTATTGGTCAGCGGCAAACCCATATGTGCTTCTTGAGACACCGTTGCATCCGCCAAAAATTACCTTTTGGGCGGTTTGGGCCGCAGTTTTGATTGGGCCGCACCGTCAATGGAGAGCGCTTTCGTGTTATTTTGGAAGATTATTTGTGGCCAGAATTGTATGAACTTCACATGAACGATATGTGGTTTCAACAAGACTGTGCCACTAGCCACACAGCACACCTCACAATCGATTTATTGAAGGGTGAAAGGTGGTCCGGTCGAATGGCCGCCTCGTTCGTGCGATCTAATGCGATTGGATTTCTTTTTATGGGGCTATATCGTCACTGGTCTATGCTAACAAGCTAGCAACTTTAGACGAGATCAAAGACAACATCCAATGCGAAGATGCCAACGTTCCGGTCGAAAAAGGTGCCAGAGTGGCGGAAAATTGGGCCCAAAGAATCGGCCACTGTAAACGGGTTCGTGGTGGTCATATGACGGAAATCGAATTGCATTCATAAAATGCAATGCTTGCACTACACTCACAATAAATTTGAACTCAATATCTTAAATATTTATGTGTTTTATTAATAGATAAACTTGTTATGTGCTCAATAGAAAACCTTTTATTTGAATCTGTTAAATGGCATTTAATAAATAAATAAATTAACTGCGTCGCAGAATGTTTATTTTTTGTCGGCCCCTGCTCCGAATTCGATCAGTATTTGGCCCGATCGGGTTAGTTGTACTGCTTTAATAGTAGTATTGTTGTCTTCAGGCCTTACATTTCCCCTGATATCCCGCAGCACTTCTGCATTGGATCGGACATCTTGGGATTTTACGAGTAGTGCCTACTGTCGAAGTCTTCGTCGTGGTTTTTCTCTCCTGTTTCGGTCCGGTCTTTTTTCTTGCTGGGTGTCCGTGCGAACTTTATTTTCTAATACTTTTTGCAGGTGTTTCTTGGAGGTGTTTTTCGCTCCCTTTGCCAGCGGTGACTGGAACCCCTGATCTATATGTTCCCCCCATCGCGCGAGCATCTGGCGCGTCCTACAGAATTTCCCGCTCCCCCTTTTTAGGACGCTCTGGCGTTCGCATCATTTTTCTGGTGTGCCTGAACGCCGTAGGAAACTCAATCTGGAAGAAGCTGTCCGGTGTTCTCCGTTTTAAGTTCGCCTTCACTGTCAGTTTATTTAGCATTGTTGGCGCTGCTCCCGATGTGCTGTTAACATCGTGGCTGCAGCCGCTGGCTCCGTCGTCGTTGATGAAATATTTTCTTATTTTTTTTTTGTTTTTTTGTAGGTTTTTAGTTAAAATTGCTCCAGTTCGATTGGGTGTCTCCTCGGAGCCGCTATCTCCGTTTCTGTGTGTAGTCGCCTTGTTGGTCCCATGATTATCTTTGCAGAGCAGGGAGGCCATGCGAGGTTTGACACAAGCCCTTATGGGGACTAGTGTTCAGTGCCAGACCAGCGCTAATCGGGCGTCCGTCTCAACCGAAACTACACCACCAACACAATGGTGCGAACTTCGAACGTACTCTGAGGCCTGCCAAGGTTTGACCGGGACGAAGACGGTATGGTAGTTGAATTGGAGCCCTTCACGTACGAGTGTTACCTCGGCGCTACCGTGCAAAGTAACTAGGTCCAAACCTCCCTACCCGCCAGCCGAAGGCATCAATTCAAATTCATTGTCCAAAGCGTAGTCCACATTGTCAGGGTCGTTATCTGTCATCCCAGAAGGGTTCGAGGGGGTGGCACTCCCCAAAAGATTCTAGCCTCCAAGAGTATTACTGTCGACTGGCGTTCCCACTGCGGCATTATTAAATTTGACTAACCGTGCTATTATTAAGAACTAGTTCTATTGGAAAATGTTGGGAACTTTATTTTTTTGGTATCATCTGCTGGCTGCGACATACTCCATCCACTCAGCCATCGAGCTATAGTTACTTTTGAATTTGCAGGGATGAGGAGTCATCACTCTTTTGACTTGCGCCAGAGGCGTGCCCCGCCTTTTGTCCTGTGCCCCAACATCCCCTCGTCAAGAAAGAACCTGGTCGGTGGGAATAGGAGTAGCGTTCGTTTTATTGATAGATCTGTTGCCAGGCAAGACCACTCCAGCGAGCTCAGATCTTTAGCTCGCTCAGCCAGCGTTTTATCGCTGCTGTCTTTAACGGAAAATGGACATCCTCTTTAAAGGCACTGTAAGCATTTTTTTCCTTAAGAAGCCATAGGGCCTTATTTAATTGGGTGAGCCAATTAAGTAGGGCAAAGCCCAATTAAGCAAGGCTCGACGGTTTTTCAAGAAAAAAGAGAATTGGTCTGCGGATATCAAATAAACAAAATAATTGACTACTGCAAGGATTCTTGCAAAAGTGTTTTTATAAAAATACTAGCATCGAAATATGTGAAATTTTGGATATACGATGACTCGAGTACGGCTGGTGCCAGTTTTTTCCGGTATGCTATGGTCGACCGCCAACACATGTAACCTAAGCATTCTACCCACAAATGCAATTGCAATGATACTTAAAACGCCTTCAACTGAAGAAATTAGTATGAATGAATATGCGACGCAATATTTTGAAAGCATATTTGATACTCTAGTGCAAGAACCGTAGCCTCAATAAATTCGATTTAATTATGGAAAACTCGATTTTATTTGAAATAACATAGACATCTTACTTACTAACTACTGGCAAGAATGCTAGGGTATGAATATTATTTCTAGAGCTCCGTAAGCTTTTATTATATTAAAACTGATCATATTGTTAAGATACTAAAGTGTCCAAAAAATAAGGTGACATTTGAATTTAAACTGCGCGCGTCGAAGGATTTGGAGAATTATTTTTTTTTGTCAGGTTGGTAGTACTGTCAGTGACATCTATGTCAAATTTACATATCAAAATATTCATTAGTGTTTGAGATACACGTCGTTTTGTGAGCTGCTAAAAGTGAGTTTTTCGTTTTTTGCGATGTCGAAATTTGTTGAATTTGCATTAAATTTTGTTTGCGGAATCAATTTTCTGCTGCGGATACGTTGAGGATGGTGCAGAAAGCCTTTGGTGATGAGGCTATGTCTAAAAAAACATGTTTACAAGTGGTATAGTGAGTTCCAAGCCGGCTGTGAACGTGTCTAAGACGAAGAGCGTCCTCGGCGACTATCAACCTCTTCTCTTCTTCGATTATCGTGGTGTTGTGCATTATGAATTCCTTCCGCCGGACCAAACAGTCAAGGAATATTATTTGAACGTTATGCGTCATTTGTGTAACGCTATCCGCCTAAAAAGGCTGGAATTGTGGAAAGGCAATTCTTGGTTTTTACACCACGATAATGCACCATCCCATACTGCACTCGTAATTCGTGATCATTTCGCCAAAAACTCAACCCATATCGTTCCGCAGCCACCGTATTCGCCTGATCTGGCGCCGTGCGACTTTTGGCTGTTCAGCAAGCTCAAAAGATCACTCCCGGGACACCGTTTTAATATGATAGAGGAGATTCAAGCCGCAGCGAAGACGGAACTGAAGGCCATCCCGGAAACGACGCGTACTCTCAACACTAATGAATATTTTGACATGTAAATTTGACATAGATGTCACTGACAGTACTTCAACCTTAAAAAAATAATGATTCTCCAAATCCTTCGACGCGCGCAGTTTAAATTCAAATGTCACAATAGTATAAGTACTATACTAAGCGACTTGTTATTGGTAAACTTATCAAAAATATTGATCCAATGATTTTTTATTTTTTAACACATATGAAGATGTGTAAAAATAGTTTTTCTGTTTTCTGGATAGAACCATAATGCTGCTGTTTTGCGGAGAGTTTTGTTTTCACTAAAAACTATTCAAAAAGTAAATCAAAATAAATTACTATACCTTACCGAGGTTTTGAACATAGTAGTGACTTGGAAATAATCCACATGTCCATCAATCGATATAAGAAATGGTGCTGCACATAAATTCCTCGATCCTTTGATAAGTGTAAGTAAAACAATCGCTAATGTCGTTACCGCGACCACAACATAAAAATTAAATCCCGTAAATATATCGGTAAGTGCCCACGGACCACGCCATCCATTAACACATATCGCGCCGAAAATATACGTATATGAGCGCGACACAAAATAGAAAGTCAATCTACATCGATTCGGTTTGATATTTTCACACAGGATACGTTGGAATAGCGTGAAAATGAGATTTCCTCCAAAACCGATGCCAAGTGAAGCAAGCGCTGAATATAGGTCTTCGTAAGGAATTAAATAGTGATCCAATAAATTCCATGTTCCACGCCAGTATGTGATAACGCTTGGTCCGATTATGGCCGAGGATATGAGAATGTCGAGTAGTTGTAGAAATGCTGAATGGCATGGATTGCTGCTGATATGCTTTGCAGATTGCTGTTTACTACTGTTAAGGCTCTCAGCAGCGACACTTTCACGCATAATGAGTCCTTTTTCGATAGAAATTTAGGTTTCATACGGTTTGTGGGAAAGTTGTTTTTAGAAAACGATTTTTTGAGTCCATTATCCGATCTTTCGTCAAACGTGTCATATTTGTGATTGTTTTTGAAATTTATAGTTTATTGCACTGTGTAGTTGATAAGTAGGTATCGATTGCAAGCTTACATGTTTTGTTTAAATCGATATGTGCTCTCTCTGTTAAGGACTAAATATTACAGGTTTCTTGTCTAACCATTCTGCTAATCTTAGAATAATGAAGTGAGGTAGGCTTGGATAATGTAATATATGTGATTGATGATTTTACCGTATTTGAATTTCAATAATGTGTCCTGTGAATTATTTGTGAGAAATTTTTGAATTCTTTATCTTCAATGAATTTATACTTTTTAAAATATACGCAAAGAGCATTTTGCACCGAATCAAATCAGTGACTCCTTTTTGTAGCGCTAGAAAGTGTTTAAGCTATTCGTTGGGAGAACTGAAGGGTGGTGACTAGTAGGAAAACCGAGGAAACGCTATTCTGACTTATCCAACGGAGACAGTTCATCGCTGCTCGGATTTTGAAATTGGAGAGCGCGGTCGATGGACCGAGACTGTTGGAGGCGCTATTTGTAAGAAGCGAAGGCTCGAGAAGGGTTATAGTGCTATGAAGAAGAAAAAGAAAAAGTTTTAGTCTCTGATTATGCCATAATCTCACACACATGACATAATGCCGGTTACCGTTCATCGAATGATCAGTTCTTTTACTTCTCGACTTGAAGAGCTTGAGTCTGATGCATTCGTTTTTAGATTGTTGCACCGCAATATACGGCTGCCTCTGATGATTTCGTTGTCTACTTATTTCAAACCGGTATGACTAAGGTGAAACATTTCTTTGCCCACTATCCGATGCTGATGATACACATTTCTTTTTGCAAAACCTTGAAAAGCATTTGGGAATGGAAACCACGGATCATAAAATTTCAAGCATTCATGAAGATCGCAGACGTTTTTTCTGGAGGTACAATTTATTTAGCACACTTACACTTCGTAGCACTACATCCCCTCTCGGAACTTCGGAAATATTAAGCTAATGAAATTGAGATTTTACTCGGAAACTTACTACATCTACTTGAAAAATACTGTATTTGGATTAAAGGGACGAATCACGTCTGTCATGCTGACTATAACACTAGTAAAACGGTATCTGGAGGAATGCTGACGGTGTCTAAAATAAAAATTGGGACGCTTCCATGATGTAATGTCGTTCTAGTCCTAGGGTGGGAATCAGGGCCGACCAAGTCATACAGGAAGTTTTTAGTGGATGCGGAGTTCTGCGTACCAGGTCTTTGGCGAAAGGTCTGATACGCGTTGTAAGTTTTCACCTCCATTGATACCAGTTTTGACTTTGTATAACTAGCACGAAAAACCACTGACATGAATCTGATCTAATCTCGGGAACCTCTGTATATAAAGTGTTCTATCTAGCAACAACATTATCTACTACAGAAGGGCTGTCACTGTGGTTGTTCCTAAAAAGTCAACAGGAGAGTAATGTTCCACGCAGTTCCGTTTGTCAACTGATGTAAGCATCTTTCTGACTACAGTCTCCGGAGAGAGTTCACCAATTTCACTGTACAGATCATCACGCAGCCTTTTCTATCTTTTGTAAAGACAAAATGCGTGGCAGGTACCATCCGCCACTCCTATGCAAAACACGCAGTCTGGAGACCGTGACTTATCGATATAGTGCAGGTAAGACTAGAAACATCTATGCCCGCTCAATAGCTGGGTTAGGTATAAATCAGTCTCACCGTGCACTCGATTGAGTCAAGGCCGCAAGTCAGAGATAAAGTGATCAGTCCATTTTCCGCTGGTATCGCTCTCCAAGGACTGCAGCCAATCGCTGAGACAGCGTTGTCCCTCCTCCCTAGCAATTGCATCTCTGTCGCCTTTGCTTCTGTCCAGGTAGATGCTCCTTCGCCCCCGTTGAGAAAGACGGTGGTGGTGGTATTCTTATTGCATATTCGCCAATTTTACATAGGATTTAGCATTTCTTTACTTTTCCTAAAATTTTCGAGGCTCAGTAACCATTTTTGAGTAAAAATAATTATCTGTTACTGAAACATCCAGTCACATTTAAGGAGCACAAAGAAAAGCTCAATTTGCTTTGAAGGATCCGGGAACACATATGAGGTTATTGAGGAACAATAATGTAAGCGTTATTAAGAATATCAATGGTCCTAGAAAATTAAATGCAATGGAGCCACTACCGATAATCTAAGTACCTGAAGAACCGCAAACAAATACGGATGAAGGTAATTGCTATTCAAGGTTATTAAGCTTAATTAGTTTTTAGAGTTTTGTAGTTCAATAATGTAATTTTTATTCATTATTGTAATTGTCCACCTAAAAAATATTTGTAGTTGATGTGTTTGTTAGCTCATAAAATGTATTGTACTGAATAAGACTGCAAATAGTAACCGAAAATAGCTATTACAAAAAATTCAAACAATAAATCTAAGGTATAAAGAAAAAAATAGTTTTTTTTAACAATACTCTTCTATTATGTCATGATGTTTCTTATCTCAATATCATGTGATTCCGAATATCAATGATCGCTGACCAGACTTATTTTTCAGTAATATTAACAGTTATTCCTTGAAAATTTCTACCGTTCATTTTCCGTATGTTTCTCCAGACTCACATCATCCACTTCTCTGATTTGAAGTCTCTCTTGCCTTTTCATCATGCATTCATGGTTAGGAACGTCAACGCTACAACTTATGTAAGGCTGATTACAATCTCCGTTTTGATTTTTTCCATCTGTCGACTGGCCCTCCTACTTTTACAACCTTAATTCCAATCCAGCCTGAATAATATTTTATGATTTCCTTAAATCTGCCTTATTTGACTCCTCACCTGCTATCAATTCAAAAGCCTCTAAGAATACGTCCTGGATCACTCTAAGGGTACTAGGTGCCTTAAAAGAAAATGAATGTACTCGGCGCACATTTCACTTCTTAGTTCTTGCAAAAAATGAAATCTAATTCGCACAGTCTTCTTGGTTTAGGAGGCTTCCATCCTCTTTAAACAAGAGCCAGTCCATGGCATTCTGGCAATACATACACCTCCTTAAATTTTTCTTTAAAATTCCATCATCTCTGCATTTGAACAGGACATTTGTGAGCTCTTCAGTGTGTTTTTCCTCTCTCTATTTAACTATTCACTTCGGACTCTTATCGTTCCTCCCTTCCCTCTATTTTGTTAACTACTTTAAGGTTATTAAATCATGCAAGGACCGTGATCTTTTGCGGGCTGATTTGCAATCTTTGTCTCATTATAGCGTGAGAGCCAGTGCCTGCCAGACATACGTTAAAGCATAAAAGCTGAACAATTTTTTGCGTGTTCTCACTGGTGTAGGGAACAACGTTTGGGGGGTTACACATCTTGAGTAACGGTGCCTTCGGTGGGTATCAGGTAATCAAGGTGTGTAGTACCTGGGCTCTTTCACGTTAAATTATGAAAGCTGAAATTTACACAGAGTGTTCAAATGACCATTCGGAATCATTATTTTAAAGGCCGGACCTATCCGAAGGGTATTCCCTCTTTAGAGCATTGCCGTATCTACCTCGCATACTCAACCAAATATCTGTTAGATATATTGTTCGTCCCACTTGGGCTTCGCTTGTTTTCGACACCCATTTCTCGCGTAGTGGAGTGTACTTCCATTCTCCTATGCTTAGGGAACCTAGGAAACATGACAAACTTCAGTTTGAATCTTTCGCTTCATCATATTTTCTGTTCAAAAAACGCTTTCTTATCTTGTATGATTTGTCTTGTTGTTGTAAATTTTTGATTGTCATTCTCGAATTTGTATTTCTATTCTTCTTCGTAGCACTACAGCCCCTCTCAAGCTCTCGGTTCCTGCGATGAACTGATTTCGTTGACCGAGTCAAACCAGGGTTTCTATTATCTTACTTTTTTTGTTCCTACAATACTTTATCATTGGATTTTTTGTGTATAAGCTAGAAAGCAAATAAATAAATGTAACACTACAACGCATTTAAAACACACTGTAGTATTTTGAAAAATAATTAAGCTGGGCTACGTTAAACAGACCCATCCTGTACATATAAAGCAGTATGCCAATCGTCGAAGAGTCAAAATACTTTGATTGTGGTGAAATTTTGGCTCTCGAATCCACCTATAATTTTTAATAGAGAGGAAAAATCAAATTGGCAAACTTTGAAGGATGCGTTTCACTTAAGAGTTTAATGAAGATTTTGATGTGGAAAAATCGGACAGAAAATATTAAGTAGTTAGAAGAGGCCTTTGGTACAAATATTGGAATAAAGCAGGGAGATGGGCTGGCCCCATTGTTATTCAATTTGGCTCCAGAATACGAGTATGTCATAAGAAAGCTACCTGTCGATATAAGAGATATAAGTCGAACCAAGTGGTAGGCTATGCCGACGACATCAGAATTTGTCAAGGCTAATGACCGCCAAAGAACTTTTCCTGAAACACCAAGGCAAAGCAAAACTAGTGGGGCTACAATTCAATGAGCATACAACAAAGCTCATAACGCAGTCGAGTAAAAATACCTCAAATACCCAAAATATATTTGGCGAATACAGTATCGAAAATGTTGGCGAATTTATGTATCTAGGGGGCCAAAATAACGAAAACGAGTAATGAAAGAGACGAAATACGCCGAAGAATACAGCTCGCAAATAAAATATTTTATTCAGTTTTGACGATCTTGAAGACCAGCTGCATACACAGGAAAACAAGCTCCAAGTATACAAATCTGTGATAAGACCAGTGTTATGCTATGGGTGTGAAACATGGACCCTAACCCAAGCATCCGCAAATATATTGAACGCCTTTGAGCGACGGGTCCTGAGGCGAATAATCGGAGCGAAGCTAGACGGGGACCAATGGCGAATTCGATACAACCATGAGCTGTATGAAATTTTTGACGAACCGGAGGTTTCGACGATTGTAAGGCTGCGGAAGCCGCAATGGGCTGGCCACGTGAATCGTATGGACGAACAACGGATATCCAAAAAGGTATTCGTTGGGAGAAATGAAGGCCGGAGACCACTGGGGAAACTGAGGAAACGCTGGTCTGACTCGGTCGACGAAGACAGTTCATCGCTGCTCGGATTTCGAAATAGGGGGACGCTGTCAATGGACCGAGACAGTTGGAGGCGCTATTTGCAGGAAGCGAAGGCCCGAGAGGGGCTGTAGTGCTACGAAGAAGAATTGTAGCAACGTCTCAACGGCCAACAACATGGCTTCAGAAAAAATATATCCACAATCACAAATCGATTATCGAGTCAGACATATGATTTTATCAAATAAATCGGAAAAATTTTGAATTACTGGCTCTTTGTTTCACTGGCTGAATTCCTGTCTATAAAATCGGACTCAAACCGTCAATTTTCAAGAGCATATGTCGAAAAAAAATCTACGCTCATTCTGGCGTACCGTAAGATAGTCATCTTGGACCTATTCTCTTCAATATTTTTATGTTCCACCTGTCTGATTTGTTATTCGATAAACTACACTTATTGTATGCGGATGATCTCAAATTATGTCATATGATAATATCCCAAAAAGATTCAGTATTCTTACAAGATAAGATCTATTCTCTTCTTGAATGATCCATTTAAAACCGCCATTATTTAAATCTCGGAATTGCCAGGTGGTTAGTTTCCCCCGAAAAAAAAATCAATTTTGTTGGCTGAGTGATACACAACTCTCTAGAGTTTATAGCATAATAGACTTGGGTGTCCGCTTGGATAAGAAACTTAGGTTTAATTTACACTATAATGAGGTTCTCTGCAAGGCTTATAAAGTTCTAGGTTTCATCAAACAGCGTGCTAAGGAATTCAGCAATATCCACGTAACAAAAATATTATACACCTCATTCGTGCGGCCAATTTTGGACTATGTGTGTGTATTTTGGAATCCCATTTTCGATGTTAATTCAAAGAGATTTGAATCGATTCAAAGACAGTTCTTGTTATTTATTTTGCGATCCAGAGTTTGCCAGCATATCGGCTATCTATTTTACATATGACATCCCTAGCCTCCCGTAGAACTATTTTATGCTCCTGTTTTGCATTTGGTGTCCACAGCGGTATAATCAAAGCCGAATAGTAATTGACAGGATAAACTTGAATGACCCAGTAAGATTTACCAGAAATACGAGTACACGCCTGCTGGTTGAAAGAAAACATCCTGCGCAAAGAAATTCTTTCAAAAAGTGCCAGAAAATAAAGTTCGATCATACGCAGAAGTGCTGCGGGATATCAGGGCAAATGTGAGGCCTGGAAGACAGCAACAGTGCCATTAAAGCAGTATGACCAACGCGGTCGGGCCACATTCTGGGCGAATTCGGAGCAGAGGCTGACAACAAGGGAGCATTTTGCGGCGCAGAGAAGAAAGTTCTCGGCAAAAACGCAACTATAGTCTCGTTCGAGTCGATGGCAACAATCGAAATAAGAGACATTGGCCGAGGTAGAAGAGGCCATCAAAAGGAAGTTCTCTAGCGTACGCCGGATCAAAGCGAGGCTGGCACCAGAAAGCCATAGGAAACAACGCCTGGCCATCATTGAATTGACCGAAATTAGGGCAAAGTAAGAGTAGGGTGGGTTGTCTGCAGGATACGGCGCCTCTTCAATGTTTCAAATGCTGTGGTCACACCGCACAAGTATGCAAAGGTAGGAGTTCCCTATGCTACAAATGTGGTGAAATGTGACTTGCAAGAAAAAACGTACGAAGGAGGCACGCTGCATCCTTTGCAAGGATGCTGATCCAAGTTCGGATCTTAGGCACGTCTTCGGATCAGGGGAATGTCGGGTTTTCCAGGAAGCTCTAGCCAAGGCAAAATCAGAACTTCGATGACCCGTATCCTGCAGGTAAAACTACACCTCAGTTCAGCCGCACAAATCCTACTTGAGCAGTTTGCGAGGGACATGAACGCCGACTTTTTGCTGTTGAGTGAGCAACACCACGATAAAAGTTCTGCTTCATGGTATCCTGATGAAACTGGTGCTGCCATTATTTGCGGTCGGTGGTCGTTGACCACCTTAGTGTGTACTTAACGCTGAACGAACCAATATCATCTTTCCAAGCCAAGCTTAACGCTTTGGAGTGCGCTGTCTCGAACGCAAATGGCAGCGTTCTCGTTTGGGAGGTTTCAACGCTAAATCAATCGAATGGGGCATGCCTCAAACAGATTTGCGGGGAGAACGAATCCTAGAAATGGCGGCCAGGACGACGCTCATCATGCTTAACACCAGAAAAAGACTGACTTTCCACCGCATTGGCTGTGAAGGAACCATACCTGACGTGACATTCGCCTCGGAATCCTTAGTACGGACGATTCACAATTGGAGGGTATTAGAGGACTACTCAGCCACTAATCATCAGTACATTCTGCTTGACACCCGTGATACTGTCTCCCGACCTCCGGGCTCTCGATCTTCTACGATTGCGTGGAACATCGGAAGAATGGCAGTCGAGAGGTTCGTCGAGGTGTTGACGATAGGTGCTCCACTGCAGGGTGATTCGCAGGGGATAACCGAACTGGCAGCTCAAGACGTGGTGAACTCAGCTATGAGCATCATCACGACTGCTTGCAGCGTTTCTATGCCCCGTGGAAAACTCCGGTACGGCAAGGCGGCAGCCTACTGGTCGTCGCCTGAAATCGCTGAAAAGCGAAGGAAGCGTCGCAAGCTCTAGTGTGAGGCTCAACGGGTCCGGAACAGTGACGAGGTATGCAACCGGGTAGCAGCATATAAGTCAGCCAGAAAATGTCTTCGAAAACTGATTAATAATACTGCGCTGGCTACATCTAGTGGACAATGTGAACAAGGATTCGTGAGGCGTTTGCTACAAGCTAGTTAGGCGGATGTTTGGTGCCCTACGGACGCCTTGCATACATGAAGCGCAAAAAATCGACAATATAGTGCAGCCAGTTTTCGCCACCCGTCCCATCCAAGTTGCCGCTGTGCATTGTGAGACAGCAGTCGAGAGCTAACTCTTCACACAGCT
The DNA here is from genome assembly GCA_963969285.1 of Odontomyia ornata. Lineage (NCBI taxonomy): Eukaryota > Metazoa > Arthropoda > Insecta > Diptera > Stratiomyidae > Odontomyia > Odontomyia ornata. Next base: position 290,538,337 of record OZ017740.1, on the reverse strand, counting down.
GAAACTGAAAGAGGGAGTTTTATCATTGAAAACAAAGAAGGCTCCAGGCACAGATGATGCTCCAGCTGAGATGCTGCACCTTGTCTATTACCATTGACCTGACTTGCTGCACAGCACTTCAAACGCTTGCCTACGAGATGGAGTTTTCCCGGCACTATGAAAGGTGGCGTGGCTCGAGCTGATCAGCAAGCAGAAGGGAAATCCCGTATCGGCCTCTGTAAACAGCTCTTTATGCATGCGGGACACGGCAGGGAAAGTGCTAGGGAAACTCATCAAGGGAAGACTCACTGACGCAATTAGTGCTGCTGAGGACCTACCTTCTCGGCAGTTTGGCTGTAGAAGAAGACACGGACTATTGTTGCGATTGCAGAGCTAGTGAGCGGAGTCCAAACGGCAGAGGTATATAGCCACGCGAAGATACGGGTAGTTCTGTTAGCAATACTCGACGTTAAGAACGCCTTTAATTCCGCTAGATAGGTGAGTATTCTGGATACGATGAAAACCCTTTCAAAGTTCCAGAATATCTCATGAAGCTTTTAAGGAGTACCTGAAAGACTGGATCCAGCTTTATGACACGGCACAGGGCCAACGGAGGATGGAAATTACATAGGGTGTTGCCCAGGGATCTATCTTTGGCCCAAACCTGTGCAACGTGTCTCACGATGGGCTACTGAAACTAGAGATGCCAGATGAGTCGCGCTTGATCAGCTGTGCGTATAATGTTGCGGCTCTGGTAGTTGGCCGCACCGTTGAACAAGCGCAACTTAGGCTAGGTATGCTTATGTAAGAGACCGAATGACTGCTTGCGAATTCACCCTAGCGGTGAAGAAAACGAAGTGGTCATCTTGACAAAGAAGAAAGTCCCTAGAGTAAAGACAATCTGCATTGGAGCGGTGAACTACCTGGCCATACAAAGATGAGTTTCTCTGAGCGAATCAGGGAAAACGCTTGAGACGGGTGCTTCGGGCGTATCGTCTCTGAGTCGACTCGTGGCCAACGTAGCGGGACCCAACCTATCAAGAAGACGCCTCTTAATGAGTGCTGTAGGGTCAGTGCTACTGTACGTAGCAAAAATATGGGGTGAACCTCTCAGTAAGGAGGTGTACGGAAAATGCTTGTCCCAAGTATAGAGAAGAGGAGTACTGAGGATTGCATCTTCATTTCCGACAGTCTCTGATTCGGTGGTGAGAGTTATTGCAGGCGTGATGCCCGTCATCCTTCTTGCTAGAGTGCGGCACTATTTACCTGCTTCGAAGCCAGGACGCGACGGAGACGGTTGCCCACGAGGAGAGACACCGCTCACTCAGCGATTGGCGGCAGTCTTTGATGAATTGCACGAAGGGAAGGTGGATGGACTGCGTGCCTCATTCAGGATCTGAGCGCGTGACTGAATTCAAGGCATGGTGTGACTGACTTCTATCTGACCCAGCTTTTGAGCGGGCAAGGGTGTTTTCAGTCTTACCTGCACAAGATAGTTAAGTCACGGTCGCCTGATTATTTTTTTGCCCACGAGAGAAAGACAATGCCTACCACACATTTTTTTTGCATGCAAAAATGGGACAGGCCGCGTCGGGACTTCTATAGGGAGATGAAAAAACTCGCCATGGATAGTGTGGACGTTTTCATACTTGGATCAGTTGACAAATGGACATTATGTTCGGACAGTACTAAAGATAAGCGGGACTCACAGTAGCCAGGGACGTGGGAGCTGCGGAATTACTTAGCTGGCGATTCCTCTTCCTCAATCTCCTCCCGCTAGAGGAGGGATCCCCCAGTTTGAAGGCACCTCAAAGCGTTGTAAAATTAGACCTGGCCCGAAGTAATATGTCAAACGGTTCCAGGCTAGGTTCTCCTGTTCCCAGGGCAGCTATTTAGCAGATAGGTCAGACTTATCGTGCGTATGGGAGCCCCACACTCAGTGCGTAAGAAGCCTTCACCTCTCAGCTACGAAGAAGGATTACGCGATCGTTATTGAAATAAATAATCATTGAGATGATGTCTTCCTCATTCCTGTTCGAAATGATAATCTTCAATTGTATTTAAAAAAAATGGATCGGGGAGAGTTTCAAAGGAAGTTTAATCGGGACTAAAAGAAGCAATGTCCACCTCCTGGGGATGAACTGTTGCTCATCAATCGTTCCTCATGACAGAAATCTAACCAACGATGAAATATAGATTAAGTATCGCAACAACATGGAAGAATAACGGCAACCATCGCAAGTTTAAAAAGATTGACAAGCCTTCATCTCACACGTGTTAACTATATTTATCGACGATTTTCGAACCAAAACTATCCCTCGTTGGCTTTGTTGAAATCCACCCGAAACTTAATCCGTTCATACTTCAAAAGTGCAGTCAGCAAGGGTATTTGTGGGGATAGGACCCTGGTGGCGTGTTAACAAAGGTGAAGAGTGTATTGCCTAAGAAGCCTGTAGTGAATGTGTCGAATTTAAAAGTCGCTAAAGATAAATATTCTAGATAGAGCTTGTATCGAAATTGATTGGACGGGTCCGAATTCAAATAGAAATTCAAGGCGCGGCAGCATAACTTCCGTTTTTAAAACTTAATACAGGGTGCGGCAGCATAACTCCATTTTTCAAAATATGCGCCATTCTGTCGGTTAGTGTTGTAAAGAAGCGCAAGTGGTCTCGCCCGAGAGGCGGGGCTATACAACTTTGTCCCGACATAGTTTGGTCGCATCATGCGTTGCAAAACTAAATTTAGGCTTTAGGCTTACTTTTTGAGCGGATGCTCATTATGTTTTGAAAAAACGAATTTATGCCAACGCACCATGTAAGATTATATGTGATGGATTAAAGTAGCTCGCACTGAAGTAGTTGAAGAAAAGTTTTTGCTTTCAAATTAAACCGGAACGGTAAACTCTCCCTTCAATTCAATGAAACATTAACTTCTTACCTCATACCGAGCGGGAATTTTCTGGATTATTTGGTCAGCTATGCAGAAATTTGTGTCATATTTAGCAGGATAAACAATCAGAAATCATGTAATCTTGACTACGCCAGTTTCTCTACGTTCTTGTTAGAAATTATTGCATTTTGCGCAGCAATATATTGAGCAATTCATATTTCCTAAATCAGTGGTAAAAGGCCAAAGTATTTTCGATCCTGAAGGGAGAAAGGGAATCTTCGTGCCCTTCAAGCTCTTGCCCAATCAGTTTACTGCCTAACATCAGCAAGGTGTATGAAGTGATACTAAATAAAGCATTAAACGCCCACATTGAAAAATATGAGTTGATGCTGAATTGCCAATTTGGTTTTCGTGCCAGGCATTCGACCATGCATGCGATACCGAAAGTAACCTCAGACATCTGTTGGAAACTAAACAATAGAGAATATGTTGGAGCATGTCTCATTGATATGGCGGAAACTTTCGATACGGTATGCTTAGAAGGAATAATTTTTAATCTCCTTCTGTAAAGGATACCCAGACATCTTGCCGCCATGATGCGGAATATGTTGAGCGGGCAATCATTTGTTATACATAATGGAAGTCTGAAAAAGATGTGCGATTTTAAGGCCTTGAAAATGGTCTTCAGCAAGGATCAGTTACTGCACCTCTGCTCTTCTCCATATGAACTTGCAAGCTATTGAACGGCTTTGATTTTAACATGTTGCTAACGCGATTATTAGTGGCGTTTGCTGATGATCTTATAATTTATACGGCTGACCGAAAAAATGCAGTAGTCCAGTCAATCTTCAAAATATGTTTAATGATGTTCTGCTCTAGATGGAGATTTGGCGAGACCTGAAACGTTGTTCGAAGGACTTCCATATTATGGCAGGTGACGGTAGTTCAGTACGGGTTCCATATGAAACCTGTGTTCGACACCTTTGTGTTTGTCTGGATCAGTAACTGTATTATGCTAAACATGTCAAAATCATGCTCAGTAAAACACAAAAAGTTGGCATATCCCTTCGACGACTCTTTCTTTCCAGATATATTAATTAAAGGGTGAAAGTTATCTGTTTCAAGACTTTGGTTAGACCAGTCATCACATATAGAGGTCAGATCTGGTATAATCAGGGTGCTAGAACAATGGAAAGATTAAGAGTTTTCAAAAGGAAGTGTCTTCATGCAGGTAACATACTAGTCGGTACAGAAGGCCTAAGACAGATTGGTAGCACTATATATAGAATCAAAAAATTTAAGAAACTGCTAAACTTATGAGACTCGACATATTCATTTTGAAACTGCTTCGAAATCATATCGTAAAGTTTGGAACTGTGAGTGAAAACCCCTAGATTTTGCAGCCGTTCCACCCTATAGACGGGAAAATTGAGCCTTATGTCACCACTGGCTTCATTTTTCCAGAAGCGTTTGGACCTGAACTGGTATGTTTTTGATTCTGACGGTGTTCCGATTATATTACATATATAGACGGGCCACCAATAAGAAGATAAAATATCCTCCGAATTTGGGTTCTAGAGAGAGAATGGATAGGTTTTTTAAGGCTGATTAAGCTGGACTATGTTATAATTCGAATGTGATGAAGATAAGATGTTGTTTTTTGACTAACTTTTTATTAATTGTAATATTGTTAAAAGTGTCTTAAAACTGGCTAGAACAAAGTTTATAATGATTGATGAAATAAAGCGCATTTGACATTGATGCTGTATAAAATAGCAAAGGAAAAACACTGTAACGCTTTTGTGCTACATTTTTAAATTCCTGAATTTAAGTATTTCAGAAAATCTGATTCAATCTTGAATTAGTTGTATGAAAAATACGTTTTTCCCTTCCTATTTTCTGCTGACAACTAATAATGAGTAAATAAGATAACCATTGGGTGGACAGTAATTGCAGTCGGAAAGACGTATTTGAAATTAAATGACAAAATTGTTGAAGCCTACTGTCCGTTCACTCAAAGAATTATACTCATGCACTCGAAAGATTCTTAGGTTGATGATCTTAAGGATTGTGAAGCTTGTCTTGTTTTAAACCTTCTTACGCGCGTTTTCCTATCTAAATTCATTTATATTTCCTCTACTAAACAGAGAAAGTGCGATCCACTCTATAATGATTTTTCAACATAATTTCTCTTTTCTCAAATGTATCACGAAACACATTATTATGCAGGGAGAGCGGCACAGACTCAATGCAGACCAATCCGAATCTTAACGCACAATTTCACCAATGGCAACGTATCCAACGTGCACAATAAAATGCACTTTATTTTGTAACACTTGACAATCATAATTTGTTGTTGTTTGTTATCACAAATAAGAGAAGAGACACCGATTTAATTCAAACGTATTTCTCCCATTTTGACCGTGTAATTTTAATATGGCACTCGCGAATATCACATGAACTCTATTTGCGAATTTACACTAAATTCTTATAGAATTCCAAAGAGAACAAAAATTATCCTTTCGTTTTAACTGGACTTCAAGCTAAAAGTAAATCCAGAATTTAATGTTTCCGAGCTTATTCGATTCTAAGAAAGGTCGCGTTTCAGATGCATTTTTTGATTGCGAAATAAGAACAACAGAAGTGCACACATTTTGATGGGGTTTAAAAACTTCTGAGGCCTTTACTGATAGTCCTTTTAATAATTACTGAAAGCGATCAATAGTGAGCTGATCAGGTACAGCAAAAAAGGATTTACAGGCTCAAACGAATGCACCGAATTCGCGAACTTTAATCCGAAGCTCTTCCTCTTTGACTGATTACGGCGCGATTTGCATATTGCAGTTTAACTGATCATTGAGGAAGCTGCGCTCATGAGGTCCGGAGTACTATTGTCATCATAATTCCACAACAGCCCACGATTCGAATCTTGTCTTGTTATCAATTGATGGCAATGCTGCCACACTAAATAGAACCATAACCCCGAGACTCTTTGGCCCCGGTAGTACAGAATAAACTACACTTACTCTCCGGTAGGCAGAGTAAGGTACACCTTGTATAACAGCGAATAATAGATTGTGTTCGGACTCTAGAATCGCTAACCTCTTCAAATTTGCTCTTAAATAGTTCTATCTGCATTAGGCCTAGAATTCATGGTTGGATTGTGTCGAAGATGAGATCTGTACAGTAAAGGCTTCAAATTTAATCGATTCTATACGAAATTGTGTATCTTTTCTTCAACCTGATTATAATTGTTAATTTTTTACAAATTTTCCTAATATTTTACCCATTGGAGATATAAACGTGTATAAAAATACAGTTAAATAGATTTATTGGCATACTTATATGCAAAATAGTTTAAATATTTAACATTAAAAATTTGAAGGTCGCTGATAAATTATTAAAATTTAGATATGTGCTGTATCTTTAAAACGTTTACATCATTTTTAGTAATTAACGATTCCACTAAGTTTGAGAGGAAATGCTTTATTTTTTAGCTAATGCACGCTTAAAAGTTGTGTAACAAAAAATTATTGGTTTATTTAAGATGCTTTACTATGAAGATGCCATTTAAAAGTTGAAGTATAGCATGCAAAACAGCTTTTTCCTCAATAATTCATCGGTTGCAAGATTTTCTGATTCATTTTCATTTGACATTTTTTTGCCATGTTTTAATTTAATGTAAACATAAACCACCCACGCCTAGCGTTATTCTTTTTAACGAGCGTAACCGCTAGTTTACTATGCATTAATGGGAGACATCGAACTTGACATTGTACTAGAAATTTACTATCGATATGTAGAGAAGCCATGAAATTAGCTTCATTAGTCGGAACATAGAGGATTGAAAAAAAAACAAAATAAGAAGTTAAGATCATGGACAGTAAGGTTTTATAGAAACAATTTGAAAATATATAAAATAATTCTTGATGGTTTTAGGCTACTTGTATCTGGATAGACACAGGGTCTCAGTAATTATAAGGTTTTATTCATTGTATTTTTAGCTTTAATACCAAAATATTATATTTACCGGTAATTTCTCAAATGTTCAGGTCTTATTTTAGTCTGGTTGCTTCGTAAAAATGGCATATTTTATACTTCTACATAAATCTATTATTTATTCGAATTAAATGAAATGACTAGAAATGGTTTGGCAGTAGTGTTCTCCTCAGTTATGTACAAAACGTCATTATGGGTGTCAAGTGTCTATTGGCATTAATTCAATGTCATTAAAATACTTTGGCTGCAATTTTTCGACTCAGGTTTGCCGATGAAATACTATTAGAAATTAATTGCATTTAGAGCAAGTCCTGTGTTTTTGTTTTTTTTTTATGTGGCAGGAAGATATAGGCTATATACAACTTCCAGATGCACAAGGCTTCTGTAGTGGTTGTGTATGGTTAATAGTCTGCAGAAGACTTTGCAGTTATGTTGGGCTGCCTCAGTGAAACGGGTGTTCGGCTTCACTGAGAGTGACTTGGCCAAGGGACACGTTTATGCGTTACAGATTAGCGTCTATGGTGCCGCGGGGCGGGTTCTTTCCCCTAGCACTAAGTTCCACTACAAATTATTTATCGTCTACAAAATATGTAGGGTGACTTTTTTTTGTGTTTGGGAGGTGAATGCCCATTTACGCACAGAGTGTTCGAAAAAAAGCGGCTGGACTATTCACTAAGCACCTCCCCCTTTAAACCTGAGAACCTAGCCTGGAACCGTTTGACTTACTTCGGGCCAGGCCTCGTTTTGTTACGCCGTGAGGCGCCTTCAAGCTGGGGGATCTCTCCTCTAGCAGGAGGGGAAAAGGGGAAGAGGAAGTGCCGACAAGTGATCCCCCAGCCCCAACACCCCCGGCTGTTGTGAGCCCATTTTATCTTTTAGAACTGCCCGAACATAACACCAGCAGCCTTTAGTTGCTGACTGGAAAGTTGCAAAACTTGATAGAAGAGTAAAATTGTTGGAAAATTTTGAAATTAATACGAAAAGAGCTTCTTCTTCTTCTTTTTTGTTCTTGTTTTTAGTTACTTACGTCACATATCCTCTAATTGGTTATATGTGTGTGCTATCCTACAATCCAATAGTTAGATTATGTGTCCTCATCATTGTTAATAATAAATATTACTAACAAAATTAAAAAATATAGAAAAATGAAAAAAAAAATTAATAATTAATTTGAATATTTGTGTTGTGAGTGTGGTTATGGTACCAATCCATATCCTTTCTCCTTTCGGAATATGATGAAAGAGGATATGAAAAAGATGAAATGGATAAGTGTATCACTGGTTCTTTCTGAAGAAGCTCAGTATCCAATCTGATTCCACTGTCCACTGTAATGTGCCACCTGGTTCCATTTGTCAACCGATTCGAGCATCACGGTGACTATATTATCCGGGGTGAGCTCTCCCGTGTCCCTGTAGAGGGCCTTTCGTAGCCTGTCCCATTTTATGCATGCAAAAAATGTGTGGCAGGCATTGTCTTCCTCTCCTGGGAAATACCGACAATCAGTGGACGGTGACTTACCAATCTTGTGCAGGTAAGACTGAAAATACCCGTGCCCGCTCAAAAGCTGAGTCAGATAGAAGTCAGTCTCACCATATCTTCAATTTAGCTAGGGTCTCACATCCGGGATGAGGGGCGCAGTCCACCTTCCCTGTATAATTCATCCAAGACTGCTGCCAATCGTTAAGTGAGCGCTGTCTCTCTTCGCGGACAACCATCTGCCTCGCATCCTCGTTTCGACACAGATAAATAGCGCACCGCTCTCCAGCAGGGAGGGCAAAAGGTATCACGCCTGCAATGACTTTCACCGCCGAATCAGAGGCTGTCAGATACGAAGATGCAATCCGTAGCGCTCCTCTTCTCTGTACCTGTGCCAGTCGTTTTCGGTAAACCTCCTTACTGAGAGCATCGCCCCATACCTCTGCTCCGTACAGTAGCACTGACCCTACAGCGCTCATCAAGAGTTGTCTTCTTGATGGGCTGGAACCCCCCACGTTGGCCGTAAGTCGACTCAGAGCCGATACTCCCGAAGCAGCCTTCTCAGCCGTTGCCCTGATTCGCTCAGAGAAATTCCTCTTCGTATCGATCAGTAGCCCCAGGTACTTCACCGATGACTTCGCTTCGACTTGTATGTCTCCAATACTGATCATCTTTACTCTAGGGATTCTGTTTTTTGTCAAGATGACCACTTCGGTTTTCTCCCGTGCTAAAGTAAGCCCGGGAGCAATCATCCATCACTGGGCGCATTAGCATGGCTAGCCTAAGTTTCGCTTTTTCAACGGTGCATCCAGCGACCAGAGCCGCAATATCATCCGCATAGCCGATCATGCGCGACTCATCTGGCATCTCGGGTCTCAGTAGCCGTTCCACAGGTCTGGACCATGGATAGATCCCTGGGTAACACCCGATGTAACCGCCATCTTTTGTAGGCCCTGTGTCTTGTTGTAGAGCAGGCTTCGGTCTTTTAGGTAGTCCCTCAAAAGCCGCATTAGATATTCTGGAACTTGAAAAGGGTTTTCCAGCGTATCCAGAATACCTACCTATCTAGCGGAGTTGAAGGCGTTCCTGACGTCGAGTGTCGCCAATAGGACGATCCGTCGCTTGATGTGACCATGTGCCTCTGCCTTTTGGTCCGCGCTCACCACCTCTGCAATCGCATCGATAGTAGAACGTCCTGCTCTAAAGCTGTACTGCCGACGAGATAGGTCCCCAGCAGCACGATTCGCGTCAGTGAGTCTTCCCTTGATGAGTTTCTCTAGCACTTTCCCAGCCATGTCTAGCATGCATAATGGGCGGTATGCAGACGGCGGTTCGGGATTTCCCTCCCCATTGCTGATCAGCACGAGCCTCGCCACCTTCCATCGTACCGGTAAAACCCCGTCCCGTAGGCTAGCGTTGAATGTGCTGAAAGCAAGTCAGGACAATGGTGATAGACAAGCCGCAACACATCGGCCGGAACACCATCTGGACCTGGAGCCTTGCTCGCTTACAATGAAAGGATTGCCTCCTCCAGTTCCAGCTGTGTGAAGAATGAACACTCGACTGCTGTTTCACTATGGACAGCGTCAACACGGACGGGATAGACGAGGAAGAGTCCATCTTCTTCGCATCATGTATGCAAGGCTTCCGTAGGGCGCCAAGCTTCCGCATAACTAGCTTGTAGCCAAGTCCCTACGGATCCTTGTTCACATTGTCCACTAGGTCTTGCCAGCAGCGAGCCTTGCTATTGCTATTGCGAAGGCATTTCCTGGCCGACTTATATGCTGCCGCCCGGTTGCATGCCTCGTCACGGTTCCGCGCCCGTTGAGCCTCACGTCGAAGCTTGTGAGACTCCCTTCGCTTTTCAGCGATTTCAGTTGACCACCAGTACACTGAGGGTTGCCGTGCCGGGGTTTTTGACGGGCGCAGCAAGCAGTCGTAATGATGCTCATAGTAGAGTGCATCATGTCTTGAGCTGCTAGCTCTTCCGTCCCCTCCGAAGCTCCCTGCAGCGATTCGCCTGCTGTGAGCACCTCGACAAACCTCTCGACGTCCATCCTTCTGATGTTCCATTCAGTTGTAGAAAGCCGAAAGCACGGACGTCGGGAGACAACATCACTTATCTCAAGCAGAATACACTGGCGATCACTGGCTGAGAAGTCCTCTAATACTTTCCAATTGTGTATCCTCCGTGCTAGGGGCTCCGAGGCGAATGTCACGTCCGGTATGGTTCCCTCACAGCCAATATGGCGGAAAGTTGGCGTATTTCCAGTGTTTAGTACGACGAGCGCCGTCCTAGCCGCCATATCCAGGATTCGTTTTCTCCGCGGATCTGTTTGAGGCATGCCCCATTCGATTGCTTTCGCGTTGAAGTCTCGCCTAACGAGCACGTTGCCCTCGCGTTCGGGACCGCGCCCTCCAGAGCATTAAGCAGGAGTTGGAAAGATTATATTGATTCGTTCGGCGTTAGGTACAAACTAAAGAAGGTGGTCCCTGAGCACCGAACCCACACGAAATCACAGTTCCGAACCCAGATGGAAGCAGTACTAGTTTCGTCAGAATACCATAATGCAGGACTTTTATGACGGTGTTGCTCACTCAGCAGCAAGAAGTTGGCTTTCATGTCTCTCGCAAACTACTCAGAACCATTACAACTAAAAGGAGAACAACAACTCGATGGCTGGGTTTCAGAAGGTTCCTAGCCATCGTTGCGGGTCTTCTATCCAGTTCCTTCTGTAGTAAATACTTCCGCTTTTGACTTCTTCTTCCGTAGGCTTTGAACAGAAAACGGCGAATATCCGTGTGAGCGGGTGTAACTGTCTCCAAGAAGGCGACATGGCCGTCAGGTGACAGTCCATTTGCGAGGTATATCTTGTCGGAGCTTGATACTAGGCACAAGTTTGGCCGTTAATTTGATTTTGGTTAAACAAGGTGCGTACTTGAAGCTAGCCTGACAATTGTAAAATATATACCGTTACTCTTGCGCGTTTTAGGTTGCATTTAATTTTCCAATCAAACCTTAATCGTTGTCTCAAGTGCGAGTGAAATTTGCAGTATGCCCGCTGCTAATTTGCAGCATTGAAAAGAACTGTAGACAAGTGCATCCCAACAATCAGCGTTAGAAGAGCGCGGTTCCTTTAAAACGGCATAGGGGCCTTAAGCTCCATTTGAAATTTACATCTGGAAAGATGGCGCGGGGAAATTTGATTGGACAGCAGGTACGTAAACCTCTTGTTGTGTATGCACGTAACATAAGGTTATTGTTCTTGATTAATGAGACCTGGAGTGTATTTATCTGAGAATTCTAGGCAACTAGATCGTTTACCAGCGACGCAACTTCTGCCAATTCGACATCATGGGGAGTATGAATGGCAGGATTCACAAAGAGGAAACGCTTATCTTGTATTGAAAGGAACTTTAAAAGGTTTGAACAAGAAAGACTCTAAGAAGATTTGTCGGGCGAAAATTAGCTTGGACACGATAAAGAGTGCTAGACTCTTGCCTTGGAGATAATCTTCTGCAAGCAGCGAAAGAAAATATTCAATAAGGTTGTAACTGATAAGCAGATACTTTTCGAGAAATCTTCTACAGTTTTCTCCGAATCAGAACTTAAAATATTCGACTCAAATGAAATTTGTTCTGATATCCAGCTAGATGCTCACTTCGAGCAGCACCCAGGATTAAAATTCCACGAAAATATTATTGATGAAAAGACTTCCGGCTAGAAAAGCTTCCTATCACGAATAGTTGAAATTTTGACATTAATGAACAAATAAATGACACCGAGATATATAGAAACCACAAATTTAATCAGTCATGGAGCTCAAATATCATCGATATACTATTTCGACTAATTTTTATAGAGTGGTAATACGAATGGAAACACTCCAAGGAAGCCCACCATGCAGCTTTTAAAAACATTCATTTGAAATAAGATGCTCGTAAATGTATTTTATAAATTATCCTCTTGACTATATATTTTGGATTTGGAGGATTTTTTCTCCCTGGTTTAAAGAGGGAAAACTAGAACCTTCGTGTAAATGCGGACTGGGAAAGGTCAAACGTGACTTCGTTCACCAATTAAGGGTCTTAAAGCATAACTTATGTATTCCTTTTGTAGAGAAGAAGACTGGAAGTCAGAAGCAGGAAATAAACTGTAGAAATTCGAAAATGACTTACATCTAGCATGCAAAGACGGCATATCTTCGCACAGTGGACTGAAATCTTGGAGATTTTTAAACAGCTTTTTATATTCCTAGGCTTTAGTCACATCTATTGAAAACGAAACTTGTAGTAATCGAGCAGTCGCCTAAGCAAACTGCTCGAAAATCTTCATAGCACCTATCCGAAATTTTAATTGCAGATTCGGAAAAGATATTTTTTTATTTAAATTTATAATTATAAATGATAAAACATTTTTGATTTCTCTTTATTTTTATTAAATATAAATTTTAGATCATTTTTTCTATATTAAATTTAGACTTTGCGTTATAGTTATATTCTTGATGAGTTTTACCTTATCCTATTATTACTTAAATTTTCCTAAAATATTATTTTTTTTGCCTTAAAAAAAATCAAATTTGCTATTAAAATGCGGACATGGCAACATATTTTCTCGCTGCACATGCACGTATTGCATTGGCGTAGGCAAGTGTGCAGCGGAATGAGTGGAAGGCTCGTCAACTGCCGTTGCAAGTGGCCCCGCAAGGTGACAACGAGCAACAAAGGGGAGTCCGCTTAGGATTGCGAAACCGCAAGCACGTCGAAGAGTCTGTCTAGCAGCTAGCTAGCCAGCAAAAGTGAAACTTCGAGCATTTCACTGTGCTTGCTCGCATATCGTATCGTGTCTATCTGTTCCGAATACAAAGCAAAATATATTTTCAATGTATTAAGTATTTGAAGTGTAATTTTCAATATTTAGATATGTTGGCTGAATCACAATACGAGTATAATGACGCAACGTGAAATGTGTGCTTTTAGAAAGACTAGAAATTGAGACGAACTGTGTAGTATAATGGACGATCAAAGTGCTGTGTCTCGATCGGCGGGTAGTGCGAAGGTTCACCCTTGACCAATAATTTCTGTAAATGGCTGATTGGACGCGATAAAGTGAAGTGGAAAGATTTGCAATATGTGGAGACGAAACATTTCATGCATGATGCAAATATTCTCTTTATCTTGAGAGGAGGTCGTAGGACAAAAAGCAAAGTTTTGTCTGGTTTTTGAGGATTTTTACTTGTCTCCTCTACATTTATCGTTCCTACACTTGCGCTTTGCACATAATGCAAACACACGTGCAAATGTGACGTTTGAAGACGTTTTTGTTTGTTCCACATTGGAATATATGTGTTTGTGCTGATGGCTTTATGAACAATATTTACATTTGGAATACAGTGAATGGCTATGAAAGTGCATCAGGTCAATATTTTGGTTGATAAATCTCGAGTAGAAATTAAGTTATCATTATTTAAGCACACAGCCACAGTCACCTTACCCGATCGGCACATAATAAAGACATACCCTAGATATTGGAACTAGTGTTGTTCACATCGATCAACTCCCTTCTCTCCCACAATTTTCGGTAAAATCAAAACATCAAAGAGGACAAGGACAGAAAAAATTCGCTGTTACCAATATGAGTGGATCGATTAGGTTGCATACATCTCACTTACCAAATCCTGCATCCAACAGATTTGAACGAAACAAGATATCGGACCAAATGATTTATTGCACCCTGGAAGGGAACGAAATTTTATATGACTTGTGACGGAAGTTAACTATATTAGATCGTGTATGAATTCACATAGGCAATATTTGAGTCATAGCGGTAGCGGTCGGTATTTCTTTGACCCTCGAAATTCGTGGATGCGAAATGTTTTTGTAGTGGGTCCTTGTGCTGAGGAAAAGAACCCGCCCCACGACACCGCAACCCTAGCCTGCCAGCGCATTCACGCGTACCCAAACAAGGCAATCTCGGCGGATCCCACCATCCTCTTTCACCGAGGCAGCAGACCATCGCTGCAGTCCTTCACGAACATTTATATCTACCCATTTCAGTACAATCAGCTTTGACTCACAGACAAATGGACGGCCGGACGGACAAAACCAATTTCAATAGGGTTTTGTAATTAGTACCATACCCTTAAAAATCCATAAAAAACTCCACAATTTATTGTATTCATGTGAATCCGCCTGACTTTAAATTTTCGATCTTGGCTGTGTTTATATCTAAATTGCTGGCACACATATATGAACGAGTATAATTAGGGTAAGTAAAAAGAGAATTTTGCTTATTCTCTTCTCGGCAACAATACGCTTATCGGAATTTTACTTACGTATGTTAGACCATGAATGGGAGAACAAGTTTAGGTGAATAAATAAACGTTGATTTTAGTTTAATAATTTTGTTATTTAATTTAATAATATTAAGACGTTTATTTGCGAGCGTGCTACTGGAGCGATCGAGACGAACTGACTTAACCAACGTCATTCGAGTATTTATAAAGAAAACTGAGTCGTGCTCGGTTGCTACGTCGAGTACAGTTACGCACGAAAGTCGTGCGTCTGTACACTCCAATACAAAAACACGCTGAACTCAATCAGCTTTAATAACGTACGTGGATTGACCTCATAGATAAATGCAGGAATAAGTTATAAGAGTATTAAGAGCAAAGTTTTGACTTGTTGTGGATTGCGAAAAATATTACAAAAAATTAGAAACAGACTGTGCTTAAAGACAGAGAAACTTCTTTGTTATTCTCTTTTAGAAAAGTAAATCTTTCCGTTCGAAACTGTTTAGTTATTTTTAACCTCATCTTTAGATATTTTTGAATCTGCACATTAAAGATGAATTAATCGGTCACTATACAGGTTATATAATTATTTATAATGAGTTACTTTAACAAGAGATTTTTGTGTAATATAAACTTGACTTACCTTGATGCGGAATCGTGTTGGAAATGAAAATGCTAAATCCTTATTATCGAGGGCCACGAAAATTGGCGGCGCTGCTAAATTACGAACACATTTTAGTACCATTAAAGCTGTCAAACTAATAGCTGTTGGAATCACAGCACGCGAGACTTCAAAACCTGGAAAAAGGCAATCAAGAAAATTTTATAAGAGTTAATATTGTCTGGAATTCTTCGTATTGCCTAACCTCCAACTGATATTCTTTCATTATACCAGATTTTCTTGAAAAGTAAATTTCTACATGTTGGAGCACTTATAAAATAATTATTTGTGCTATTATGATTATCATTATCCATCCACTCACCAAATATTAAATCCAACGCTGAAAATCCACCTTTCCAATTCATATTACATCCTAAACTGAAAACGTATGTGTAAATTTTCACAGCGAGGTTTTGTGAAACAATTCGTCTAACTGATTTATAACCATTATGCTTAGCGGTAAACTCCATATGTAATAGCTCTTTGATAAGGACAAATGATGTGTGTAAAGCACAACCAAATAGAAAACAAATGCATGGTGGAAACTGTTCTGGTATCCTATCCATAAGGGCCCATGTTCCTCGCCAATGTGCAACAACTAGTGGCGTTATAACAAATAGCGAGAGAAATACATCACTTATATTCAGGAGTCGTTTTGTACATCGTCCTGGTGGTAGAATTATTCGAATAACTTCCGGAGATTCCGATCCCAGATTCGCTTCGGTCATTTTATCCATGCTGGGTAGAATGGTGATTGTTTAACGGGAAAACTTTTGAGGTGAAAAATTGGGCGATGTAATGATTAGGTTAGTGGTGTCGATGAGTTTGGTTTTGTTGGGTGCTACTTAGTGGTTGGCGATGAAAGTTTGATTGTTGGGTCTGAAAAATAAATAAATAATAAAAAATGCATTCACATATCCGTTATTAGACGTAAAAGTACATGTATAAGGTTTTCCATTACATAACATAACAATTTTGTATCTTTATTTTCTTGAGACATCGTTGCATCCGCAAAAAATACTGTTTGTTGCGGTTTTCATGTCGGAGCTGTGATTAGGCCTTATTTTTTGTGGATGAAAACCACCGTCATGTTATCGTCAATGGAGAGCGCTATCGTGTTATGTTGGAAGATTATGGTTTTCGTGCGAGATATCCGACCATTCATGCGATAACGAAGGATACCTCAGACATCTTTTGGAACTTAATGAAAGAGAATATGTTGGAGCGTGCCTCATTGATATTGAGAAAGCCTTGGATACGGTTTGGTTAGATGGAGTAATGTTTTAGCTTCCTCGCTTATGACGTGCAATATGTTGTACGGGAAACCGTTTTTTGCATTTAATGGATATCTGACGACAATGAGCGATTTGGAGGTCCTGAATCGTCGACGCATGGCAATCACCAGTTGCTGCACCAAAAATCTTCTCTTCCCACCCTATTTAATGGCTTTGTTTTTAAGGTAGCACCGACGTCATCATTGGTAGCTTTAGCTGATGACCGAAAGTCTTCAGTCGTTCAAAGGAACCTTCAGAAAATGTCTAGCGATGTGCAGACCTTCACGAATAATTGATGAATGAAAGAGAATGCGCAAAAATGAGAAAAAAAATTGTTTCGGACAACGCTGCGCTTGGCTAGTCAAGACTTGAGACGTAATTAGAAATATTTTAGCGGGTAAAAGCAGGTCAAAACGGCTTCCAAATAAATACTGTTTTCAAAACCTCGTTGTTCATCTATGTCATGTCAAAACCATTCTCAGTGAAACACTTAAAGTGTTCATGTCTCTTTGACGACTATTTCATTCCAAATAGATTGATCATAAGGTCTCAATTGCATATTAAAATGCATTGGTTGGACCAGTTTTGATATATGGATCTCTGATCCACAGGTCTACATGCGCGAAGACATCTGCTATCGAAAACTCTTAAATTTTCCGTTGTACTAGTACCCTCTAAGATTAATAAGAACTGGATGGGCTAAGCTCATATAAAATGTATGAGAGAGCATGCGACCGATTTCTGCTCTCTTCCAAGCGAACAGTCTGTTATTTCCTCCCCGTCTGCCTCTTGCTGATCTTGTTCCAATAGCTGACTAGGTGTGAACTGACTGTCAAGTTGACTGATGCAAATTGGACGCCAAATTGGCCAATTTGCAAGTTTCGTTGCGAATTTTATCCGATATTAAAACTGTGGAAAGTGTTCGCGATCTAAATTCGTTCCAAGTGTTTAAACATTCGATTGCAGTTTGTGATTCAAGTAACTTTAACGTGTGACACTGTGAAATTAATTTAGAATTTCAAAATGAAATGTGTAGTGGCTTCGTGAAAAAATCATAGTGGAAAAGGATCTGTAGGTGTTTCCTTTCACAAGTGAGTAGTTAATATATTAATGTTTTGCATGTTTTCATACAATGCTGAAGGTTTTTCAACTAGAAAGCAAATTTTTGGTATTGTATGAAAATTTGTTTACACTGAGCAGCAGCCATGTTTGCTTGTGAAATTTGGCTCTCTCTAAGGTTGTAAACAAGAGCGTAGCAGAAGGAAAAGTGGTCGCAGGGGTTGTTGCAAACATATTGTCACGTAGTTGTCCACTCCAGTATTATCTAATTACTCAATGAGTACCCTGATGACACCAGTCTAATATGGATTGGAAACACTATGTATCGAAAAGAAGAATTTATCAAATTGCCATAGTGATGGGAGTCGATATATTTATTTTGAAGCTTGTTCAAAACCATATCGTGAAGTCTGTTTTTATGAGCAGAAATTCCTAGATTTCGCAGCTGTTTCAGCCCTACCGATGGGCATATTGAAACTTGTCACACCACTGGCTTCATTTCTCCAGGCGCACTCGTGTATTTGGACATTAATTGGTATATTTTTGATTCTGATGGTGCGCCGATTATAAATCGTATATACAAGGCGGGGGATTATAAATCATATATATATATAGAATGAGAAGATAGAATATCCTCCGGATTTGAGCTCGCGGGATCAACGGTTTCAATGGTATGTTGAGGCTGCTCGAGCTTAGACAGGGCAGTCGAGGTTTTGGTGGTTAAATGGCAATTACTAAATTATTTGTAGTCGTTTATGGTTTTATCTGTTTTGGTGTTTTTGATGCAGCTGATAATTGCTACGTTAATTTAAATTGTAATTAGATAAGTTTAACATGTAAGTTTAACATGTAGGTTGGGAATATTGTCAGATTATTTTTGTTAAGATTATTTTGCGTTTTTTAATAACATTAAGTAGAATTGAGTTGTTACATACTAGTTGTAACGTCTTTTGTTGCGATTTTTCAATAGAGTTGGTTGGTTTTTTCTGCTTTTTTCGAATTATTTTATTTTATTTTATTTATTTATTTATTTACACTACTCTACAGATCCGTGAACCGAATTACAAAGTAGGTAATGAAATATAATATAATACATGCGAATAAACAAAGTTATATTAAGAAAAAAATAACAAGAATATAAAATACGGATAAACTTTTAGAAGCTAAGCAGAATATTTTGTAATATGCTGTTAAAAGCGTTTAAGGAATGTGGCAGAGGACCCAGTTGTAGCTCATTGTAACGACGTGATACGCGTACAAAACATGAATAAAAATAAATATCGGTACGAGCAAAGGGCACAAAGAATATGTCAGTTGAACGCGTTCTTGAGGTGGGACGTATATAAAGCCTTTCACGAAGGTTGGATGAAAGAATACCGTGATATAATTTAAATAAGCAGTACAGGTCAAGCAATTCTCTCCTATTTTTGAGTGATGCAATGTTTAGGATCTGTAAGCGCTCAACGTAGGAGCAGTAAGTGAGGATATATTTGTAAAATAGAGATCGTGTGAATTTACGCTGTACAGTTTCAACAGCATCCGATAGATTGGTATAGGAGGCCATACCTGGGAGGCAAACTCAAGGATTGACCGGGCTAGAAGTACAAATAGATGGACGCTGGTTGAAATAATAAAAGACTTTCAAGAGGATCGTAAAATAAAACCAGCGACACGTGAAGCTCTTGTGGTTATGGATGAAACATGGATGTTAAATTTCAAACCTGGATCAAATACTACTCCCAAATCTTTAAATTTGTCCACAAGTGCGAGCACCGATCCATCAATCTGGTATTCATATAAAACTGGATAAATTTTGTTGGTGAATCTCATGTGACAACATTTAGAAATGTTAAGAGGAAGTAAATTACCTTGACACCAATTTTGGAGATTGTCAAGATCATTTTGGAGGTATAAGCAGTCTTTGCTGGGGTTAATGGGGCGATAAATTTTTAAATCATCAGCGTAAAAAAAGACAATTAGAGGACAGGCATTGGGGAAGATCATTGATGAAAATGTTGAATAGCAAAGGGCCTAAAATTGATCCTTGAGGAACACCAGATTTTGGGCTAAATGAGCCCGACGAAAAAAAATTTTCCCATGTAACGGTGCAGGAGCGATGGGATAAGAAGGATAAGATCCAAGAGAGGACAGAGTCGGAAACGCGGAAAGATCGGAGCTTGTTAGCCAAAAGGCCATGATCAACACTGTCAAAGGCTTTAGCCAAATCGGTGTATATGACATCGACTTGTTGACTCTTGTCGAAAGCAAGAGAGATGGTACTCGTAAGTTCTAACAAATTAGTTACTGTCGAACGACCTTTAATGAAGCCATGTTGTTCATTTGCAAACAGGATACTGATATCATCGTACATTCTGTTATGCACAATTCTCTCAAGGAGCTTGCCAAAACAAGATAGCAAAGAAATCGGACGATAGTTAGAGATTTCACTACAATCTCCGGACTTAAGGATTGGAAAGATGTTAGCATGCTTCCAGGCGTCAGGGAAGCAGGAGAAAGAAAGGCTAATATTGAAAAAAATTGAAAGTGGGGTAGATAATGAAGAAGATAATGACTTAACGAACGGATTTGGTATTCCATCAGGACCCGGACCATCATTAATGTCAAAGGTAAGCAGTACATTTTCAATTTCTGATGGAGAGGTCACGATAGGATTCATAATATGGGAAGGAGAAGGACACGATGAGTACATAGTGGGGTTCGAAACCTTAAATGTGGAGGAAAAAAATTGAGCGAAAAGGTCACAGATAGCTTGCCCATCGGAAGCTTAGCAATTAGGAATATGGGATGTTATTTTCAGAGCATGTATGTATGTCCAAAAGGGCTTAGGACTATTAGATTGCAATGATGTTTCAATCATATAATAATAAGATCGCATGGCGTTCTTAACCACTTTTTTGGCTTCTTTACAAAGCAGTCGGTAGTTGGTGAGGTCAGTGTTAGGTTTGGAATAATGAAGTTTTTTGCGCGCCTGGTCCTTCAAATAGAGAGCGTCTGAGACTTAAGCGGAAAACCAGCTGGGGCTCTTTTTCCGGGGGGATTGGCAGATAGGTACATGGTTTGCAATTATACTACTGAGATTCTCATAGAAAGTTGATAGATCTGTATTGGCATCTAGCTTCTGTAGCATTCAATTCCAGTCAATATTATCCAGCTCAAGGTGAATGGCAGCATAGTTGGCTTTGCGGAAATTAAACCTTGGGGAGAAAGGAGTGCGTTTGGACTGAAGTGCAAGAAAAGATAAACGAACCTCAAGCGGAGGATGGTGGGGGTCAGATTTTACATATTCGGAGGGGGATTTTGTGATTGAGGAGATAGAGGCAGGATTGGTAGTAAGGATGAAATCGAGAAGTTGATTGTTTGCGTTTGGGATCATATTTAATTGCGATAGGGAGCAAAGCGATAAAAAAGAAGAAAACAGGATCGAGAGATCATTGAAGGATGAGAGGGTATGAAAGCTTGAGTCCCACCTTAGGCAAGTCATGTTAAAGTCACCACAGATTAAAATATTGTATAAAGAGTTGATGCTACAGAAATACGAAGATAATCCAGGGAAAAAAACGTTTGTAAACGCGGAAAGGAGCATTACAAGGGATATACACACAAAGCAATACTAAACTCATTAGCTGAAAATATTTAGTAATGTTCATTTGATAACGTTTGATATTGTTCCTGGACTAGTTTTATTGATTGAATATTGCTTAAATTTATAGTGCCATGTAGGCCAGTTAGTTTTTGAGTACTTTAATGTTTTGAAACTTGCTTTGGGCTTATTAAAATTTATCACGATTGAATCCTTAAAGCGCATTTGAATTAAATTGAAATCTTAGATGCTAAAGGAGTATTTCTGAGCCTAAAACCTGAAGCAAACCGAATTGGCCTACGAGTTAATGAGGCTGAAACTATATTCATGGCTCAAATATGGAAGAACTCTCCAGTCGTACAAACCTGCCCGCAGTAGATGATAACCTTTAAGTGTGGATTATTTTGTGTATTCTTCGAGCCAACCTGATTTGAGAAGGCGCCGAAAAGGACTAGATTTGACACCTCGTTAACACTGCAAATTAAGCCCATTACTCCAGAGTTGTGCACAGGAAAAATAAGCTTATTATGTACAAATCATTAGTCAAACCTGTGCTGTTCTATGGAAGGGAAACATGAACTCTAATAAGTGAATCCGCGAGAACAGTGAACATATTTAAAGACTAAGGGCTGCGGAAAATGAAACAGGGAACAAAGTGGAGATAACGTTAAAAGTGAGTTCTATGAACTGTATCTGCTTGCATAACGTTACGCAAATTGCAATGGGGGCATGTAGAAAGAATGGAAGAAAAGCAGCTACCGAAAAGAAAATAAAAGGGTTGAGCACATGGTGGACGTCCGGCGGATAAACCGAGGTGCTAAGATTAGATCAACTGACAGCTGACCCGACCTAACCTAATTCAACTTTGACCCTATCCTTACATTGCATTTACTGACATAGAAAACTAGTAGTCGGGAAATCATTTTGAATTGGATTTAGCTACATAAAATAAAAATAATCATTCCGTCTGCTTTCCTCGTGCATTAAAGTTGTGAATTATTTTCTTTATAAATTTTGTTACAAATAGAAACTCATTCTTTTGTACATTGACAGGTACTTTTTGAAACCCAGTTCAATAAATTGAACATTTTGTCAACTTGGACTCGACTTTTTCTCATCTGAACAACCCGAACCAACTGAAATCAACAACAGGTTATGGGCCCAGGGCAGCTGTAAAAGGGTTTCTTCAAAAGTCAGGAAAGAAAATTGTCAGGCAAGTCGAGAAAGCAGTCCAAGACGTCAGAACCGACAAGGACAACATAACCTACAAATCAGCGACATTGGAGTAGCCATCGTACAGCAAGTCAACGTTGAGCAACGAACACGCAAGTCGCTTTCAGTCAGAAAATTGCCACGAAAGATTATAAATTCATTTTTTTTATTTAAAAATTGTCAGAAGCCTAGTCGAATTGTTAAATTTAAAGCAAAATGGATACTGTAAAGTCTCAATTCGAAATGTTAAGTGAAGATAGTCAAGAAAATGTCAATTTCGTTTCATGGCGATTTAAATTAAACCTAGCACTTAAGAACAAAGATCTGTATGATATGATAACGGGTACAAAGCCCAGACCAGCAGGTGCTGCGCCAAAGAAAGATGCTGGGGCTCAAACATTGATAGGTTTAAATGTAAACAGTAAGATCGCGAACAAAATTGCATATTATAAAACTGCCAAAGATATGATAGACAAATTAGTTAGCTTATATGGTACAGAGACTGGATGTAACTTTAGAAACGTCCCGAAATAAATTCTTTACCTATGGGTTTGATGAAAGCAAGTCAGCTGTTGAGAACTGGATGGGGATTTTGGATCTCGCGGCTGCAGTGTCGACTGAAAATGATCCTGTGAAGGAAAGTTGGATCATGAAGAGGATCATGAGTGTGCTACCGCCAGAATTGGCACATTTCAGGACATCCTGGGACAACGTGACCGGAACAGCAAAGAACGTGTAAACTCTCATGGAACGTTTGAGACTCGAGGACGAGCGACTTAAATAAACGACGGCAGATGCAGAGGGCAGCTCCAACAACGCTCTCATGGCCAGGCGCAGGAAACAAGTACAGGCGTCAAACAACAAGCAGGAAAAGTCGCAGTTCGCATGCTACAAATGTGGGAAGAAAGGTCACGTGCTCAAGGAGCGCCGAGGTAAACTCGTTATGATTCTTTTTAGAATTGGGTCGTTTTGGCCACGATTAAGCAAAGAGTCGCATATGTTAATGCGTTTGGTGAGGTGGATTTCCTTTAATTCGTGAGAATACCCACACATCTAGTTTGTTTACGTAACCAAGCTGTTGTCAGTGCAAATAAACGGTTGAATTCGATATGTCGACCTTGCCTGCTTTCTCTCGAGTTGCGCCGGTTAGTTTTGATTAACGCCTTTATTTTGTCGTCATCAGTAGTGGTTTGACGGCCAGTATGTGGTGCATCTTGCACATTAAAATTTCCAGATTGAAAGCGAGCAAACCAACGCTGACACTGGCGTTCAGTAACGCAGTCCTCACCATAAACTTCAAACGATTTCTTTCGAGCTTGCACCACATTTTTGCCCTTTCGGAAGTAAAACAATAAAATATGAAGATAATGCTCTCTTTGATTGTATATTTTCAAGTTTATTTTCAACCAACTTGTTGTACACTCATGACCTTCAGTTTTTGACTGAAGATAGTCTAATCACTACTACATGAAATATGCAGTTCATGTCATCTATGAGAAGAAACAACATGAATTAACGAAGAACCCAATAAATTCAACTTTGTGGGTTATATGTGTAGGTTACCAACCAATTGAAATGAACAATTCAAGGCTTAATTTTAGCAGGCTTGAAATTGTGACTCGGGAATTCACAAATATGTGGGGAGAAATTAAGCTTGAAAAACTGCTCGCTTAAGCTCCATTGCAGGCTCTTATCAATCAAACTTTGCAACAAAAATTTTATTTCGAAGTGAATCAAAGAAGCCTTCACCCAAAAATTTAGATTTCGAAACGCTAATCGATGGCAATTATAGTGAACTAGCGTCTTTAACCAACAACATGGTTTTTTTTTATGTACAGCAATCATTCAAATGTCCAGTACAATACAACACAAGTGCAAATTATATTTAGATGAACATTTTTTTCACATGTCACTGACGATTAAATTTAGAGTTTGCATAAGGTTTTAGACCATTTCGTTGATAATATGGGTAGGTTTTTTCAATTTGAAATCCGTTAAAAGCTTTATTTTGGACAATTTAGGGTTTCTTCAGGCTTAACAAGTTTCGTTTGAGTATCAGATAGACTAAAAGACATATTTAGGAAGGATTGAAATTTTGACTAGGGTATTTTCTAGGAGAAGAGTTCGCGTGGCTTAGTGGTTAGCGCACTAAGCCCGTAAACCGAAGGTCTCTGGTTCAAGTCTCGTTGGCGTCAACGAGATTTAGTTCAAGTGATTCTTCGGACGGACTATAAGCCTGTTCAGTTATGATACGTGCTGGTTTAAAATCAGAACGTATCGTAGCTGGGTGGACGGAGACACGGCCAAAGCGTGATAATGATCATATCACCTTGTGGAGTGCCGAAAGATTCGATCATGACAATGAGAGACTCTAACTAGCTCTAAGCGAAGGCCCCAAAGGAGCTGTAGGGTTACAAAGAAGAAAAAGAGATATTTCTAGGAGATGCACCAGGGAATGCATGGCGGATAGGTCAAGAGGTGGAGGATTCCACTATAAGTATTATCACGTCTGCTCGCAGTTCACAAGTCCCGACGTGGAGCTCAAAGGTCGCGAACACAGGACGAAGTTATACATCCGGTTAGTAACATCTAAATTGGTCAGGAAAGGTCTTCTTAGAATAATATAGCAATAAGACACTCTACTGGACGGTGTAGGCTTTGGCTACCAGCCAAGCTGGTCAAAAAAGATGCGCAAGCTAGTTCGAGCAACATTTTCATGTTGATCCTATCCACGGCGAAGCAATTCTTGACGCGTATGTAGCTGCAAGAGGTAGTCCTATCTATGAAGTTACTCAGTACGTTCAACGCGTGCCTCCGTGAAAGGCACTTTCCGAAGCGATAGCAAGGCTCTTGTTTGTCAGCAAGTGGAATTTTGAGTCACCGTTTGCATACCGGCAGCTATGTATCCTAAACACAGCTGGGAAAGTGTTCGAGAGACTCATCAAGGGAAGACTCACTCTTGCGGTCCGTGGTCGGTACCTAGCCCTCGGCAGTATTGCTGTACAGCGAGGCACAGGAGAAAACCAAAGTCGTCATCCTGGTAAAGAAGAGAACCCCTCGAGTATGGGCGATTATCGGGGAAGTGTTGGTTGGTGCCTCAGCTTGCTTAAAAATTCAAATCTGAGTATCTGAACAAATCAGGGCCATAACTGAAAAGGTTGCGGTAGGCGTTTCAGTTCTCTGTCGACTGATGACCAACGTAGGCGAACCTAAGTCAACAAGAGCAGCAATTTGATAAGTATTGTACAGTCGGTGCTATTGTACGCATCAGAAATATGGGGCGGCGCTCTCAGCAAGAAACTGTACCGAAAATGCCTGGTACAAGGACAGTGATGAGGAGTCCTGAGGATTACATATACATATCGAACAGTCTCCTGCCCGGTGGTGTTGATCATCGCAAGCGTGTAATCTATCGCTCTCCTATCTCGCGAGTGACATTAAATCAACATGTGCAGATACAAAAGTCATACAGAGCAAGTAGTTCTTGAGGAAAGGCAATACTCGTTCAGTGACTGATGATAATTCTGGATGAATGGCACGAAAGAGAGATAAACCGATTTGCGGCCGTGGCTCAATCGGAGGCATGGTGAGACTGACTTCTACCTCACTAAGCTCTTGAGCAGGCATGGATCTTTTCAGTCTTACCTGCACAAGATTGATAAGAAATGTCTCTCAATTCCGTGTTCTTCTTCTTCTTTGTAGCACTACAGCCCCTCTCAGACCTCCGCTTAGAGATAGTTAGAGTATCTCATTTTCATGACCGTATTGATTTTTTCGGAAGTTGGTCTGGTCAGTACCATGCTCCCGTGTGCCTGCTCAGCTATGATATGATCTTATAAATCATATCACCGCTGAGCGAACACTCATAGTCTGTCCGAAAAATCCCCTGAACTAAATCACGTTGCTCCGAACGAGATTTGAACCTGAGACCTTCGGCTTATGCGTTCATGCTCTAATCACTAGACCACACAAACTATTTAATTCCGTGTTCTACACTGGAGTTATCTATGAAGTCTGTCACATATTTTTTACATGTAAGAAAAAGGGTTAGTAGTGTGACGACCTCATCAAGGAAATAAGAGAGCTCTCTCTACTAAAGATAGATTGAAGAGATGATCAGATAAGTTGATAAACGGAACCGTGTGACATATTTTGTTCGGGCAGTTCTAATTGCAAAAAAGTAGGGCCTAGAGGCATGTAGAGCGAAGAAATCTCTCTTCTAGCGTTTTCTATCCCTTCCTCCCTTCTCGCCAAAAGAGGGATTGCCTGCAATCTGATGGCGTCTTGAAGTAAAGAAAACCGAATCCTAGCCCGAACTAATGTGTCAAATCATTCCAGTTCTCAGTATGACAGGGGAGATGTTTACTGAATATTCCAGGCTGAAAGTCTGAGAGCCCCATACTAAGGGCTTAAACGTCCTTCACCTCGCTACTACAAAAAAAGTATTCAATCTGGCGCATTATAATGTCCATTACAACTGAACTTTCGAATGTGTCTAATGAATGACTCAGCTGAGGGACGGTAAGGTATCTGATAGCGTAATGCTGGATTATGCATTGCGGACTCGATTCTAGGCAAGCCTCTGAGTAAGTATGAATATGAATGAATAAATGTTTCAATAAACTTTGTTGAAGAAATATTTATCCAATATTAAAGAGAGCGTTCCTTTGTTGTCTCAAATATGTGCGTGGAGGGCAGGAGGAGAGAGTGAGTAGGCAAAGCCCCATCGTTATATATTCGAGGCTACATAGTTTTAAATAGCTAGAGCATTGTACATAAATTTGGGCGATTTATCTTAGTTAATTTATACACATTTTTCATGCAACTCACCATCGGCTTTTGCAAACCCGAAAACATCTAAACATTACATGGTATTCGCATGATCTTTTTTGTAGCTGAATGCAGTTTTTTCTCTGATCAGTTGTAATCAGCAAACCGATCGTACTTTAAACCCCTTGAGTATTTTTTTTACCGTGCCGAAGTTGCCTCGGTAAAGTAATACCTCATTTTTAAGTAAAGTAATACCTCATTTTTTACTTCCTGAGATAATATCACGGAGATGAGTCCCTGCAGACATAAGACTAATTGTATATAGGAACTGCAAAATCGTAGAATAGGTAGACGAGATACATATCCTGTTAAGATATGCCTTTTCAGGCCTTTGCCTCCTACAACAAGTGCCTATAACTGTCTCGGTCCATTAACCGCGTCCTCCAATCTTGAAATCCGAGCAGCGATGAACTGTCTTCGTCGACCAAGTCAAACCAACATTTCCTCAGTTTCCCCACTGGTCTCCGCCCTTCAGTTCTCCCAACGGATACCTTTTTGAGTATCCATTGTTCGTCCATACGATTTACATGGCCAGCCCATTGCCGCTTCTGAAGCCTAGCAATCGTTGAGACCTTCGGCTCGTCAAAAATTTCATACAGCTCATGGTTGTATCGAATTCGCCATTGGTCCCCATCTAGTTACGCTACAATGATCCGCCTCAGGGCCCGTCGCTCAAAGGCGTTCAATATGTTTGCAGATGCTTGGGTTAGGGTCCACGTTTCACACTCATAGCACAGCACGGGCCTTAGCACAGATTTGTATACTTGGAGCTTTACTTTCCTGTGTATGCAGCTGTTCTTCAAGATCGTCAAAACTGAATAAAATATTTTATTTGCGAGCTGTATTCTTCGTCGTATTTTGTCTCTTTCATTAGCGGTTCTCGTTATCTTGGCGCCTAAATACACAAATTCGCTCACATTCTCGATACTGTACTCGCCAACTCTGATATTTTGGGCATTTGAGGTATTCTTCCTCAATTGCGTGATGAGCCTTGTTTTATTTTCATTAATTTGTAGCCCTACTGGTTTTGCTTCGCTGACAATGGATAGGCTACTACTTGGCTCGACTTGTATAGTAAGGTACCTCTGGCACCGCTAGGTAACTTTCTAATAACATATTCCAAAGCCAAAATGAATGAATGGGGCCAGTCCATCGCCCTGTTTCAGTCCGATATTTGTGTCAAAGGAATCGGTATGGTGATTATTTGTGCGGGCTTAGGAGGTTATTGACGTCATTGCCATTTCAATAAGACGGAATAATTTGGCTAGGATACCAAAGCAAAGCATTATTTAGGTACAGTACGTTACGGTCAATATTGTCTTATGGTAGCTTAAAGTCAACGAATATTTGGTATACGTCAATGTTGAACTCCCAGCATTTTTCAAGTAACTGCTTGACTGTGAACAATTGGTTTATCGTCTATCTACCTGCTCTAAAACCACTTTGATACTCTCCAAGAATACGATTGCTGTTTGAACTAATTTTATTTTCTAAGATTTTCGAAAATATTTTGTACGCTGTACAAAGTAGTGATATGCTTCTATAGTTTTCGGACTATAGCTTGTCACTTTTTTTGTGCATAGGGAATATAATTGCTTGATTCCACTCGTTCGACATATGTTCTTGTTGCCAAATGTGCTGGATGGTTTTATGGATGGCTTTCTGAACACCGCTGCCACCATATTTAATGATCTCCACTGGAATCTCATCGATGCCCGGCGCTTTATTATTCTTTTGGGCTTTGATGATGGAACAAACTTCATACAGAGTAGGTGCAGCCAATAGAAGCTCTCCAGGAGTATATATAAGCTCCGATGTTCTGGAGCTGTGCAGAGGATGAAGGAGGTTCTTGAAATATGATGCCCGTCTTTTCTTAATCTTGTTTTCATCAGCGATGATGCTGCCAGTATCATCACGGCAGAGCATGGTCTTGGGCTGATAACCTTGTGTCAGGCTTTTCACTACTTTGTATGCTTGTGTTGTTGCTCGCTATACTTACATCGATACTTCTCCATTGGTCGTCATAGTATTTTCTTTTTTTATTTCTAAAGATCTTATCCCCTACACTTCAGAGATTTTCATAATGTTCTCTTTTTACCCTGGTTTTCCTGCAAACATATTTTTTGTACGCCTGATTGTTTTTGTCTGACGCATCCTCGCACTTATCAATCATTTATTGTGCACCGGGCTTGATGTCCGATCGTCTGTTCTGCCACGGTCCTAATAGCCGCTTTCACTTTCATCCAGAGCTCGTTGCTTGGTTTCAGCGATGCATCTGATAAGATGGGAGCCAGGTGGTTGTCGAGGGTCCGCATGAAATATTTGGCCACAGACGTCGTTTGCAGCCCTTTGATGTCGAATTTTTGTAGAGCTCTGGTCTACGCCGAATGCGCCTTTGACATACGGCATCGAAAGGTTAGTTTGATCAAGTAATAATCTGAGTTACAATTGGCTCTTCGGTATGTACGGACGTCAAGTATGCTCGAGGCCCAACCATGTTGGATCAGAACATCGATTTGGTTTTGTATGGTGTCGGGTGATACCCAAGTCATTTTATTTATGCGTCGATGTGAGAAGCAAGTCGAACGTATGACTGGATTCCTGCTGCTTGTCATTTGTTTCATCGTGGAGGCTATATCCTCCAGTCGTTCCCCGATGAGATAGCTCATTGCCAACCTGAGCGTTGTTATCATCCAGAATTATTTTTGTGTGAGTCGACTATTCTTTCCAGGTGATTGCAGAACGCTTCGTTCATTTCTTCGTTCGGGCCATGTCGATTTATAGGCCAGATTTTGAAGAATTTCACTTTCATACGGATCGCACACAACCGTTCATTGATTGCCTTAAAATCAATAATATGCGATTTGAAATCCCTACCTACAATGAAGGCCATTCCGAATTCTCGCTTTCTAGCAGGCTACCTACTTTTGACTTTTGTGTGCGATCTCGTATCTTCAATATCACTTCCAGTCCAGTTCGTTTTCTGGATTGCCGGTATGTTTAGTTTATATTGACTGGCCTGTTGTAGAAGCCCCTTAACAGCGCTTGGGTAGTTAAGAAAACTGGCATTCCAGCATCGAATGCCATAGCCCTTATTTCAGTTGCAGAGTCGTTGGTGTAGGTCCGATCCATTCCATTTCATTCTGTTGCAGGTTTCAAAGCAATGTAGGGCTTTACTGGGACAGGGAGTAAGTTTGTCGCCCAACCTTCATTCCGGTGGCATGGTCATTACTTTCGATTCTGTTAGCGGCCGCGGAAGACTCGTCTTCACCCTCGTACGTCACCACAAAGGAGGTGTAAGTAGGACTTAGTAGTAGAGCTGCAGCTGTCGTTGCAGTTAGTGGCATTTCTCGGTATTTGGTGTCCCATCATTGGAGAACCAGTAAACCCAATATTCGACCCCGAGACCATTTACTACCATTTGTACGTGGGGCTTAGGATGAGAAGTCATAGATGCTGTGGGTTGAGGAAACAATTGGAAACACTACTCCTTTCTCAACCGGGCTTGGCACCGTTTACGGCGAGATCTTACATGAATACTAAAAAAGCCAAGTATTAGACACGGAAGGAAAACTACATGGGCTATTTATCAACGAAGCAAAAGCAAATAGAAGAGAAAATACTGAAGGGCCAACCAATACAAGATAGAAAACGTAGGCAAATTGTTATTTGTCAGGTTGACAATGGATGGCAATGTAATAGCCAAAATAACCTGGAAAACAGCTTCTTTATAAGGGGTTCTATTCAGTTCTGACGATCCTGAAAGCCAGCTGCATATACAGGAAAAGAGTGGCAGTCATGTGACTGACCGACAGAAGCTATGCATCTACTGTGTATGTAAATATGAGAATGTAAATATTTTTGGGAGTGAGAATAAAAATAACGTGATTTTAAATAAGATCTCCCTATTTCACACGGTAGTTTTGGCTAACTCAGCTCTAATGCATTCTAGACAAAATTCATATATTTAAGCAATTTTCTCACCCCCAAAACATTTCTTCAGTGAAGGTTCCTTAAAATTATCGCTGTTTTTCCAAACTCTCGTTCACAAGAGGGCTAGACCGTTTCGAAATTTAAAAAAATGTGAGCATGGAGAGATCTCCTAATTTCACTGAGGCAGTTTTAATATCTCGGCTCTGGTGCATTCTAGTTAAGCTTTCTGAAAATTATCACTGTTTTTCCAAACTCTCGTTCACAAGAGGGCTAGACCGGTTCGAAATTTAAAAAAAATGTGAGCATGGAGAAATCTCCTAATTTCACTGAGGCAGTTTTAATATCTCGGCTCTCGTGCATTCTAGTTAAGCTTTCTTAAAATTATAATCGTTTTTCCTAATTTCTCTTTTTAAGAGAGCTGGTTAGAAAGCAAATTTTGATGGTCCCATAAAAGCCTTTTTTTCAAACTTTTCGGTTTCGATGTTGAATCGCTTGAGGGATATGAAATTTTTTCGTGCTCTATTTCTTTGCCTGCTTCCCGTCCTCAAAAACAAAATAAAAGCTTCAAACTTGATGTTTTAAGAACACCGAGAGGTCTTTCAATTGATGCCCCATTCGACTGTCTTCAAAGAAAAAAAAATTTAAGGGGTCACATCTTTATGACGGGAGAAATTTCTTCGATTGTGATAATTTTAAAAGGGCGCCTTTTCTGAACTTTCTACATAGTTTGATGATTCTAGCTTCTATAATTTTTAAGAAAATAGTGGAACGCTTTTTGTGTCGTTTTTATGTCGAGTTTTGATTTCCTCGTTTGGTAGATTTTTTTCCATGCCTGATGATAGACGCCCGAAAATCCATTCGGGTCCAGGTTGTCCAGGAACTGCCTGATCACTCAAACGAAGATGAAACCTTCTTCTGAAGGATCCTAACAGGTTATGTACCATAGGTTTACAGCAGGTCCAATCGCCTCAGTGAATTGGAGAACATTTTCATTGGGAAATTCGTCAAACACTCCAATCATTCGTAATCGAAAAACAGTATTATCAGCTAATCTGTGCCAGAGGTTTAAAAAAAAGATAAAACCATCATCATTTTTTACAATAAATGATTTCTACTTCGCGTGTGCAGATCGAAGATTGAATGATCTACATAATTGTAATTTAAAATATTAACAGGAATGTGTCGGACTGAATCTGGCTTCCTAACTAGTTTGAAGTAAAACGCTTAAGCGTTCTGAAACAATACACCGTAAGGTTTTAAAGAAAAATGTTCAAATGTTTTCAAAGTTCCTCACGTATTTTACAGGAAACTGAATCTTAAAATTTTTTGGCCGATAATTGTTGAGCACAGACTGAAATTCTTAGGTAATCATTTTCTAAATCTGCGCTCAAAGTTTGGTCATAGGAAATTCCGAGTTGGCGTCTGCATACCGCCCGTTATGTATGCTAGACACGGCTGGGAAAGTGCTCGAGAAACTCATCAAGGGAAGACTCACTGACGCGGTCCGTTCTGCCGGGGACCTATCTCCACGGCAGTATGGTTTTAGAGCAGGTCGCTCCACTATTGACGCGATAGCGGAACTAGTAAGCGCGGTCCAAAGAGCGGAGGCTCACTGCCAGTCAAACAAAAGGGTTGTGTTGCTCGTGACGCTTGACGTCAGAAACGCCTTCAATTCCGCTAGATGGGCGGATATTCTGGAAGCACTGGAAAACTCTTTTCAAGTTTCAGAATATCTGATGCGGATTTTGAAGAACTACCTGACAGACCAGAGCCTGCTCTATGAGACGAAGGAGGGTCGGCGGAGGATGGAAGTTACATCGGGTGTTGCACAAGGCTCCATTCTTGGCCCAGACCTGTGGAACATCACGGCGCTAGTTGCGGGACGCACTGTTGAACAAGCGCAACTCAGACTGAGTATGCTAATGCGCCGAGTGAGAGACTGGATGACTGCTCGCGGGTTCAGCCTAGCTTTGGAGAAAACCGAAGTAGTCATCTTGACAAAGAAGAGAATCCCTAGAGTAAGGATGATCAACATCGGGGAAGCACTCGTTGAGACTAACTAGCAGTGAAGTACCTGGGCATCTTGATCGACTCGAAGATGCGTTTCTCCGAGCAAATCAGGGCAATATCTGACAAGGCTGCAGCGAGTGTTTCGGCTCTCAGCCGACTAATGGCCAACAGAGGGGTTTCCACCTCATCAAGAAGGAGACTTCTGATGAGTGCAGTACAATCTGTGCTGTTGTACGGATCGGAAATATGGTGTGAGGCTCTCAACAAGGAGCTGTATCGAAAGCGCTTGGCACAGGTGCAGCGACGAGGAGCGCTGCGGATTGCATCTGCATATCGGACTGTCTCGGAGTCGGCAGTGCTGGTCATCGCAGGAGTGATACCCATTGCCCTCCTTGCCAAGGAGTGCCGCAGAATCTACCTGCGGAGGAACGAATGCGACAGAGATGCTGTCGCCAACGAAGAACGAGAACGCTCACTCAGTGATTGGCAACAGTCCTGGGTGAGCGATACAAAAGGTAGGTGGACCGCACGCCTTATTGGTGACCTGAGGCCGTGGCTCAATCGAAGGCATGGTGAGACTGACTTCTATCTAACTCAGCTACTGAGTGGACATGGACACTTTCGGGCTTACCTGCACAAGATTGGTAAGTCACGGTCTCCTGACTGCATATTCTGTGCTGGAGAGATCGATGATGCCTACCACACATTTTTTGTATGCAAGTGGTGGGAAAGGCAGCGCGGTGACCTCATTGAAGAAATGGGAGATCTCTCTCCGGATGAACTCACTGGAAAGATGCTCACATCCGTTAACAAATGGAACTGTGTGGCACATTACGCTCGGGCAGTCCTTAAGATAAAAAGGAACATATTTGAGCGCCTGGAGGCGTCCAGGGCGGAGGGGTCTCTTTTCTAGAAATCCCTCTCCCTTCCCCTCCTTCCGCTGGAAAAGGGATCCCTGTAGCCCGGTGGCGCCTAAACGCGTAGAGAAATGAGGCTTAGCCCGAAGTAATGTGTCAAACGGTTCCAGGCTAGGTTCTCAGATTGACAGGGGAGGTGTTTAGTGGGTAGTCCAAGGATATCCTCCATGGGAGTCCAACACTGCCAGACTCGGCGGGCGTAAACGCCTTCACCTCCCTACCACAAAAAAAAAGTTTGGTCATAAATGTAGTAGCTAAGAAGAAAGACGGACTTATATTGTCGTATCTCATAATTCGTTTATTTGTCGAATATGGTTGCACTAATATATCAAAGAAAAGGAAACAAAATAAGAAGATGTTATTTCATAATTCGCTATTTATCAACATTACCTCAGAAGGAATGCGTCTTATTTTTGCTACTTAGTACGTAAAATCCACTACGCCATTAGTGAACAGTTATATACTCTTACACAATTTCACCGTTACTACTATTATTATTAATGGAACATTTTCACAGAAACGTTTCATAACAAATTAATGTCCTTCCGTATCTAATTCATTCAACGCTAAGACACATCTAACACTAACCTGATTACTTCCACTCCATAAACAATGTCCTTATCTTTCGCTACTTTAAACAAACAATCACTGAGTCTTCCTCTTCTAATTCTATTTGTATCAAATCATTTTCACCACCCACAAAATCGTAATCACCATCAAATTTTCCACATACTAAATTACACGTTTTTTCCGCTTGACACCACCGTTGTTGATGCACCTTAAAAACCATCCACTACGAGTAGTCCAACTAACCGCCAAAAAGTGTCCAATATGTCTTAAATACTTCCGAAGATTCGTAAATTTTGCATTTAAATGATATGTTTATGACAATTTGCACACCTCATTAACATCCACCAAGCACCCCGCGATCGTCACGGATAACCGATAAAAGATAAAACAATTTTTTTTCACATTGATCTGTTTTGGTTGAGATTGATTTTAATTATCACCTCTTTAACTGACATTTTTCGATTTGAATTCGCTGTTCAAGGGTCTGAGCCGTAGATTGTCTTGGCGAGTGTCGTCTTTAAGATTTATCTGAATAATTTGTTTTATCTTTGAGTAAGTATTTGCACGTCTTGTTAGATGTAGGGATGAAAAGTGTTTGCTACGATTCCAAGTATATTTGCGCGAATGATAGTAGTACCAATGATAATAATAGTTGTTAGATGGTGGTGAAGAGTGTGAAAGAGCTGTTCAATCCTTTGAATGAACTTGAGCAGTGAGTCAGTTTAGGGCTCGTGTGAATAGTATTATCGGTTGGATTTGCTGAATAGAAAAAAAATATTTTTACATATTGCTTGTAACACGTATGAATTGCATTTTGCATTTAAATTGAATAGATTTTTGTACAGAAAAGCAACATGCTTCGTCCTTAACTTGTAAACCAGTTACGTGTTTTAATTAATCTACTGAGAGTTGATTTTTCAATGAGAGTATGGGCAACACTGGTATTAGTTGTACTGGAAAAGCTACCGTAAGTAGAAGAGAATGGACCTTAAGTTTAGTAAAATATTTACGATTGGTATATGTATACCTAGCTCAACTAGCCATCAAAGCATCGCTTGTGATGTTTCTAGAATGTTTAGTATGTTATAATAATCAGCACCCGTCAGACCTTTCCACTAGGAATTCGTGATGAATTTGAAATACACTTATATGCGTGTTTTCTATAAATCTTGTAAATTTGATTTAAAATAATTTCATTCTTAAATGCATTATTAATCAAGTTGCATATAACTGCGCTTCCATAAATCCTTGATAATTCAGCTTTAGTAACGAGATTTCAAAGAAAAATAAAAATTTATTATGCAAAGGTGTTATTTGCAATGGTGATGCAATTATAGTGTTTTGATTTGCACATATAATACTGGTTTAAGAAGTAACATGCAGCAAAAATAATGTTTCAAATTGATATCTACATAATATTGATTCAATTAATAATTATTATCAGCGTTTTATGTTATCATGAAATCTTTTAATTGGCCGCATACTATATATGATATTCGTGTTGAAATATGTTAAGTATCTGATTCTGTGGACCAAGCAACAAAGTAGAGTCTGTATGTAAAGAATAATATACGAGTATAATCTTATAGTCAATATCTAGCCTGACCTAGTGCTTATTACCTTTAGCAGGTAAAAACTCACAATCCAAACTATGGTGCTGTTCTGCTTGACACACAATAGAAGCAATTTAGTCAAAGAACATTATATAAACCCATTGATTTCAAAATGTAGATCGATGCGCCATGAGATTCGGTCACAGAGTAATATAATTTTTGGTATTTAATTTCAAGTCGCAATGTACGAGGGAGGTCCGTACTGAGTCTACAAAACAAAAACGATAATTTTGGAAAAGTGGTGATTTATTTCTCAACATAATCTCCTCTTAGCTCAACGCACTTAACCCAGCGATGCTCCAATTTCTTTAACCCGTCTGAAAAATACGTGGAGAATAAAGTGGTTGGGGTAGCTGTTCGTATCCCAATGCGACCAATTTGGCCGTGGCGACGTCGGAGGTGTGAGCCGGTGCGTTGTCATGGTGGAAGACCACTTTTTTCTTGGGCAACTGAGGTCTTTTTTCTGCAGTTCGACGTCGAATTGTCCCAATAATTCGCCATAGTAGAGCCCTGTGACCGTTTTGCCCTTCTCCAGGTAGTTGCCTTATTCGGAGCACATTCAACGGTTGAAGTCCACTGTTTCGGCTGCTCCTTGTTCTCTGGTGCATACCAGTGGCACCATGCATCGTCGACGGTTACGAAACGACGCAGAAACTCCTTCAGATTGCGCTTAAGTAGCGTCAAACGCTGCTCTGAAGTGGTCTCACGGTTGCGAAGTGAGCAAACGCGGCACCCATCGCGCTTTCTCATACCCAAAGTTTCATGCAGGATATGACCCATGTAGTCTTTTGAGTTGTCTACTGTCTCAGCTATCCTGCGCACTTTGAATCGGCGGCGTGCCAATACGAGCTCGTAGATATTTGTCACGTTATCCTCCGTGGTAGCCGTTTTCGGAGCACCTGATTTCGCTGCGCGATTTTTCTTCCAAAATCCAGAATCGAATCACCGACCGATCTTGTCCTTTCCCCATTTCTTTAAAATCCGCGGACACGCCCGCTGCCATCCGTGGTCAAAATAAAACTACGAGTTCGATTTAGCTGAAATTTTGACATTTTTTTGTGGTAGGGAGGTGAATGCTATTTATGCACAGAGTGTGGGACTCCCATGCGCGACTGGACTACCCACTAAACACCCCCCCTGTCATTAGCCGTCTACAAGAATGTACTACATGATCTTGCGGTATCGTCGTTATCAGGCGGTGATGCTAAGTACCTATCGGACCGCCCTCATATTTTACGAATGTTTTTGATTCAATACAGTTCATCCGTGCTCTGGAGATTCTCTTCTTTGTCAGGATGGCCACTTCGCTTTTCTCCATGTTAGACTGAACCCGTGAGCAGGCTTCTGGTCTCTCACCCGACGTATTAGCATACCTAGTCTAAGTCGGGCCTGTTCGACCGTGCATCTAGTAACGCTGCAACATCATCCGCACAGCCGATCAGGCGTGACTAATCAGGAAGTCGTATGATGTGTTTCACAAGTCTGGACCAAGGATAGATCCTTGAGCAACACCTGATGTAATTTCTATTAAAGCTGATTGAGTTCAGCGTGTTTTTGTATTAGAGTGTACAGACGCACGACTTTCGTGCGTAACTGTACTCCCATTCCTGGTCTAACAGGTTA
Source organism: Odontomyia ornata (assembly GCA_963969285.1). Lineage (NCBI taxonomy): Eukaryota > Metazoa > Arthropoda > Insecta > Diptera > Stratiomyidae > Odontomyia > Odontomyia ornata. Next base: position 290,500,398 of record OZ017740.1, on the reverse strand, counting down.
TGCCGACTGACATCATGGATTCGATTTCCACTGCGCAGTAACTGTGAAAATTAGGAGAGCAAAAAGTGGAAAAATTAACTCGACGAGTCCCACGTGGCGCGGAACGGAGGTCGGCGATTGTTCGGTTGTGTCGAAGTTAACGAGAGTGAAAACGTGCAGAGTGTGAATCGAATCCGTGATGTCAGTCGGCATCTCAGTAAAGGGCGTGAAGCCATTTGACGGAATGAATTTTCAAGGCTGGAAAGCGCAAGTAAATGCTTTATTTGTGATGAATGATGTTCTCGATGTCGTCGACGGCACGAGGCCGGAGCCTCCTGCTGGTAACGGACAAGCGGCCGCGTTGAAGAAAAATATAAAGGACGATGCAACGGCAAAGTTTATAATACTGTCGAATCTCGACGAGACGCAACAGATGTGTGTATTGTCCTGCGTTCCTGCGAAAGAAATGTGGGATAAATTGTGCCTAATTCATGAACAGAAAACCGCAACAAATAAACTAGGGTTGCTACAAAAGTTTCACGCGTATCGAATGAGTGAATCGGATACGGCAGTTCAACATGTGGCGAAGGTGAGAAACATGGCGAGTCAACTCAAGGGCATCGGCGAAGATGTGTCGGACGCTACGATAATGGCAAAGATACTCGCGAGTCTCACCACGAGGTTCAGCACGCTGCAAGTAGCATGGGGCAGTGTGGATCCGGTACGGCAGACTCTCGATAACCTCCAGGAAAGGCTGATAAGAGAGGACGCAAGACTCAACGACGAAGAAGAAACGTCAGAAGCGCAGGCTGCGAAAGCCCAAAATCGTCGTTCGCGAGGAACGAAAAGTGCTAAAAATAAAAAGACTGGAAATAAAAAGACTGAAAATAAACAGGACATGAAGGATGTGCAGTGTTACAAGTGCCAAGGCATGGGACATTTCGGGAGTCGCTGCCGAAACAAGCGAAAGCCACGCGATGGCGCCGAAAAAAACACGTGACTGTGCATTCGTAGATGAAATGAGCGGTTCGCACAGGTGCTACAGTATCGCTTGGCGATAATCAAAACTACAATGTCGCCGATGAGGGCACAGTGAAAATTAAAAACTTGATCGATGGAGTGTGGCAAGATACAAAAATCGAAAATGTGCTACACGTGCCAAAGTTACGAAAAAATCTGTTCTCTGTCGGAGTTTGTACTAAAAAGGGATTCCAAGTGCGTTTCGAAAATAATCAAGTTATCGTGGCGCGTGACAGTGAAGTACTTGCCACGGGAATGAAGCAAAACAATGGCGTGTACAGAATGTTTTTCAAGGTCGCGAAACAAGGGAGCAACGCAGAAGCCAATGTACGAATTTAACCGTGTGGCACGAGCGTTTGGGACACGTCGAGAAGCGTGCAATTCGTGAATTAGCGAAAAAAGGACTCGTGAGTGGCGTAACATTTACAGACAAAAGTGATGTTTTCTGTGAGCCGTGCAGTCTTGGAAAAGCGCACAGGTTACCCTTTAATAAGAAAATGGAGCGTGACAAAAAATAAAGCCAAGTGAAAAAATGCACTCAGATGTCTGTGGGCCCATGTCGACGAACTCGGTCGGAGGATCAAGGTTCTTTTTGACATTCAAAGACGAAGCAACAGGCACGTCTATTTCATGAGAAGGAAATTCGAAGTATTCGAAAAATTCAAAACCTTCGAGAAAATGATCGAGAACAAATTCGGAAGAAAAATGAAGAATCTTCGCTCCGACAATGGTCGAGAGTTCTGTAACGAAGAGATGGACAAATATCTTGAGAAATGTGGCATCAGACGAGAAACAAAAGCGCCGTACAACCCGGAGCAAAATGGAAAAGCCGAGCGCGACAATCGGACGATTGTCGAAAGTGCCCGTGCAATAATAATCGCGAAGAATCTTCCATTGACTCTATGGGCAGAAGCAGTAAATTGTGCAGTGTACGTGTTAAATCGAACCGTATGGACGAGTGGCACCGTAACTCCGTACGAAGCGTGGACTGGGAAGGTTCTGAACCTAAAGCATCTCCGAATCTTTGGATCAGATGCATACATACACACTCCGAAACAAGTCACGCGAAAATTTGACGCTCGAGCAATCAAGAAAGTTTTTTTTGGATACACGGAAGAGTCAACGAATTACCGGGTATACGATCCTGAAAAGAAAAAGGTCAGCGTTGTTTGAAACGTCGTATTCAACGAGAAAATCGGGCCGCCGTCGGTAGAAGCGAACGAGAAGGAAGATGAATATGAAATATTTCTTCCGATGAACGAGGCACCAGAAGGTAACGAAGGACATGAAATCGACGAGGAAGAAGAACACGAGAACAACGGTGAGGACAACGTCGACATCAGAGAGCGAGAAGAAGAAGATCACAACGAGGACAACGCACAAGAGAACGAGTAAGAAGAAGAAGATCGCGAAAACCGAAGAGTCCTGCGAGATCGAAACGCAATTCAAACTCCGAGAAGGTATCGGCACGATGCAAATGTAGCCGAATACGTGATTTCATTGACATACGAAGAAGCAACAAAGAGCACTGAAGCCACGCAGTGGGTAAGTGCGATTCATGACGAATTTAAAGCGCATGAAGAAAATCGTACGTGGGAACTTGTAACAAAAACGACGGACATGAGGCTAATCGATTCGAAATGGGTATTCCGCATGAAGACGGACGTCGACGCGAAGTCACACCGCTTCAAAGCCCGATTGTGCGCGAGAGGTTTTCTTCAACGTGAAGGGATTGACTTCAAAGAAAAATTCTCCCCAGTCGTGAGATATGACTCACTAAGGATTCTGCTGGCAACGATAGCAGCGAAAAGTCTCGACGTAGTGTAGTTCGATGTTCAAACTGCATTTTTGTACGGGAAACTTGAAGAAACAATCTTCATGAAAGTTCCGGAAGGACTGAAGCTGAAAGAAGATGCAAGAAACGTCGTATGCAAGCTCGAGAAGTCTCTCTATGGGCTTAAGCAGGCTCCACGCTGTTGGAACCAAAGATTTACAAAGTTTCTGAGTGAATTTAACTTCAAAGAATGTGAAGCAGATAAGTGCGTGTTTACCGGGAAGTTTAAAAACGACGAAGTATTTCTGGCGCTGTTCGTCGATGATGGGCTGGTAGCCTCAGACAATGTAGAGACACTTAAGAAAATCATTCAACGATTAAGCGAAACGTTCAGAATTACGATCGGAGATTCTAACATTTTTGTCGGGTTACAGATTGAAAGAGATAGAGAAAAAGGAAAAATGGTAATTCACCAGGGCGCGTAAACAAAGAAAATAATCGAAAAATTCGGCATGGTAGACGCAAAAACGGTAAGCGTGCCGGCGGATCCGCACGCAGCACTGACCCCGGTCGTAGAAAGCGAAATAAAAATAAACAACGTGTCATATCGCGAAGCAGTAGGCTCTTTAGTTTTTCTAGCAGCCGTTTCGAGACCAGACATTGCTTATGCAGTCAGTAAATTCTTGAACGAGCACGATTCATCCCATTGGCAGGCGGTTAAAAGAATATTCGCGTATCTGAAAGGCACGGTTAACTATGGCCTCGAGTATCAAAGTAGCGGTAGCGAAGCAAAGCTGATAGGTTTCTCAGATGCTGACTACGCCGGAGATGTAGAGATGCGGAGGTCGACGACCGGATATGTATTCTGTCTGTCAAACGGAGCCGTAACATGGTCGTCACAATGACAAAAACTGGTGACGTTGAGCACAACAGAAGCCGAGTACGTAGCTGTATCGGCAGCTGCTCGGGAAGGAGTCGGACATCGGATGTCCTTGTGATAAAGAAACAACGCTTTATGTTGCTTATCAAAGCGCAGTCCAACTAGTCAGAAATCCAGTTTTTCACAAAAGAACCAAGCATATAGATGTTCATTTTCACTTTATTCGCGAGAAAGTTAACGAAAAAGAAATTGTAGTTGAATACGTTTCATCTGCAAATCAAAGAGCAGATATATTTACAAAGGCGCTGCCGCGAGATCGCTTCAAGGATCTATGTTACAAGCTGAACATGATAACATCAAACAAGAAACACTCGAACGGCGGTAGTATTAAAGCTGATTGAGTTCAGCGTGTTTTTGTATTAGAGTGTACAGACGCACGATTTTCGTGCATAACTGTACTCGGCGTAGCAACCGAGCGCGACTCGGTCTTCTTCGTAAATACTCGAATGACGAAGAGCGCCGGGAATCAATCACCGCGTTGGTTAAGTTAGTTCGTCTCGATCGCTCCAGTAGCACGCTCGCAAATAAACGTCTTCATATTATTAAATAAAATAACAAAATTATTAAACTAAAATCAATGGTTATTTATTCACCTAAACTTGTTCTCCCATTCCTTGTCTAACAATTTCCATCCTTCGTTGGCAGTTTATTGTATCATAAAGCAGGCTTCGGTCCTTCAGGTACTCCCTCAAAAGCCTCATAAGATATTCTGGAACTTGAAATGATCCAGAATATCCAGCCATCTAGTGGAGCTGAAGGCGTTCTGAGCATCTGGTGTCACAAACAGAACCACCCGTTGATTGGTACGGCCATGTGCTTCCTCCTTTTGGATCGCGCTTACCACCTCTGCTATTTCATCAGAGTAGAATGTCGTGCTCTAAAGCCCTAATTCTGAGGAGACAGGTCCCCAGCATCATGAATCGCGTCAGTGAGTCTTCTCTTGATGCATAGTGTCAATACGAACGGAATGAGGGCTTGCGCAGGGCCTCAAGGTTTCGCGTAATTAGTTTGGAGCCAAGGCCCCTCGGATGCCTGTTAACATTGTCCACTAGATCTTACCAGCAACGTGCTTTACTACTATCAATCATTTTGCTAAGGTATTTCCTGGCAGATATACGCTGCTAATCGGTTGCATGCTCATCGCGACTCCATGTTCGTTGAGCTTCACGTCGCTGCTTGTGACACCATCCATCCATAAGGTCAGCTTGGTGGATTGACTGTAATCAGATATATGTACACTTTAATTATATATATGGGAAAGTTCCACAGTCCAAAAGAAATTTAAAAAAAATGTAATTTTCAGAGAAAAAAAAATTTTTTTTCTGATTAGTGAGGCTAGAAAAAAATTGAGAAAGTTTTTTTGATTGTTTTTAACGGTCAAGAAAAAAATGAAGTAAAAACGAGGTTGATAAATGGGTTGAGAAACCGCAGTTGAAAATATTTTTTGAAATATAACTTGCAAATTATCCACCGTCTTCAAAACGTTTTTCTCTATTCACAATAGTATGCATTTGCGTGAAAAATCGATGAAAGAAGGTTGATTTTCTTACACAATAGCTTCATGATGTGACTTTTTTATCAGAACCTCAAGACTTGTGTTGTGAGAGCTGGATCCGTAGGATCTGTAATCAGGTGGTTGATGATTGCTGGGGGCTCTGTTGGGCTGTGATCCCAAGGGATGTTTGGGTTCTGTTACGAAGGGGTCGATGTTAGACTATTCTATCAAAACTTGAAGCAACAGGAGTCGGGGCTGCGTTGCTGTGAAGCTAAGTATAAAATTTATATTACAGGGTCTGAATAATAAGTAACCGGACTGACCTCAGGAAATTTTTTATTGGCAAAATATGTACAATTTTTCTTTAGAAATCTTCAAAGTAGTCCCCATTAGAGTCGATAACACGCTGATACCGGATTTTCCAATCACCGAACGCTCCCTGGAAGTCGGCAACCTCGATGCTGTCTAGAGTCCCGAACCGCGTCCCCTTAAGGTGTCTCTTGATCTTTGGGAACAGAAAGAAGTCCGGTGGTGCCATATCCGGGCTGTAAGGAGGCTTTGGCAACGTTGCCCTCGACTGTTTGGCCAACTGCTCGGTGACGAGCAGGCAGGTGTGCGACGGAGCATTGTCGTGATGGAGGATCCACGAATCGGCAATCTCCGGACGGACTCGGCGAACCCGGGCGGCTAGTCGACGGAGCACCTCTCTGTAGTACTGGCCGTTTACAGTTTGGCCGGGTGGCACAAACTCTTTGTGTACAATGCCTTTCACGTCAAAGAAAGCAATGAGCATCGACTTCACCTTCGATTTGCTTATGCGCGTTTTTTTCGGTCGTGGTGACGCCGGTGTGTGCCACTCCGAACTCTGCCGCTTCGTCTCAGGATCGTATTCGAAAACCTACGTCTCGTCTCCTGTAATAACTTGGTTAAAAAACTCTCGTTCGGTTGCTCGATCGCACGCTCCATATTCACTCCGACGACGTAAATGAACACGCACTCCGCTCTCGCTCGATGCTATATCTCCAAGCGCTTGGAGGCAACTGCTGCAGCCCGGTTCCCTTTACCTAGACCCCCACCGCCACTACAGCACCAGATACCGGTTAGCAGACGTTTTGACGGCGTGGGGCAGGCACTGTCCGGTTGCTTATTATACAGTCCCTGTATTCCAATTAATTTGCTGTTTACTTCATTTGATTTCGCAAAGAGTCTCCTGTTTTTCGACGGCTCGAAATGGTAGTTTGATTGGAATCCAAGATGCCACTTGAGTTTTGTGTTTATTTCAGTTTACAATTGGACATAGAGACCGCCTCGGTGCTGCGTTGTGTCAAAACAAAAAACCTGTGGCAGACGAAAAAATCATGTACTCTGGTCTGAGAATCGAATAAACCCGATATCAAATGTTCACGATCGAACTTTGCGTGGACGTAGATCGCGACTTGTTTGTTTTCCGACGTTAGAATAGATTTGATATAGATAATTTCGAAACATATAGGGCAACAATTAGTAGTTCCAGTGCTCGGAAGTTAGTCGGCGAGACTGCAGCGGGTGGTGGCGTATCTTCTGAGCCCGAGATTTTGGCAGCGGTGACGGCTCGTGACGAGTTAGGAAATTTTGAACGTGTATCGCGTAAAACGAAATGACCGTTAACTGCGTGTGAATGAACGGGGACAGTTGAAATTGGAAAACAGAGGTTGTACTTTTCGTCGACGTCGCTCGCTCGATAATTTCCCGCTCTGAAAATGCTAACTATTTTTAGTGGACCCCGATAAACCTGTAGTTGAATGATGAGCATGCTTTCAAACTCTTGCCTTCCAAGTTTGCCCTTGACTCTATCAATATTTGGACTTTTATGTAATATGCTCTCGGTTTGTAGCAACTCACCAAAATGTCCTGTCCTGAAATTGCTCTTTCCTGAATCTAACTCTCCTCTCATGACTCTGATCCTTCTAACTGACGTGGATAGAAGTATGTTACAAAGGAAGAAAGAAAAAAACTCGAACGAGTCGTATGACGTGAAGTGGATTTTTAGATGCCTATTAAGCTACACCATCCGCTTTTTTCGGGATCATTCATTATAAGTCCATATTTTATTGCTAATTCATTGATGATTTATTACGGAACAAAAAAATTTTATTGCTGCCTCCCTTGCCCCGAAAAAGCGCGCGGCTTAAGACTAAAGCTAGATCAGCCACCCCTGTATCTCAAGAACCGATGCAGATAGAGACTTTTTCGAGGTGAAATATTTTATTGCTGATTTATTGCTGTCGACCTCAGCAGCAAGCAACCACCCAAAACCATCCCTTCAATTCCTACCGCGTATCTCACCCCTCCTCCACATTAAGCTACACCATCCACTTTATTAGGGAGCATTCATTATAGGTGCATATTTTATTGCTAGTTTATCGCTAATTTATTACGCATCAAAAAATTTCATTGCTCCACCCCTCCTCCGGAAAACAACCCCATCAACCTCTTTCATGTATTTCACCCCTGGGAAATTGTCAAAAGTTGGAAGATTTTTTTTGCATAAGATTTGTGAGGTACGGGTGTAGGTGATGTAACTTAAGACTTGAGCCACATTATCTGGTTTTCACAAAGAAGGGATGGAGCCATAAAACAAATTCCACAAAAAATCAGCAATAAAATAACAACATGCCTTCATTTTGACATGTGTGGTTAAATTTTGATACGTATGCTTCAAAACGATCTTTTATTTAAATGAAAATAAATTTCTTGGGTCAGTTGAATCCCAATTTAAAAATGTCTAAAACATTTTATCAATTTTCGAAATGTTTCTAAAACGTTTTATCAATTTCCGAAATATTTCTAAAACGTTTTATCAATTTCCGAAATATTTAAAGTGCTCCAAATTGCTAAAAATTCAGCTACTGCGGTCACAAGGTTTCGTACTAGAAAAAATAATTGGATATCTACAGGAATTTCAAAAATACCAATATGTAAATATCTATCCATTTCTCAATGATAACTAACTAAAAAAATAAAATAACCGTTTCATCTAGTATCGGACTATCAAGTAATGTAGTCCCAAAGAAAAAAATGGATGGAGTTACGGTCGTTGGTATAAAGGAGTATGCCATGTCGAGGATGTATCAAATTTTTCTTTTGAATTTTCTCAATTTTTCCAAATATTTAAAATATGCAAATTTTTTTTTTTTAAATTTCATAATAAGTGACAACAATATTCTGTTTAACTACAGGAGGTCAATGAACTCCCTTGAGATAAACGTATTTCTTCGTTGACACGAATTTGGCACTGGTGAAGCTTCATCTGAGGAGCATGGATATTTTACTTGCAAAAAAACATTACGTCGTAAGTAACACATCCATAGCATACTGCCTTCGCTTTTCAGCGGCTTCAGTCGACCACCAGTACACTGTAGACTTGCCGTGTCGGGGTCTCTGACCGATAGAAGCGCTGCAAGTAGACGTGATGATGGTCATAGTTGGGTTCACCGCGTCTTGAGCTGCCAGCTCTTCAATGCTCTGCAAATCTTCCAGCAACGGCGTGCCTGTCATGAGCACCTCGCTGCACCTTTCGATGTTCATCCTCCCAAGGTTCCCTCCAGTCGTGGCAGGTCGAGAGTATGGGCATTCGGAGACAGTATCACCGATCTCAACCAAAATGTACATGTGATCACTGGCTGAGTAGTCCTCTAATACTCTCCAATTATGTATCCTTTGTACAGACTCCGAATCGAATTTCACGTCCGGTATGGTTCCTTCGCAGCCCACACTGCGGAAAGTCAGTGTACGGCCGGTGTCCAGCGCGCCGAGTCCTGTCCTGGCCTCCAGCGCGCCGAGTCCTGTCCTGGCCGTCAACTCTAGGACTCGTTTTCCCGCGGATCAGTTTGAGGCATGCCCCATTCAATCGCTTTAGCATTGAAGTCTCCCCAACAAGTCTGTGGCCATATGCGTTTGAGACAGTGTCCTACAAAGCATTAAGCATAGCTTAGAAAGATGATCGGCGTTAGAAACACACTAAAAATGTAGTCCTTGAACACTAAATCCTCACAAAACCTTTCTTCGTCCATAGCTCTCTACTAGGAAATCAGCTTTGTTCCGAACTCAAATGGCGGCCGCACTAGGTACGTTAGTATACCATGTTACGGAGCTTCAGTTGTGGTATTACTCGCTGAGCAGCAGCAAGTCAGCTTGACTGTCTCTCGCAGTTTACACAAGTAGATTTTAGGTGAGTGTGCTCCGATATCGATAATTCTGCTGAATACGGCTCATTGCAGAAGTGCTTAGGTTTTGGTTTGGGCTTCCTGGCATTTGCCTGTTTCTGTTTAAAATCTTCTGGCTTTGACCCGGTATCTTGGTTGAGGAAATAGTGTGTCCCTTCTGTGGACTCCAGCTTTTTATGCCCTGTTTTGCGCAATTATAGCACAGGCAGCTCCGGCCGATCCCTTTACAGCTACGTGAAATCTACTCGCTCCTGAAACACCGGAAAGGGATTGCTCTTTGCCTTATCCTACAAGTCATCCAACCGATTCTGATTTTCCTTTTTTTCTATTATCTGTTCAGAATATTTTTTTGAGTTGTCGACAATGGGCATGCGCATACTTCTATTATTTGAATTGACCGCCCTTATTTCTGCTCACTAAGAAAATTTCTCTTGAAGGCATCTTCTGCCTCAGTTAAATCCGAATCATAGGCAGTATCTTCGAAAGCAGCCCTAGGTTCAAGCGAGGCTATGATTGCCTTCTCCCCAAGGGTATTTTTGACTGCGCCGCAAAATGCTTCTTTGTAAGTGGCTTGTGATCCGAACTCCATCAAAAGGTCACCCTAACTTCTGGTTTTACCGCTCCCCTAGTTTCTCACTGAACATCTGCATACGATTTACCGTCAATGTCTTTAAACAGTATTGCCTGCCAAATAGCTTTGGTTCGGTTCCTACTTTTTTTCTCCCGAGCCGCAACCGACGATTCTGTTTGCCTTACTTTTTTCTGTTCCTAGGAAAGCAATTTTTGGCTGCTTTCAATAGCGCTGTCTGGAAGCCTTCATCGAATGGAACCTGGACTTTCATTTGCTCCTCCTCATCACTTTCCCGCTTTTTCCGATCCCCTTTAATTGGGCTACAAGCCGACCTTTTCTTGTTATTAGACGTTCGAGAGACTACCGCGCCTTCAAAGAGCTTGGTCTTTTGCCTTTCCTCTGTCTTGAGCCAGCTGCGCCTGTAATGGGCTATTCGAGTAGGAGCTCCTCCAGCTCCAAAGCTCTGTTTTTGATCGCCTTAGAAAGATGCGGTTGTGTATCGCAGTTGGCAACGATGTATTTCACAATCGATTGAGTTTTATGGCATAGCCGCTTTTCTTCCCAGCGGTCCAAGATGATTGCATCGCTCGATGTTTTCTCTGCAGAGTTTATTTATTTCGGTGTTAAAGACTCTTGCTTCAGTCGCTTTACTAGCGATGGCAGCAGTGATTATTGTCTTCTCGAATTTCTTTACATTTCCTTCTACCGCTCGCACATCTGGTGCGTTCTGCAGAATTCTCCGCTCATTTTTTTTAACGACGCTGAGACCTTCGCATAGTTTTTTTGCTGTGCCCGAACGCCGCAAGAATCTCTGATTTGACAAGGCTTTCCGATGTTCTTCATTTTTCAACCATCTCTACTATCGTTGCACTCGTCGTCGTTTTCATCACGTTGGTTCCGTACTTGATATACTGTTAGCGTCGTGACTGAAACCGTTGGTTCCGCCATTGTTGTTGATATTTTTGTTGATTTTTTTTTGGGTTTTTTGTTTTATTTTTATGATTTTTAATTGAGTAGGATCCAGTTTGATTTAGTCCCCCCTTGGAGCCACTATTTCCGTGTGTGGTGGTCGTTTTGGTCCCATGATTATCTTTGAAGAGCAGAGAGGTCATGTGAGGGTTGACACAAGTCTTTATGGGGACAGGTGATGAGAGCCAGCCCAGCGCTAACCGGGAGCCCGTTTCAATCTAACCTACTCGTACACCATCAACCCAATGGTGCGAGTTTCGAATATGCTCTGGGCCTGCCAACATTTCACCGGTACAGTGACGAAATGATAGTTAAATAAGAGCCATTCACGCACTAGTGTCACCCCGGTGCTACGGTGCAAAGCAACTAGGTTCAAATCATCATGTCCGCCAGCCCAAAGCATTAATTCCAGTGCATTGTCCAAAGTGTAGTCCAGATTCCGTCAGGGCCGTTTACTTATTATCCATGGAGGAACCTCACGGTGATCTTCATTTCTTCGGGTCGCTGGGGGCCAGCACTCCCCAAAGAATGTTAGCCTCCAAGGGTATTCCTGTCGCTCGGCATTCCCTCCCGAGTGACATTGGCAATATTGGAAATGTTACGGTATTATTGACGTTGAATATGGTTAAATGTATTTTGCATATTGAAGAGAAAAAAACTGCATCCCAAAGTTCAGCCTGAGCTTAGGGCTAGGAGCGGTTATGATGGGTACGATATCGAATCAGCGTCCGATTTGGTGCAGATATTTTGAGGACTCAACTCGGGCAATACAATTAGTACTGGTTGCGTTATGGACCTCGAAATGGTCGGCGATGAGTGAATGATTGTAAGCTAGTTTGCTTAGGTGGCCTGTGTGGGTTTTGGATGACAGGACTGGATTAGCTTCAATGAATGCAGGTTTCTTACTCTCCGTTGAACCGTTGACTCTGCGTCCGTTCACCTCGATAGCATATAATATATTCGAAGGCCCCTCCAGCACCTTGTAAGGGCCTAAGTAGGGCTGCGTTAGCAACTTTGTAACTGTGTCTACCCTCAGAAATATGTGAGTGCGGGCTGGCAAATTTTTATTGATGGACATTGACCGCGAACTCTGATGTTGAGGCGGTACGGGGCGTAGTTGAATCATGATGCTTCTTAGGCCCGTGAGGGATTCGTGGGGTTTGAGGTTGTTGTGACGAAGAACCAACAGTTCTAAAGGAAATAAAATAGTCGTTTCATACAGTTTTTCTGCCCACAAGACTGACAGATCTTCTTTGATGGATCATCACAAATCCACTAAAAGGTTAAGGAGTACGCTGGACCAGTGTGGGTTATTTTCTTACCACTTAATAGCGGACATGGTCGGGTGGTGCCCGTGTTCGATCATTCCATTAAAAGCTGGATGATATGGCAACCTATGAGCACGGCTAGTGCTTCAAATAAAGATGACTCGAGTTGAGTTCCCTGGCCAGTCGTGATTGTACGTGGTACGCCAAATCGTGCCACCCAGCTGTTGTAGAAAACCCTAGCAACCTTATCTACTGTCTGATCGCCCAATGGAATAGTCTCGGGCCACAAAAAAAGTAGTGAATAATCGTGAAGTAGTACTTGTTATGCGCCGGAGCTCTTTTGTTCCGGCCCCGATAATCCTCTTCTTTCCTTATTTAATTGGCACGTTTTAACAACTATTTTTCACTAAACATTTATCGAATGCTGGTTTTATTTAATTGTTTAATTAGTATTTGTTTTCTATATGTTGTGATTGCTGCTATTTTGGTGTTTGTTCCCTATGAGGTCTCCTAATGCACTGACTACGTACTTGCAATTTTCCTACTTCGAAAGGACACATGATGATGAGAAAAGGTGTTTTTCGACATCAACTCGATTACAATTGAATGATTTTGCTAGTTTTTTCATGTTTTTGTAGATAATTCGAAAGGACACATGATATGTATGGAACGTGCTTATATCGCATGTGTGTAAGCACGTTCATGATACAATGGGTGAACAAAATAAGATAGAATGAAAAATGTGCCTTAACTTACCTTACATATGGTTGGCTTAATCCTCGTCCAGGACGCCGAGTAGGGATCTGACTAGACTGCCCACCGCATTTATCGCTCCTCTCCTTGACCTGATCTTCAGGACCTGGTTTACGTTAAAAAGTTGATGTGTGAAGTGGTGGAATTGCTCAATCAGAGGCAAGCAGTTGGTCTGATAAAGATCGCGACCACAGCGTTGTTAAACCCAGACCGTGCTATTCCGCAGCATGGCCATTTCCGTCCAATACGGTCCTAGGTCATAGTACACCAACATTTTCCACTCGCTTGTCGAAAGGAACGCATTTCCCAGGGATTGAAAGTACTGCCCTGGCTGTGGACCAGTTGACGACACCTTGATGGGAGTTGTCACTGGTAAAGGGATTCGCAGGCAAACCAGCAGGAGCGATAGTAGTGGCGTCCTCCTCCCTCCTGAACGAAGCCCACTGCTGTGATTGCTCGTGTCAGATGCTTGATGCTGTACCTCAGAGGGGGCTTGGGCCATTTCAAGGTCGGCATGTTGTCCTCTTTGATGATGACGATTGTTCCGGGGGTCGCATTTGGTTGCATCTGTCGCCATTTGACGCGATCTTGCAGCTGAGTCAGATATTCGCGTGACCATCGACGTCAAAATTCGTTTTTTGGATAGTTTACCAGTTTCAAGCGAGTGTGAAGCCCACCAGTGACAGGCTCCGCCCGCCCATCCAACATGGTTGTGAGAGGTTCCCCAATGAGGAAGTGTACTGGTGTCAACGCTGCCAGATCGTTGGGGTCGTCTGACATTGGAGTTAACGGTCTCGAGTTGAGAATGGCTTCCACCGCGACCCCCAGTGTGTGCAGCTTTTCATAAGCGAGTGTGGCCGATGAAGCGCCTCGGTGGAGGGAGCTCTTGGCTGACTTAACGGCCGCCTCCCACAATCCACCAAAGTGAGGAGTGCGAGGCGGGATGAAGTGGAATTCTATTCCTCGGGTAGTGCTGGTGTCGATCACCCTCTGCTGAGCTTCGGCCGAATGAAGTGGTGAAGATAATTCGCGCAGTTGATTGTGTGCACTCACAAAGTTGGTAGCATTGTCACAAGCCGCAGAATACGGCAATGTGCCCCTTTCTGAGGCCGCACAGTTTTGCCAATGTAATAGCAACGATCCGCAAAAATCAATTGATGAACGGGCGTGCCGGCTGCAAGTGAGTACCCGGCAAATTTCCCATAATCTGAGTGAACAGCCGGGGGTTGGCTCACGCACATATAACGCATTGTCGCACAAACGATCTTGCCACCAGGTTCCCCCTGATTAGCCGGAAACGTTGTCTAGCAGCGCTTGAGCTCCAAGATGGCAGTGGTCGCGATAGATGTCCATCATCAGCAATCTCTTGAACGGGTGCGAATTCGGTAGCAATATCGCATGCTTGGCCTCACACGAGAGTCTCGAGGCCTCCCGTCAACGCGAAGGAATCCGTCCGAATCCAGGATAGGAGCCAGTATTGCCAGATGGCTAGTTTTGTGGATCTGCTTGTTGAGCTGAATGTTCCGTAACTCACGATGACCTCCAGTGCTCTGAATAGCTCGTGGTGGGTAACTGATCTAGTGCGCATTTAGAGAGCCTAGGAAGTTGGCCGGCAATGATATGAAACGCAGCATATAGGCGATTATTCACTGCAATCGTGCTGAACCTCATGCATAAAATGGCTGTCTGCCTGTATTGCTGTCAGGGCTGTTGCCTTGGTTCGCCTTTTTTCTAAATTGCAGGATCTTCCACTCCTGTACTCGGGCGGCCAGTCCGCTTCAGGTTTGCACAAGAACGAGGGCCCACGCAGCCATAGCTTCAGCTGGCGCCAAACCACGTGAAAAAACATCCGCAGGATTGTCTCGTGAAGCAACATGTCGCCATTGCTTCAACCTCGACAGTATTTGAATAGTTGGTACTTGGTTGGCCACAAAGAAATTATAGAACGAGGCGGTAGAATTAATCCAAGCCAACACGATTTCAGCATCAGACCACAAAATGTTGAAGACATCTTGCAGATTCAGCGCAGTTTTGACCCGCTTGATCTGCTCCTAACTTGGTAGCGCACAGCTCCAGGCGCGAAATTATTAGAGTTTTGATTGGTGCTACCTGTTACTTCGCGCACAATAACCTAACTCAAATTTGACCGCTCCTTAACGTAGACCGGACGTAGACTGCTGCACCATATGCCATCTCTGAGGCATCACAAAACGTGTGCAATTGCATCTGCATGGGCTTCTCGTGAACAATAACGTGTCGTAGAAAACGATCCCTCCGCAACGATGGCAGACCATTGTGGAACGCGAACCATTGAGTGTGCATTCTGGTCGGCAAGGCTGGTTACCAATGCAGCTCTAGGCACCATAACTTCTGCAGGAGCAGCTTGGCCGTGACGAGGACCGGGGCCAAAATGCCCAACGTGTCAAATACCCATGCAATGTCTGACGCATCGTCCTTTTGGTTAGCTTGGACGCGATGAGATCCAAATTAGTGTGGATCTGGAATTCATCAGCCTTCGGGAGCCAAGTCACCCCCAAAGTTTTTACATAGTCCTCCGATAGACTGCTGAAGTGCAAGTGAACCTCCTGGTCACCGACATCGATCTGCTGTAGAAGGCGAGGAAGATTTGCACACCATTTGGGCAAATGCATGCCCGTGCTGGCAAGAATCCTACGTAGCTATCCCTATTTTTGGATAGCCTCAGCCATGTTGTCTACCCAGGTCATGATGTCATCCATGTAAAAATCATGCTGTAACGCGCTGCTGCCCAGGGGTGCTCCGTATTGCTCTTCTTATGCCAGAACCTGAAGACATTGGTTTGCCAAATACGGAGCACACGACATGCTATACGTTACGGGTTTTAAGCGCCAATATCATAATGGATGTGATGGACTGGTTCTCCAGAGCAAAAACTGGAAGTTTCGATGGTCCGGGTGAAGTATAACTTGCCGATACATTCTTTCGATGTCGGCTGTGAAGACAAAGCGTAGCAGACAGAAGCGCAGCAGGATGGCGAACAAGTCTTCCTCGACAGTGGGTCTGGTATGTAGGATGTCGTTCAAGGAAATGTTCGTGGAGGTCTTGCTGGAAGCATCGAAGACCACTCTTAATCTGGTGGTGTTACTGTCCGGCTTCAGCACGCAATGATCCGGTAGAAAACGATGTAATTCCTCGTTCGGTTGCCAGTTGATCTCTTCCATTTGCCTCAGGCGTTCGTACTCCCTCCGTGAAATCCGTGTACTCGAGCTTCAGTTCGGGATTTCTCTCCAGCTTGTGTTCGATTGCGAAGAATCTGCCTGTGGCAATATCCTTCGATTCACCCAGTCTTCCAGGATCATCGCTAAAGGGAAGTCAACGTTCGAAACTACCATCGCACAGTCGCAGCGTTGTCTGGTTGAACTGTTCTTGGCACGCTCTTTCCGTTGGTGCCAAAGTGTATGTTGAGTCTGGAACCTCCTCCACCTCCCAAAAATGCTTGATGCAATTCCTATGTAATTTGCTCAGTACTAGACCACACCCACACGAAAACGGACGTAAGACGAACCGGAACAAACAGACGTCAAACAACCCAAAAGACAAAAACGTAATGTCCCTCAATCTGGCCTAACCCAGGACCTACCTGCTTAACTAATTCTATATCTTTATAAAATCATTCCCTTCCACACATCCTTTAGACACTGAAGATAGCTCCAAGAAGTCGAATCGCGTCTGCTCACTTTAAAAGGCAAGCCCCAGCGGCTTTTCAAAATAAAAGAAAAAATTTTTCTTTAACGGTATTCGACATGCAAACAGTGTTCAATCAATTTATTGTTAGCTTATTGAAGCGAACGGTGCTTACGAGAAATTGCCCTTCTTACTCCCCTGCAGCGAAGATTTTATCGTTCTCTTATTTTTTGTTTCTTTTGAATTGCCTGTCTCAGCAAATTTTATAATAATTTGAATCTTTTTTTGGAAATGCAAACTTAATAGAAATTTATAATAAACAGTATTTTTGGCATAAAATCAAATTCCTTCCGGTCATTATTATAGAACGATTTGACTGCAACAAAATAAAATAAGTACACGACATTTTGTTGGTCGAAGCATCTCGTACGAGTATATTCAATATTGCTTGATGTATGGAAAGGACTCGACTGCAATAAAGAATTTTTCACTATTCTATTTATATTTTATATACAACTCTGCAGAATATTGAACTTTTTCAAAAATTTTCTCTTTCCACATTGATAAATCATCCCGAAAATATATTCAAGGGAAATTCTTATGAGTTTCAAGGAATCGTAACACGTGTAGAGTCTATAACCATTAAGAGTAGTTACCATAATTCAAATTGATACTTTAACCAACAATTTTCATGATTTCACAATTTTGTATATTGTCTGTATTGGTTATAACATTCTCTCTTAGCCTTAAGCAACGAGCCGTATAAATTTTCAAGATGACCGTAATCGTGTCCTTCCATCTATCCAACATTTCTCTTCAACCTACTGAAATTTTCAAATGATGTAAATAATTCGATGGATATGATTATAGGTTAAAGACAAGTTTGAGGAATTTTGTCAGTGAATGAGTTTGATGTCAAAGGATTGAAGACGTTCAACTTTAAGGATGAGCTACTTCTATTCTTCTGTTAGCAAACTAGTAGAGCGTATAATTTATTTTCTTATAATCCAGATTATGACAATTATTCCTGCGAAAAACTACACTCTAATTGTTGAACTTAATCTAATTTATATTAAGTCCAATACGGACAATATGCTAGTTCAGTTGTCAATCATAATTATAAAGATCGAACCGCCAAATTTGAAAGCTCAATTCAAAAAATTTAGCAGATTTAGGTTGGGCGAGATGATTCTGAAAAGTAATCTTCAAATTGAATACACCAGAAAATAACTCCCGAGCATCCAATTAATTCTCTAAAAATCCTCTCTATTACTTTATTGTTAGCTATAATTTTACTTCTTGCAAATCCGTACCTCTATCTAACCAAGGCAATTCTTTCACTCACTTCTCACCTCTTGACTTCCGTCACAAAAGAGATATATCTTACACATAACTCCTTGTTTTCCCAATCAAAGTTATTCCTCCTTTTTTCCACCACCTGATTGTACTTCCCTCGTTTTTTTTGTAAATTAAAATAAAATAATAAAATTCATTTTAAGAAAACTTCGATTTACATATGTGCCTGCTACGAACAACTGCTGTCTCTTCCCAATTTGTGTCTGACCCAGCCCAATCTTTGTTCCCCAACCCGTTACCAGTCCCGCTATCGCCACATCCAGGCATCTTTTTTTTCAGCTGACTCCCATAGAATTCGGCCAATCTCCGCCACAAATGTAGTACGGGATGCAGAAGAGTACGCGTGATAAATGTTTTGCAATGCAGCTTCGTGGCGCAACAATGGGATCGGTATTTTTATAGTTCGCTGACCCTTGTGCCAGAGCATCGACCCCGTGCCCTCTTCGGACTTAAATACTCTAAACCACCACAAACCCCGTGAATATACTAGTTGTAATAACTTGCTGGCTTCATCTTGGAAAGGGACCTGACATTCGGCACTACGGCAGCCCCAATCAGATGACGACAGGTGGCTGAATGACAGACCTCTGGTCGACGGTCGACTCAGGTTATTAGATTGCCTTCATGTGGCTTGTGCGTTGTGTGTGACGGTAGGAGCTAGCGATTTGGACAAACGGTGCCACCGCTAATTCATGGCAATGTAGTCAAGAGTGATCCGCCTTACAAATTCTCCCAGAGTGAAGCAAGTTTTGGAAAAGTGAAGGTGTAATTGGATTTTAGAGACTCTTCTCTAACAATGTAATCTGTTAGATGAACACTATTGTGGCCGATATTGATTAAATTATAAATATTTTTCGTCTTTATGGGCCGCTATTAATTACGTTTAAAATAAAACAAGTGCTCAAATACACTAATTTAATCAACACTTAAGATGTTACGAATTTGTTTATTCTAAACGACACGAATGCATCTTCAGCGCTAGATGCAAAACTACTAATGAAACAATAATACACAAGCAGAGACATTAGCTAATAACAGTTAATTTGAACATATATAATTCAGTCAGATAAAATGAAATATAAATTGCCGGACTATCCTTAATATTACAAGAAAGTTCTGTTTCAACATATTATGAGTTGTGATTATTGATGGAAAAGCTGATAGAGTTAACTGTAAATATATATTATCTAGCCAAAATGAAATAAATTTGAATTTATTCGGCTATTGTCGATATTTACTTAACTGTCCGTTATATGTCTGAACAGAGATTGAGTTGAGTTGAGTTGAGTTTTCGCGGAATCATTACACTTTTTAATAATTGAAAATTATCAACTAACGGTCCCGGGTAGTGTCTTCTTGGGTTGTTCAAATCAAATACGTGATATATATCTTTCGTGTTCCTTAAGACGAAATTCTACTGCAACATAAAATTCAAATTAACTAAAATTATTACATATTTTATGATTCAATTCGAAAAAGAAGAAGAAGCCAACCAACCTTATTCAAAAATTAATTATAATATTAACACAACAGAACAGTGAACTTTTATCCTGCATCTAATATGTTGTAACTTAATTCGAATGAAATTCAATCCAAAACATTATCTTATACCAAACCAATTCTAACACAATATTTCTAACCTAAACGTTAAACTCTATCTCTAAACCTAATATAATAAACATAACCTATACCTATCTTAAATATTGAAACCTATCCTTAATTTTTAACATGAACAAACAACAACACGAAATGTAACGCATTTCAAAAAACGGAGGTCATCACATTCCCGGCCGAGCGTTCGACTTTTGGCGGCTTTGGTCAGCTTTCGTGGCTTTTCACCCATTTTGTAGGATTCAGGCGTAAGGTAATGGACCTACGTTTTATTCATCGTCGTAAAGCGTCGAAAAAGTCGGCGCGATTACGTTACGGCTGTTGAATCATCAACGGGTTGCTGTTTTTGGTCGACGGCTAGTAAATGCGGCACCTATCACCCCGATATCTTTTTCATCGTCAAAATATCATGCATAATGTATACTGCGCGCTTTGAGATGCCCACGGCCTCAGCTAACTAGCGCAACTTCACTTTACGATCATTCAAAACGATTCGATGTATAGGATTTTCTATTAAGGGCATAACAGTTTCATATCTTTGTATGAACGCACCCTTAAACTTTTTTAACAAACTGTCAATGTCAAAACGTTAATTAAAGTCAACATTTTCATCATGCAAACTTTACGAACCAGCAACGTTTAGAAATTATTAAAAATTATTGTCAAAATTCTGAATCGGTTCATCGAAAAATCATCTTCAGCCATAAAATTCATTTCTGGCTAAATCGATTTGTTAATAAGCAAAATATGCATAAGTCAGCAAAAAATTCACATGTGCTTCTTGAGACATCGTTGCATCCGTTAAAAAATACTGTTTGGTGCCGTTTTCATGTCGGAGGTGTGATTGGGCCGTATTTTTTCGTGGATGAAAACAATCGTTATGTTACTGTCAATGGAGAGCGCTATCGTGTTATGTTGGATCAAAAATGTGTGGTTTCAACAAGACGGTACCACTGGCCACACAGCACGCCTCACAATCGATTTTTTATGTCCTTAATGGAAAACCCTATACTTGCGTTACGATTTTCGTATTCGTAGCCCCTTTTGACCTTCCAAAGCGAGGTGCGTCTTCGGTGCTTGTATGACACATTTGAAATTCACTAAACCACTGATAACCTGTTGCTCACAACGGAGCGGATGTGGCTTAACATTTCCCCATCGCTGTTATGATTGTTCAGAAGTTTTTCCAATCAAAAAGCAACGTTTGATCAAGATGCGATATTCCTGTTTTCCATACGAGAACGAAAGTAGCGTCAGTCTAACGACTGTAGCTTATAAATGAATGGACAAATGACTTCATGCATAAACTAGTGGCGAATGAGCTCCTCAAAATGACTCATGCTTATTTTCTAGTGCCGCCACCTATTGGAAACTTCCGGGACTCTTCGCATACCAGCAGAAATCGTCCGAATAAGTTGAAAGGGCTTTGCCGACGAAAAAAATGACGTTAAGAGCGTACTAAACATCAGTGTACATAATGACGATTGGGCGGAGGGTGTAGAAAGCATCCATGACGCAACGATTAAAGACGAAGTGAAGAAGCTCATTCAACAGTATTCACCGCCGGACGAAAGACGTATCCACGTTGAAATGAAGAAACGTTTGAAAAACGACATGCCAGTTCATCAAAGTCCTAGACGGTTATCAGCTGAACAATGCGGGATAGTCAACAAAACCGTGGAACCGCTGATGAACGAAGGCGTTGTTCGTCCTAGCATATCTGAATATGCTAGTCCTATTGTGTTGACGAAAAAGAAAAATGGAAGTACAAGAATGTGCGTCGACTATCGGTTACTAAATCAAAAGATGGTTCGAGACCGATTCCCACTGCCGATTATAGACGATCTGTTGGAGGAACTGCAGAGTGCGAGGGTGTTCAGCGTATTGGATTTGGAGACCGGATTCTATCATTTCTCGGTTCAAGAGGGCAGCATCAAGTACACGTCCTTTATAACGCCAAATGGGCGGTTTGAGTTCTTGCGAGTCGTTAATTGACATATACGAACATACGTTCATACATCAATCAGGTCGGTCAATCAAGCTCTGACAAGACGGGACCAATGCGCTTTAACTGAGCGAGAACAACGCGCAAAGAAAGACGATCCAGAGTTGGAGGAAATTATCGTAGGACGAGGTACTGACGATGCTTGCGTAGTGCAGCGTGGTATCGTTTACAAAAACGACGGCGAAGTCTTGCGACTAGTCGTTCCCAAGGCAATACAATACGACGTGATCAGACGAGCCCACGAACGCGTTCACTTCGGGCTGAAAAAAGTTAAGCACCTGCTGAAATCTGACATCTTGTTCCCATGCATGCAAGCACGTATCAAAAAGTTCATTGAAAATTGCGTGACGTGTATCTTGGCAGAAAGGAAAAAGGCAAAAGGAGAAGGATGACTTAACCCTATTGACAAAAGTGATCGTCCGCTGGACACGTACCACATCGATAATTTAGGACCGATGCCTTCATTGAGAATAAATTATAAACATATTTTTGCAGTTACCGACCGGTTCACTAAGTTCCTATGGGTATATCCTACAATGACGGCAGCAGCTGAAAAGGTCATCACTAGACTTAAAAACCATGCGACGGATCATTTCAGACCGAGGCTCAGCGTTTACCTCAAACGTCTTCAGCGATTATTGTGAGAAGGATGGTATCGAACACGTCTTATTGGCGATTGGATTTCCGGGGGGTAACGGAAAAATCGAGCAAACGAATGAGATAATTGTTCCAGTATTAACGAAACTTTCTATTGACAGCCCCGCCGAGTGGTTTAGAGCTAGCTAGCGCTTACGACATTGGATATACCGTTGATATCCGAAGGACGCGATTTGGCGGAGACTTGAAGGTGCACAAAAAATTCCTAGGCCCATATCGGGTCACAATTTGTTAAACCAAACGATCGCTATGGTGTCGAAAGGATTGGATAGGGTGAAGGGCCCGGCGAAACAACAACAGCAGCCGATTCTATGAAGAGGTATCCGAGTAATCTAAATTCATGTGCAGAAGACGAGCTATATTTTGAGAACGAAACAGGCGATAGCAGTGGTAGCACCGAAGATGGTGCTTAGAACAAGATGGCCGAGTTGTGGGCCAAATTGCGGATTTTTTGAATTCGCTGTAGAGGCGAGAACGACACGACAGAGGAAGAAGACGACACGCGAGTAACATATGATGTTCATTCACCCAACATTAATAAAGTACATTCACCCAACATTGTAACAGGGTCAGAACATTACATTGGACCATATGTTGAAAATGCTGTAAGCAGCCAATTGCTCGTTCATCATAATTGCAATTGAAGTAGGTCAGGTAAAATTGATGACATTAGAAATAATCATGAATCAATAAACGAGCAATTGGCTGATCGACCATCAGTTGTTGTATCGCTAGCTTAAGAGTAACAGTTTTGAGAAATAAAGTATTATCGTCAAAAATAAAAGTGTGTTCGTTTATTTTATTAAGAACCGGGACCGATTATATTAGTCGCGCGACTGGAGAACTGATTTTACTGAATATTATATATTTTTTATCTGCTTTCTGTTTAAAACACAGTATTAAAACTTCAACTCATGTTTCCGTTAAAACGAATCCCATATATATATATATATATATATATATATATATATATATATATATATATATATATATATATATATATATATATGTATATATATATATATATATATATATATATATATATATATATATATGTATATATATATATATATATATATATATATATATATATATATATATATATATATATATATATATATATATATATATATATACAGGGGGGTCATAAAAATAGAGCCACTTAAGAAAACTTAAATCTTTTTTGAATAATTTTTCCCGAATAAAATTTCAAAAGATAAAATATGGCTAATACATAAATTTATTTCATATAAAACAAATTTAAATTCACTTTACAAAACAAAATAATTACTTACGCAAAATAAATTTAACACAAAATAAAATCTTCTAAAATATGTTGGTCACAAAAATTGAGCCACTAGCACAAACAAAAGGAATTCTTGGTTATATGAAACAATTACTATCAAATTTGTTTTGAAAAATGGTTTCATTTAATTTGCAATTCTCGTACCGTACTAATACTTGGTTGCTCTACCTTTATTGTTGATCACTGCCTCACAACGTGTTGGCATAGATTCCACTGATTTTCGACACCGTTCTGTCGTTATTGCGGACCACTCTTTTTGGATTATTTCCCATAATTTTTATTTCAGATATTGGACCTCCCTACGGAATTTTCCGGATCATTTATTGTCTTTGAAAAATTTTCTCGCTTTGCCCGAAATATGTTTCGGGTCATTATCTTGCCGAAAGATCAATTTTTAAGGCATAGTATCCTCAGCAAAGGGTAACATTACACTCTCGCGAATGTTGACATATCCATCTTGGTTCAAGTTCTCTTTGATCCAGTAAATTGGAGCGACTCCATACCATGGAAATGTCCCCAACAACTTTATATTACCACCTCCATGCTTCACGGCACTTTTTGTATATTTTGGAGCTAATTCTGTATTCGGTGGTCTTCGAACGTAACGTTTACCATCAGAACCAATTAAATTTATGTTGGTCTCATCGCTCCATAAGATGTTTCTCCATTTCTTAATACCACCTTGACCGCTCCAATTTTTGTGGCATTTTGCAAATTCCAACCTCTTTCTGATATTATTATTTTCTTAAAAGGACACTTCTAGCAGCTCTCCCCTTCAAATTATTTTCATGTAACTTTAATCTAATTGTGCGTGCACTTATTTCTAAATTCAATTCAAATTTAATTTCATTAGAAGTCTTGAAAGGAGCAGACTTCGAAGTAAGAATAATACGCCGATCTGTTTTTGGGGTCGTTTTCCTATTTAGCCCACGATTTTCTTTTCTTGATGAAGGCTTAAGAGCATTTTGCACCATCTTTCTGGAACACCCAATAATCTCAGCAATATTTCGCTGTGATTTACCTTCATCTCGTAAAGTTATTATCCTTATTCTTTCGCTAGATGTACTCGTACAGTGCGGTCCGCGACCCATTTTTACTAAATTTCCTGTTAAATGGATATAAATAAATTCACTATTGAAAATAAGTAGCAACTTTACCTCTACTTGAACTTAAAAAAATAAATCAAGGTGGCTCTATTTTTATGACCACCACTATATATATATATATATATATATATATATATATATATATATATATATATATATATATATATATATATATATATATATATATATATATATATTGTTACAGTTTTAATCAAACACACGGTTTTAATCATTAAGTTTTATTAATCCAATAATTACGCCATACGACAGCACTCATTCACGTCTCGCCTTAATCTAGAATGCCGACCGACTAAACTTTTCTATGACGCACGCCTACACACTCTTGACCCGTTCATACCGCCTATGGCCCTTTTCCAGGGCCAGCGCCATCTCGCCGCTGGTGTAACACTCGGCCATTCTGAAACGAAATTAATGCCCTCATTAATATATTAAATTACGACTCTAGTAGATCTATCAGATCCAGTCGATCCACCTCTTCACCCTCCTCGCCCTCCGCTTCGTGTTCGCCTACTTCGCAATTTGTACTATAATATCGCCTTAATGAATCAATCGCCACAGTCGCCTTAAACCGCTTGTAACCCCGTACACCCTTAACCGTCTCAATAACATATCTATCATTCGCCATCACCTTACAAACTCTAAAAGGACCATCAAACTTATTCGCCAATTTTTGATTGACGCCTGAATTTGCCAAGTTTGTAGCTGCCCGTCGCCAAAGTACTAAATCGCCCACCTCATATTCAGTTGCAACCTTTCGCCGCTTGTCATATCTTGACTTCATTCGCCCTGCACACTTCTTAATATTTTCGCCCGCCCGCTTACGATTCGCCCACAGCTGATGATTTAACTGAGATGCAATGCCCTCAAAGTCGTCACTTTGTTGGCTCTCAGGGGTACCTACAAGATCGTCATCCTGCTGGTTCCCTTTGGTGCCCGAAATATTCGCCATTTCGTTCCTCGTCCTTACGCCGGACGGCGCCTCGCCAAGTGCTGGTTCGCTCATCGTGTTGTCTGCTCTTTCGCCTACATTTAGGTCTGCCATCTCAGCACCATGCGCATTCGCCACGCTCGCCGGACTCTCATCAGTCCTCGCCTCGCTAGCTAGCTCGCCAAGCACCAAGTCAGCTATCAAACCATTTTGATGTGCAAACATCAAACGTGAAGGAGAGAATTGGGTACTACCATTCACCAAATTATTGAGACCCTACACAACTTCTGGCAGCTTTTCGTCCCATCGACTCTCTGTCTCCGCACTTGTCGCTAACGCCTGTATAATTGTGCGATTCGCCCTTTCGACTTGACCATTCGCCCTCGGGGTTGCGATTGCATTCTGTACATGCCTAATGCCCTTTTCTGCCATAAATTCACTAAATTGCTTACTCGTAAATGCCAATCCACGGTCACTAATAATACGCCTAGGATAACCAAATTCGCCAAATACTTCACGTAATTTTATTACCGCCTCACTTGATCGTAAAGTTCTAATAGGTTTCGCCAACACAAATTTAGTGAATCCATCTATTATTATAAGTAAATACGAATTACCGTGTATACTTTTGACGAATGGACCTAAATGATCCACATGCACCGTGTTAAACGGTACGGAACGCCATTCAATTGGATGCAGATATCCCTCACCCCGCCCATAATCACCCTTGGCAAATGTGCATCTTAAACAAGCCTTTACATATTTAAGTACAAACCTCCCCATCTTGGGAAACCAATATGTTTCCTTAATAAGCGCCAAACATCTCTCGTATCCGGGATGACCAATACCATCATGATATTTATTCACCAAGCTAAATTGAGCCATTGCGGGTACATACAATCGTTCGCCGGATAACGTAACTCGATAGAGTCGCTCATCTCTAATTTTATAATTCGCCTTAATATCCTTATCGGCCTTTCCTGACCTAAGCGCCAACACAATTGCCTGTGCTTTAGTATCCTGCAATTGAACAGTCATAAACCAATCATCCTCCGAGATGTTTACAATATTCACAGCAACCGACTTGTCACTCAACATAACTACAGAATCATCTATTCTGGAATTACGGCTCAATGCATCTACATGCGTAATTCGCCCACCTGGTCGATACTCTATTTCCATATCGAACTCTTGAATCGCCAACCACCATCTGGCGATTCTAGGAATCAAATCTCTTTTCAGAAGAGTCGCCCTGACTGATACACAATCAGTCACAACTTTAAAGTGTATTCCTACTAAATATATGCGAATCGCCTTATTGATTCGACTATCGCCAATGTCTCTAATTCGTAGCTATGATACATTTGTTCACTTTTACTTGTAGCTCTACTAAAATATTCTACTGGTCGCCAATTAGTGTCGCTCTCACTTTTCTGCATCAGAATACCTCCCGATCCCCATTTACTTGCATCCGTATGCAGTTCAGTAGATCTCTCGCCATCATACATCATGAGTACTGGTCTATCTCCTAAAAGATTCTTCAGTTTCTCAAACGCCTTCTGCTCTTCTTCACCCCATTTCCATTGGGCATCCTTTTTGGTAAGCTCAGTTAATGGTCTCGCCAGTATTGAAAACCCTTGTATGAATTTCCTAAAATAAGAAGTCAGCCCAATAAACTGCCTGACACCATGCACATCTACTGGAGCCGGAAACGCAATAACCGCCTTAACTTTCCTTTTCCCTGGACGAATACCCTCCGCCGAAATTTCATGTCCCAAATACTCTATTCTTTCCATCAGAAACGTACACTTATCTAAATTTAGCTTCAGGCCTGCCTGCTCTATCAAGTTTAGTACTACTTCTAACAATTCTATTCCCTGAGCTACACTAACCGATGGAATTAATAGATCATCCATATATGCCAACACATGTTCATGCCTTAGCTTTCCTAACATCTTATTTATTATTCGCTGAAACACTGCCGGGGAATTTGCCAATCCAAACGGAACTCGTAAATATTCATACTGTCCATCCGGAGTGACAAACGCCGTTTTATGAACCGATTCAGGATGCATTGGTACCTGATGATATCCTTGCGCCAGATCTAAAGTAGTAAAATAGTACTTGTTCGCCAATCTACTAAGCTGATCTGCAATAAGTGGTAACGGATACCGCTCTTTTATAGTTATTGCATTCAAAGCCCTATAGTCCACACACATCCGTACCTCGCCCGATTTCTTTGGTACTAGAACAATAGGACTAGCATACGCCGAACTAGATTCCCTAACAATTCCGCTCTCTATAAGTGTCTGAACTTTGTCCCGCACAATCCTTCTTTCAGACATCGCCAACCTGTATGGACGATAATGTACAGGTACATCTGTGGTTAATTTTATTTTCATTACACCTAATCCCGTTAACCCCACATCGTTTTGAAATGCTGAAAAGCAATGTGCTTTTCTTTTTAATAAATTAAATACTCGTTCCCTATCTTCTATACTAATATCACCTAGCTGCACCTTACTAAAATTCAAACTTTTGGATGTTTCTAAACTACATAGCCTTGCCTCTGTTTCTTCGGAAAATTCCTCGTCGTCTTCCAACTGGTCAGGGTCTATTCTGCCAATGATTCGACCTTTCTTCCAACGAACGTTGCCTCGCCCAACATTTGTCACCGTTAATGCACCAATACTCCCGCATGTTAACAGGCTACCTGGTATCGCCACCAACGCTTCGCCATCTCTAAAAGATTTCGCTGGAAAGAACGCCGTTTTACCAGCTGGACCCTGTTTTATTTCCACCATTGCCCATCCGCACGAATGAGGTCGACACTCGAAATCCTCTCGCAGCGTGACTTGAAGTCTTGGCGATTCCGCCTCTAATTGCACTCGCCGCAGTAATTCGCCCAAATCTTCGTCTTTCACCAATACCGCCTTTTGGTTCCTAACCACCAACGCTACGCCAGGGCTATTAATCGCCCGCTGTCCCAGCAGCAGCTCAATTTTCCCCATGTCACAGTCCGTAACTAACGCCTTGATTTTCAAGTCGACTCCATCCATCGTAAGTTCGAAACAATTTGATCCCAACGCCACTGCTTTGCCACCACCGAAGCCGCAAAGAACTACATCTTTCTTTGTTTTGCACACCACCAATTGCAATCGTATAGCGGCCTCCTCTGTTATTATATTTTCGATACTTCCGGTATCAATATAAATCCGCAATGCCTTGCCATTTACATATCCTGTCTGTCTAAATGTTTTATCTGCTGGTTGAATAAGTAAACTCACCTGTTTTTGTTCGCCAGCAAATCCTTTCCGACCACATTCATACGACTTGTGTCCACTGGCCTTACAATTCCAGCATCTATCCACTCTCGCCTTTGGACAGTCTCGACTCATATGGCTGCCTTCCGCCTGACAGTTGTAACATCGGATCGCCAATTGAGAAGTTACTGGTCGCCTTGCGTACGCCTCTCTTGCCGCACCAGCTTTAACAACATTTTTCTCCACCTTGTACGACTCCAACCCCGCTAAAAACTTATTGTACAAAGCTTCCGGTGTTGTATAATTTACCGCATGTGCATTCGCCCGCAATTCCTCCGGTAATCCACGTACGATACACGATACGGCACTTTCGCCTTGAATGCCTACCCGAGCACATAACGCCAACTTTTCGTGGTAATACGTGGTCATACGCTCCGTCGACAGTTTGCGCCGCTGCACTAACTCCTCCAGCATTTCAGCAAAATCGTGCCGCCGTGGAAAAGATGCACCTAACTTCGCCTTCCACTGTATCCACGAGTAGTCATAAGACTCTAACCGCCGATGTCAGGTCCTCGCCGCACCATGTAGCTTCGCCTGCGCGATTGTACTTCTGTCGTAATCCGACCACCCATGAATGTCACCAAGCTGATCTATTTTTAGCAACCATCGATCCACATTCATATCAGCATCTTCAGGATTGAACCACTCAACAATATCATCAGCCACACGCATAGCTCGACGGCTACATGCCATCGTTTCACGATCCAATGACTCAGCTCTAGACGCTTTACTTGCAGTTGACGATTCCCTCGTCTCCGCCATTTCCGCAAAAATCAATGCTGCCTGTTGCTGTACCGCCGCCCGGATTTGCACCGCCAATCCGCCATCCATCAGTGCCTTTACTGCTGCATTGACATCTGATTTTTCTGCTGACACACTCATTTCCGGTTCCGTTCCCGATATGCCCGCGTTCGCTTTTGCCCTTGTCTTACGCGGAGACAGATCTTCCTCTGCGCCCGATAAGTTCTCTTCTGCCGCGATCGACATTTCGTCAACTTTGCTTTAGCTTTTGCACGTACACCTGTTTGAACGCGATCGCCTGTTGCACTCACACCACCATATATTTCGCTCGTTATTTCAACGAAGAAACGGCGTCACTTTTGAATTTCACAAATTTTGTAATTGAAACGCCGAAAAAATCAACTTTCCGACACGTAGACTGATCCCACTTCTGATTTGTTACAGTTTTAATCGAACACACGGTTTTAATCATTAAGTTTTATTAATCCAATAATTACGCCATACGACAGCACTCATTCACGTCTCGCCTTAATCTAGAATGCCGACTGACTAAACTTTTCTATGACGCACGCCTACACACTCTTGACCCGTTCATACCGCCTATGGCCCTTTTCCAGAGCCAGCGCCATCTCGCCGCTGGTGTAAAAAAAAAAAAAAATATATATATATATATATATATATATATATATATATATATATATATATATATATATATATATATATATATATACGAGTATATACAGGTATATGTATTTATATATATAAGCATAAATTGAACTCTGCAATCAATCCCAAGAAACTTATTATACTTAAAAATACGATTCTTAATCGTATCACTCGTTCGTGTTTATTCGATACCCATCGCCTTCGTTTTCAGTAACTATGGCACGAACTGTAATTTTCATGAAAGCTTAATTAACAAGTTGGGTAGACAGACCTATGCTCATGTCAGAAGGGTTTTGTACTCAACTTACAAAATGCAGTAACCAGCAACGAATAAAATCAAGAAACATGTCAAAGTTTGTACATTTCACCTTCCCCTGCCCCCCTCTGTACTTATAAGACAAACAAAGATCTCATTGAGACCTTTCCAATGACACCCTACTCGACTACCAATGGTGAAAATTTTTTTTTGAGGGGTCACCCCCTTATATGGGGAGACCCCCCTCAAACGCCTTTGAAAAATTTTTCCACCCTTGAACTTTCAAGAGGTCACCACTTCTGACCTTTCTACAAAGTTTCATTGCTGTAGCCTCTATAGTTTTGGAGAAAAAGTGCTGTGACATACAGACGGACGGACGGACGGACGGACAGACGGACAGACGGACACAGGTCGTGATTGCAATAGGGTTTTGTATTTTAGTACAAAACCCTTAAAAATGATGTCCTATAGTTAAATGAAAACTCGACTATGCATTTTCATATTCATCTTTAAAATTATGATCAGCTTTAGAAGAAAAAGTATCGTCTTTTTAGGTAGCGATTACCGCTTATCACTAATTCGAGATTTCTAGATATGCGTAGAATGTATAATATTGTTACATGTACAAATAATTACATGTACAAATAATTCTGCGAGCTACTGTCGCAATTGTTTTCATCATCATTAAGAACGTCAACGAATGAATTTACTCGAACCCACGAGAACCCAACAAGCATGATCAACATCTGCAAGTGACGTCACTCCATTCATGAACTTGCTCGAACCTACCAGGTACCTCTCGGTAGAACATTCGCCAATGTACGAGAAATGGGTGAATAGGTAGAGACCCTATATAAAGGCGAGCTGAATGAATGGGGAGAATCATTCATTCGACCGCGATAAGAACTGCGATTGTGTGTGGGAAGTGTGTTTCGTAATAGTGAAGTAATTTAGAAGACAATTGCGATAAGAAATTTATGGACAAGTGTTAGATTTTTTTATAGTGACAATTAGAATTAGTGAAAGTGTTAACTGATTACTGTGCATTTTATTTAATAAACTCTTTTAACTTAAATTAAAAGACATTGCGTTTTCACTTTCCCGGAACATTAAAATTATAGGCCGCGAACCAATAACACGCGACAATGGTGTCAGAAGTGAGAAAGAAAATTTTGGAAGTGAAAACGATTAAACATTTTTGAAGTGCACAATTGTGAAAGTTAACGTGGAAAAATAGCCGAAACAATAAAAATGCCAGGAAATTTAAATCTAAAAATTAATCAATTGAGCATATCGGAGCTCAAAGAGGAGTTGGAACAACGGAATCTGGCTACACATGGTACAAAGGCCATACTGATTGCACGCTTGCGTGATGCGATCGAGTCGGAAGGTGCGTATCTAGATTCGGGTGAGCCTACAGATGCAGAAAAAGGCGCAGAAGGTGGTGAAGCTGAAACAGCAAAGCCAGAGAAACCAGAAAATGCGCTGATGCAAATGTTGACGCTGATGCAGCAAGAGCAGCGACAACAGTCATCCAATTTAACTGCGAAGCTCAATGAACAGTCGTCCAATTTAACGACGAAGCTAGATGAACAATCAGCGAAGTTAAATGAACAATGGGCGAAGATGGACCAACAAGCGATCGTAATCAAGGAAGTGCAAAAACAGTCAACCGAAATAAAAGTGGAGCTCGGTAGCCTGAACAATCAAATTAAATGCGTCGAGGAAAAGGTTTACCAGGTCGAGGAGAAGGTCAGCCAAGTTGAGGAGAAAATCAACTATGAGATCAGCCAGGTTGAAGAGAGAATGAACCATGAGATGGAAAAAGTGAAAAAAGAATTGGAAGCAGCGAAGGCAGTAGTAACCACCTCACCAGCCCCGCTTATAACCGCAGCGCAAAGCACATCCAGAAATGTGCAAGCACCAATATTCGATGGGCAAACGGTCTGGAGTATTTACAAAATCCAGTTTGAAGCCGCCGCTAGGATAAATCACTGGAATGAGCAGGAACGAGCAACTGCGTTAATTCTGGCTCTAAGAGGCCCAGCTGCCGAGCTTTTGCAGACTATCCCCGTTGAGCTGCATTCAAACCCGGCTGCTATAATGAATGCGCTGGACATGCGTTATGGAGACGATCATCTGAAGCAGATTTACCGGGCGCAGCTACGGCATCGGATGCAGAAGTCTGGCGAAACCTTGCAGCAGCTAGCACAAGACATTGAGCGATTGGCACTTTTGGCTTACCCAGCGTACGACCCAGAACATCGAGATGACGTAGCAGCAGAAGCATTCATCAGCGCCTTAAAGGACAAGGAATTGCAACAAGCCGTGCGGTTAGCTCAAAAGCAAACAGTCAAGGAAGCATTGGCTTATAGTTTAAATTTTGAGGCAGCCAAAAATGTGACCCGTACCACTGTCCGGGTTCGCGAGGTAGTGACAGATAAATCCAGGTGTGAGCGCGTGGGAATTGAGCGAGAGCTGCAGGTGAATGGTGCGCCTGAATGCTGGAATTGCGGGGAAAAAGGGCACCTGCAAAGAGATTGCAAGAAGGGGAGAAGACCGAGCTATTGTCCAGGGTGGTGGAGATCCAGACCGTGTCAGGAGCCTAGAATGGAGGCCCATCAAACTGCAAGGGCCAACTTCGTGGGGCGAACGTTGGCCACGAGTATCGACATCCCCAGCACCGTGCCAAGGCAACATCGTGGAGAAGCAGACAGATGCCTTCCTGGTCAAGTTGATGAAGAACAATGCACCCTAACAAACGACACTGGTGCAACCCGATCGACGATCCGACCAGACCTAGTGAGGCCCCAACTGCTCCACAAGGGCAGAGTTCATGGAATTGCTGACGCCCTATCTCGTCATCCATGTCCAGCTAACTGCAAACATTGCCAACGGATTGAGGAAAAGGAGCCGCCCGTTGATCTGCGAGTGATAACGACCGAATTCGATGAAGGTTGGTCATCGGAGGAGATTCGAAATGCCCAGTTAGCCGATGAAGATATCGGACCATTGCTCGTATGGAAGGAGACGACTGGGCGACCTGAGTGGAAGGACGTTTCAACGCATGGCGCAACCCTGAAAAGCTATTGGGCACAATGGAACTCCCTACAGGTGGAGGGTGGCGTACTCAAGCGGAAATGGGAAACGGCGGATGGCAGCTCCTATAGGATGCAAACTATACTACCCAAAAGCCGAATCCACGATGTGATTAAGGAAATACATGAAGGATCCGGGAGGCCACCTTGGTGTTAACAAGACCTTAGCAAAATTGCGGGAAAGGTTCTACTGGCTCCACGCTCGAGAAGACGTAGAGGACTGGTGTCGCAGATGCACAATTTGCGCTTCCGTCAAAGGCCCAAAGCGACGACTGAGAGGACAAATGCAAACCTATAACGTAGGCGTGCCATTCGAAAGGATTGCTGTTGACATTGCTGGACCCTTTCCTGAATCTGAATGGGGAAATCGATACACGCTGGTTGTAGCTGATTATTTCAGCAAGTGGCCCGAGGTCTACCCCATTCCCAACCAGGAAGCAACTACTGTAGCTGAACAGCTAGTATTAAATTGGGTCAGTAGGTACGGCGTACCTGGCGAACTACATTCGGATCAAGGCCGAAACTTTGAGTCACTAGTTTTTGGCGAAATGTGCGAGCAGCTGGGAATACGGAAAACGAGGACAACACCGCTGCATCCCCAATCCGATGGAATGGTCGAACGTTTCAACGGCACGCTCAATAAACACCTGGCCAAGATGGTTGACGAGAACCAAAGGGACTGGGACCGACATATCCCACTATTTTTAATGGCGTATAGAGCCGCTGAACATGCGTCGACGGGCCAAGCCCCAGCCAAAGTCATTTTTGGAAAGACTATTCGTTTGCCAGCCGATATAAAGTTCGGAACACCCCCTGAGAAACCCCAAACGATCTCGGAGTACGCAAGTGATCTAAGACAACGGTTGAACCAGATACATCGGACAGTGCGAAAACACCTCGAATCGGCTACTGACCGCATGAAGACCAGGTATGATCTAAAGGCTAATTCTACTGGCTTCCAGCAAGATGACTTGGTGTGGCTATATAACCCGCAACGGCGAAAGGGTAGGTCTCCAAAGTTGCAACATAATTGGGAGGGACCATACCGAGTTACAAAGCGAATCAACGACGTCGTATACCGAATACAGGAACATCGTAAGCCGAGAGCTAAAATGAAAATCGTGCATCTGGACCGTCTTGCCCCATATTACACCCAGGGAGAATTGACTACAAATAGCGACACATCTTTTCGGGGCGAAAAGAACTGAGGTGGGGGCAGTGTTACATATACAAATAATTACATGTACAAATAATTCTGCGAGCTACTGTCGCAATTGTTTTCATCATCATTAAGAACGTCAACGAATGAATTTACTCGAACCCACGAGAACCCAACAAGCATGATCAACATCTGCAAGTGACGTCACTCCATTCATGAACTTGCTCGAACCTACCAGGTACCTCTCGGTAGAACATTCGCCAATGTACGAGAAATGGGTGAATAGGTAGAGACCCTATATAAAGGCGAGCTGAATGAATGGGGAGAATCATTCATTCGACCGCGATAAGAACTGCGATTGTGTGTGGGAAGTGTGTTTCGTAATAGTGAAGTAATTTAGAAGACAATTGCGATAAGAAATTTATGGACAAGTGTTAGATTTTTTTATAGTGACAATTAGAATTAGTGAAAGTGTTAACTGATTATTGTACATTTTAGTTAATAAACTCTTTTAACTTAAATTAAAAGACATTGCGTTTTCACTTTCCCGGAACATTAAAATTATAGGCCGCGAACCAATAACACGCGACAATATTAACAAATGGCGATTAGCTCTGTAATTTGCAATTATTCAATCCTTATTATTCTTTCGGGGAATTTTGCATGTACTTTATGCAACGTTTACGTCTAAGAATGTAAGAAGGATCTTTTAATAATTTGATCGGTAGGCGAATGAATGCGGAAGACAAAAGCATCATGAAATTTTCCCCAATGAAATCGCTCTAAATCATGTTGAATTGTATTTATGCTGCATTTAGAATTAATTTATTGGTTATTTCCGGTATAAATGATTGACTAAAATGTTCCTTTTATGCAGCAAATTAAGGATACTGATCATTTTTATTATGTCACCAAAGGATTCGGTATCTCCATCAAATCCTTGAAGAGTGCAAAATAATTGGCATTTTTCATACGAACGATCATTAAAATTCAATTTCTCGACATCATTGTACCATATTCAACTGTCGATATCTACAGAGTCCTTGAAAGGATCACAATTCTGTGCCGATACAATTTAGTTCGATATGTTGTCCTTCATTTGAAACCCCTTCAATCAAAATCCTTTAATGCGTCGGTCAGTTATGCTGAAAAATCGGTAAAAGTCCTTTAACGTTATTAGACTTCCTTATTCTTTGAATGGGACCTAACAAAAAGAAAGACATATCATTTGCCGAAAACAGGACTCTTATATTTATACGTGAAAAATAAAAAAAAAAAATGTAACAAAAAAATAACAAATCTACGTGATAAACTAATCTTCTTTCCTTGTGAAGTCGGTTAAGAAATTGTTGACGATATTTGACAAATAATTAGAGTGATTTGACAATAAATATAAATTCAGTTTGATAATGAGTACATTAATTTAACAATTAGTTGCAAAATAGTCGAGGTAATACTCCCTAACGATAGAGACAACTGAGCACAAGGAAGAGCACTGTTCCATGCCCATAGGGCAATTGCTTCCATATTCCATTGATCAGACAATAAATTCTACCTCAAAAGATTTATTCTCCGCGCTTTATTTTTCATTCAAAAAAATGTTCTCTGTTTAAAATATCGCAAATCATCAACTCAGAATAATTTGTACTTAATATCACCCTGTAAAGTATTTTGATAATGTGTACTATTCCTTTTAACATTACATTCGTGCTGAACGTTCAAATAATGTGTGTTTTTATTTACATTTAAAATTGTCATAATTAACACTTTCGTTTAAACCGTCTAACTGCTACAAATACACAATTAAATGGCCAATTTGCGACGTTAACTGAATGAATGTCACGTTAAAATTTAAATTGGATCACACATTTTTTGGTGGATTCATACTTCATGCAGAAATCTTGAGGATTACGATGGCATAAAAGGTTTTTGATTGGTGTGTCTAGCGTCCAATATTTTTTCAAGGCGTTCCAATGTATGACGATGGGAGCCATCAACCTCTTTTGTATACGTATGCATTTCTGACCTCAACGTTTGCATTGCGTCATTGAGAATCTAACGCAATCTCTCGTTGCATTAATGCTATTAGATAATCTATTTGCCGTAGTAATGATCGCAAAAGTGTAAATCAAATAAGATAACAATAAATTGTAGTAGTAGATCAGTAGTTTAATATTAAATGTGTTAAGGGCATTAACGATTGATGAATTAGCAGTGTCGCAACGTCTAGATCAACTAACGCGCTACGCTACTGTTGTAGACGATAGTCCTTGCAGATCAATGACGTTCTCAAGTGAAGTGTGTTGAAATTCGGTTTTGTTTGAAGGAACATTTAAAAATTTATTATCTTGAGGAAATTGTTATACTTACCGTCTATGTTAGCAATAAAACCAGGCAGGAGATTTAATGTGCGAAATAAACACTTCTGCATGTATGTAAAGAAAACAACTAGATTCAGTATAAATTAACAATAATATATTTTAAACCTTCAAATACATAATAATTAGCTTAAAATTATTTGAATTTCACATTTTCTCTCTTTTAATGTACATTGAAGTCTTCGTAAACAGATTATACAGTTCAAAGAATGAATAACTATATTCTTCTTAACAATCAATTTATTCAAATCATTTTCAATTGATTATTGGGTATTATTTTAATTTATAAAAAAACAAACTTCATCGTCAGGTAATTAACATAACTTTTTCTTTCAAATTTCAGGCGTGTAGTTGAGCCGAAATATTGCATGTAAGTTCTGGTTATAATTCTCGAATATATTGTTAATACGATTATGCATAAAAATTAAAATTTTGTAATCTTAGTAACCAGTTTTAATTGGAATATTTACGAAAAAAAGAAGCTTTACTACACTGCTCCCTCGGCATTCGCGGCTTCACTATTGGTGATTTCGATTTATTCGCGTAAACTCATTTCAGGATCAAAGTTCGTAATGCGCGAACAAAAACCTCGCATATTCGCGAATATAAATGCCGCGATGCGGGGAATCTCCTTAGTTTACCCAAGCGGCAAGCCAAAAAGGCTTGGCTATGACTCAAAGTTCGATGAAATTTCTACTTAGTAGCTTTCTTCTGTTTCTTCGAAGCGCACGTGTTGTCTTATAAAATGCGTCGAAAAAGTTTTGGATTAGGAAACGATATTAAGTTATTGCTCGTATTGAATTGGGTGAAAGTACATCATCCGTAGGGTGCGCATTTGGGATTCTGTAGTAATCGAGCAGTTATACTAACAAACTGCTCGAAAACCCTCCTATCTCCTATCCAAAATTGTAATGGCAGATTTAAAATAAAAACATGTAATTTTTTTCCCCTGTGATTGTAATTTGTAGAATAGGTTTTCGTCTTATTATTATTAAATGTAACCTCATATCAATTTTCCTGTATATTAAAATTTAAACCTTCTCCATTAATTATCTTTTCTATAAAATTTAATTTTTCATAACTATTTAAAATTTTCAATTCTTTCCTTCATGTAAATTTCTACACTATATGTAAATTTTCTTCACTTTATTTAAATTTCTTTACTTCATTTCTAATTTCTTTAGTTCTTTTAAAATTTACCTATTGCAGTTAAATTTTGGTTTTAATCTTTTAAAATTTTTGAATCTGCCAATTACAATTTAGGATGTGGATCCCCTGACTTAGTGCAGGGCAACGGTGCATTATCTAAAAATGGATGGTAGTCCATTCTTGACGCTAGCGTTAACTGAACTCTTATCTGCGATTCCCTTAGTAACGAAAAATAAAGATGATGGATCCAAAATGGGTGTACCAGCTGGTGATATGATCAGCTTGTGTGGGTGTTTACGGGAAAACAAGAGGAAAGATGGAACGAAGAAGATAAGAGAGGAGATTGAATCAAGTCGTGATCGTGCGCGGACAGTACTCTTATTGGGGAATGTTGTTCTTTATTAGTTTGAGTTTACCAATAAATCTGGAATCGCTGGTTTTCACCTGGATATTATTATGATCATTTAGCGATTACTGGTTTCAGTTTGCGGCTTCAAGTGGGATTAAGTTTATAGAGAGTGAAAAGGATGGCATCGGGTGGCACAGTGCGGAGACGACGTGAAAGATAATGAAAGTGTTTATAAGTATAAACTATACACGTATGAAGTGCGCGAAGTAAATAATCATTTGATCGCGCGACACATATGCCACTAATCACAAATCAGACCAATACGTGTTCGTACCTATAATTCTCGATTTTCTGAGAGTCAGCAATGATTTGCAAATGTTTAATAGTGTTCGATTTGTTGAGTACATCGATATGCAATGATTTATCGAGAATAATGAGTGATACAGGTGATATGTTGGAGCCAAGCGAGTATTACAGTGTGAATCGAGGACGCGAGGAGAACAATCAGCTTCCGTTTCATCTTATTTCGCGCTACCAATATCTCGGCTAACATACCTCGCGACATACCTCACGAGACGGTTGAAGAAAAAGAAGGGAACTGTTTTCGTGGGACAGAAAGTGAAATTTTGAACCACGAGTCGTCCCGATGTAAGATGGTTAAATTGCATCAAATGGAAAAGTGCTATGAAAGTGATAACTTTGTTGAAAGTCCTTTTTGAATTAAAGAACAAATTGTGGCTTGACAGTATGGGAAAATTTTAGCACGGAACCGTTTTTTGAATTTACATGGTACTGCAAGGAAGTTCTTGAGTCTCTTGTACTAACGCTGTCACCGTTTCCTGTCAGCTTTTCACGAAAAACAGAATTTCGAAGGAAACGAACATTTTAATCACTTGTTGAAGTTATTCAGGGGTTTGTTTTCGTACGTCGTGAATTTGGAATAGACTTGTGACGAAAAGAGTAAATAAACCAAGATAAAAATAAGCGACATCTCGACCGCGTGTTAGTTTATTTTTTTCGACAACGACAAATTATGAATTTCAAGGCTCAACGAAATAGCGCCAAAAAATGATGAAAAGTGTGTGAAACGGACCAAGAGCGCATCTTTTTTGGATTAGCCGTTCTGCTCTATTTTAATGCTAAATCATTTTAATTTACTTAGAGTAGCCCCACCTTTTTGTCCTTCGCCGAGCGCTGGGAAATCACCAGAAAAAGAATCGTGGAAACCGTAGAAAAAGATTCAAGGCCTGGGAAAATCGTTTGCAGCCTGAATACATACAAAGAGTGAAGGTGGATTCTCTCTATTATGATATTGAACAAAGTTTCCACCAGCATGGAAAGCCGAGTGTTATAGACATTGATATAATTGTCAATAATTGAATGCTAATTTAAACACCGATCAGCTTTCATATCTATTATACTAACTGAGCTTGACGCAAGAGACTTCTAGCACGTTACTTGCGAGGGCGCACCACTACTACCCGGTTGCCCTACTTTTATTTGTGAGCCATGAGAATCGTTGGGTAATGACGAGGTTCCCCTAAGTCCGTCTGTTTTGGCTTGCTTCTACTTTTTCTTTGAACAAGCAATTCTTTCCTCTTCGTAGTTGCCTACATTTTTTTCGACTTCGGTCTCGAAAACAGAACTAATCTGTTTTCGAGACCCCAGAAATTCGTGAATGCGAAATTCTTTTGTAGTGGGTCCTTATGCTGGAGGAATGAACCCGCCCCACGACACCGCAATGCTAGCCTGCCAGCGCATTCACGCGTCCCCAGACAAGGGCATTCTCGGCGGTTATCAACATCTTCCTTTGCCGAGGCAGCAGACCATCGCTGCAGTCCTTTAAGGACATTTACATACCTATTGTTCACAACAATTAAAGGTAAGATATTGAAATAAGGCAATCGATCCAGGAATGTTCTACGACGTCGGCGTAGATCGTGAAACAACTTTAGAAAGAGTGGAAAAATTTCTGATGAAATGGACTGAGCGCAGCAACCAAAAAGGAATTGGAAATTATTCTTGTAACTATTCGGACAACAACAAAACTTTTGTACGACGAATTAATGAAAGAAGGAGTAAGGGATGGGTTGGTAGGTTTGAGAAAAGGTGTAGACTAAATAACATAAAATTCACCGCAGAGGCAGCCAGAGCTGATGAAAAAGCAGGTGATTGTTTGTCAGTAAACTGAAAGAAACCATTGGAAAACGTGGTTTGTTCGCGGAAATATGCCTAAATACATTCCTGACTGGGCTTCGCGAGCCACTCGGAGCTACGATTAGAGTAATGAAGCCTGATTATCTAGCCACTGCTTTTGCGCATTGCATACAAGAGCAGAACATTTTGTGTGCCAAACATGAAAGCGCAAACACCATACGGATAATTTTTTCCGATTCGATAAGAAAATCTTCACCACCAGCCCTCTAAATGCCTAAAAAATCAATAATATACACATATCACCAGATTTTACCTCACAATAGCCCGTGTTTTTCCCTATCCGATCAATCTTTCAACAGCCTCGAAGTTTGGCCCGACCAACTCAACCTTTTTCATTTCAGAACTCATATCAAAACCCATTTCAACATACTCGTATATCGTGACCATTTCAACCCTTTCAAAATCAATACCAATTTCAGCAAAGAAGCCCTAATTTCAGGTTTAACCCAAAGAATTTCGGTACACCTTCTCAACGACCAGTATTACCAAGACCAGAAACATTCTGGCAATACACACCTCCGTTAAAAACAACCAAAATTCCAACAATCTCCAAATAATAATCTTTTTCGCTTCACAGGACCTACAAGGTTTACTGTTAAGGAATTTCATAACGTTAATGAAACAGGTTATAATACAAGTAACCCATATTTACAGCTAGCCCCGAATGAAACTTACAGACAAGAACCTTCCCTATAGAAAAAAGTTCGTGAATTGAAATTTTTAATAGATACCGGAGCCTCTACATCATTTATAAACCCTGAATATGTGCACTCTAATGACAAACAGCAAACAAAGCCAGTTCATGAGTACAGTTTGTAACCAACAAGCAAGTTAAATTTCCCAATTTTACAGAATGAAATAAAATTCCTAATATTTAAATTTCACCAGTATTTGGATGGGCTACTAAGACTAGACACACTCACTAAGTGACAAGCCAGAGTAAATCTGGGATATAACATTTATCACAAACCAAGCCATATTATTTCAAATAAATATAAGGCGCCAGTAAATATATCGTAAAATTACCAGTTGACATACGCAAAGAAGATTAACATACATATAAAGAATACCGAAGTTGCACCTGAGCTCATCATTGCGGAAGTCATTCGAAATTTCTTACTAGTCCCTAGCATTTCATATTAAAAAATTGTGGCTAATCCGCTTTTATTTTGGATAATTTGAACACCAAAAGTATCCATGACCCAGTCATAAACTCTAGGAATCCCCGAAGACACGAGGTGTGCCAATTAAGTAATGAGACTGATTCCATGAAAACTGCTATCCCCTTCAAAGAAGTCCCCTTGGGCAGCTATACAACGATTCCAGCACGTTTTCCATGCTTTGTAACATTTCTGGAACGCTTCGACTGGGATGTCTGCGAGTACGCTCGTCACGGCCGCCTGGATGTCCGTAATCGAATCAAAATGGGTTCCTTTGACCACCGATAAACAAAAAAAGTCACAGGGTGACATATCGGGCAAATAAGGTGGCTGTTGCAACACGGCGATCCCTTTAGAGGCCAAATACTGGGACACGCTGAGAGCGGTGTAGTGTGGTTTATTGAAAACATTTTCTTGCACAACTTTTGCAGCCCAAAATCGCCGGTTAAAATTTGTCTGACTGTTTCCCGGTTCATACCTAATTCTGAGGCCAACATTCAAGCTGTTAAACGCTGATCACGGATTAGGGCGCGCACACGCTGCGCATTCGCGTCAGTCCGCACCTCGACTGGTCTCCCGCTCCGCGCCTCGTCTTCCACGCTTTCACGCCCCTCCTTAAAGTTTTAATGCCATCGAAACGCCTGGGCACGTCTAAGAGCACTATCACCATGCATTTTTACAATTTTAGCGTACGTTTCCAAAGCTGTTTCGCCCAATCTGGCGCAAAATTTTATCGCGACGCGTTGCTCTTAATTTCGTTTCTCCATTTTCGTGAAGAGCACCACCAACACACGTGTATTCAACACGACACAGCAGACGAACTAAGCAAGCTAAAGCGGTCGTAAATGTATCAGTGGAGAGGGGAAGGGGAAAAGAACTTCAAGGTCGCAGGTTTACCACAAGCATGGAAATAGAATCAGTCTCATTACTTAATTGTCACACTTAGTAGCCAGCATAAAACAGGATAATGGAAGAAAGAATTAAAAGAGATGATCCAGGACAAGGAGCTCAAAAACATTTTTAATGTTGACGAGACGGGTCTATTTTATAAGTGATAAAACGCTTGCTTTTAAATGCGAGAAACGTCGTGGAGGGAAACTCAGCAAGGAAAGAGTAACGCTTTTGGTCGGAGCAAACATGAATGGCTCTGAAAAACTGCCTTTGTTAACGATAGGAAAATCTGCTAGTCCCCATTGTTTCAAAAACGTAAAGTCAAAACTACTAGAGTATGAATCTAGTGCACGAGCGTGGATGACAAGTGTTCTTTTTGAGAAGTGGCTGCTGAAAATCAATGAAAAATTCGGAAAACGGAAGATCTTACTCTTTATTGCGCCTGCCGCATACGGACAATGTAAAAGCTGTATTTTCCCCGCTAATATATCAGTCAGCCTATGGATCAGGGCATAATTAAAAAACCGCAAACATTTTTACCGGCGTTTATTAGCTTAGAATATTCTCACTGGATATTCCACTTTTCTGAAAATCAAACGACGTCCTCAAGACCTCACGCATGTGCAAACAAGCTTGGGATCTTGTGTTCCAAGAAAAAATTAAGAACTGTTTCAGGAAAGCTGGTTTTTTAAAAAAAGAGGTAGAAAGTGAAAGTGCGAACCGATCTTTAATTGCAGCTGTGCCTGCAGTCAACGGCTGGGAGGATATTATGTTAGATCCTGCTATATCCTATGAGGACTTCCTTAACGTAGACGAAGATGTTGCGGTGTGTGGCGAGCTTACTGAGGCGGACATCATGACTGAGGTACTCGGCAACGGCAATCAAGATGGCGACAATATATTCGATGATGAAGATGACGATTTAAGAGTGGAACAAGAGAGACCAATTCTATGTATGGCTGAAGCAGCAAATCAGATTGATGAACTCAGGCGATTTTTTGAAAGTAAAAATGAAGTCAGTCGATTTTTCAGTCATTCAATCAGTAAGAATCGTTCATTACGACAGAGAGACTTAATTCTAGGAAACAAGTGAAGATCCCGAACTGCTTCATTGGTTTGTAAATGAAATGCCTGAACATATGTCGTGAATATGAAGATATATTTTTCCAGGAAGGATAAAAACTTAGCTTTATTTATACCCATACTTCCACAAGCGCGAAGTAAAAAGGCAAATAAATGACAGGCTCAACCAAGGGATCATACAACCTAGCTACTCTCCATGGAGCTCACCGGTCTGGGTAGTCCCCAAACAACAAGATGCAAGTGGAAAGCAAAATTGGCGATTAGTTACCGACTATCGGAAGCTCAACGAGAAAATGGTAACTGATCGCTATCCCTTGCCAAATATAAATGACATCCTTGACACATTAGGCAAAAGCCTTTACATCTCTACTATAAATCGCGCTAGTGGATTTCACCAAATCGAAATGAACCCCAAAAATATCAAGAAAACAGCTTTTACGGTTGAAAGGGGCCATGAGTATGTTATCCATAACC
This sequence comes from Odontomyia ornata, assembly GCA_963969285.1. Lineage (NCBI taxonomy): Eukaryota > Metazoa > Arthropoda > Insecta > Diptera > Stratiomyidae > Odontomyia > Odontomyia ornata. The sequence goes on along the minus strand of OZ017740.1, from coordinate 290,455,827 downwards.
CTTTGGATATGCCAAAGGGTTATAGATAACACACCCCAAGATCTCCTGGGAACAATCTGTTTGGCATAGATGGACGACATCATAGTATTCTCGGAATCATTTCAAGAACAGGGCGATAATCTGAGGAAGGTATTCAAAAAACCCCGGGAAGCAAATTTCAAAGCACATTGCAAGGATTCACTCCGAACCAAATACTTAATGTGAATGAAACAGGTATTTTTTGGAAACGCTTGCCTTCTCAAACGTTTGTGTCGGGAGAAGAACGACATGCTCCTAGTTTTAAAGTCATCGAAGACTGGTTTACTCTTCTTTCTGCACAATTAAGCGGAAATCTTCTTGATCTACAGTTCTGATAACACTCGAGCTTTCAAAAAGATCAACAAATCCACTTTGCCCGTACATTGGAGGTCTAATAAGAAGCCTGGATGACAACTGTACTATTCCAAGATTAGTTTAAGAATTGCTTCTCCCCAGAGGTGACTAAATGCCTTAAAACCAAAAATCTTACAAGAAAAGCTCTGTTTTAATTGATAACGTGTCGAGCCATCCTATGAGCTTACAATATCTTGACGAGGACATACAGGTCATATTTTTAACCACCTAACACCATCACTCTCATACAACCCTGCCACTTTAAAACTTTATTACCATCGTCTGACGTTGAAACAAATGCTTGATAACACTGAAAATATCACTGTCTATCGTGAATGCATTCGTACTTTTTGGAAGTCGTCTAACATTTTAAATACAGTAGATAACCCCAAAACAGCATGGAATGAATTAAGAAATCCAACTTTAAATGGTGCATGGTGAAAACTTTGGCCCGAAAAGTTTAACTCTACCACTGCAATATTCTGCCTTCGTCTGAACCCCCTAATTCATAAAATGATTTTTTCATTTCAGATTTCAAAAGTTCTAATCAAGACCTTTCATTTGTTACCCCACTCGACTACCTTTGATTGTAAAAAAAATTTTTAGGGCTAATTCGTATAAAGGATGACCCCCCTTAAAACTTTTTGTAAGACCTAATCTTTTGAGAGACCAATTTCTTCTTCTGACCTTTTCTCAAACTTCGAGCATTCGAACTGTATGACGCACAGACGGACGGACAGACAAGTCGCGAAACTAGTACCACCATACACACATCATAACCTTATTTGGTGTCAATCCTGGCTTTGAAGTCGTTTGTGATGATTCACCTTTTTTCGACCATGATCTTTTTCGAACGACATTTTCGTATCTTACCCAATTTTCATCGCCCGTAATGATTTGCTTCAAAAATGGCTCGATTTCGCTGCGTTTTATTAGCATTTCGCAAATGCTGCACCCAAACGTCGAGCTTCTTTGTGTGTGCAGCCTCACGCAAATGGCTCAAAACTGTTTGGTGATGGATATTCAGTTCCTTAGCAATGTCATGGCTGCTTATGTGTCGGTCTTCTTCAATTTTTTGTAAGATTTCATAGACTTTTTCAGTGATTGGTCGACCTGAGCGAGGTGCATCTTTGACATCAAAATTTCCAGAACGAAAGCGAGGGAACCATCTCTTAGCTGTGGCTTTTGATTAACAAGTAGTATCTTGACCGTAGACACCACCATTTTTTCACGAGCCTGCGATGCATTCTCACGTTAATCGTAGTGATATTGTAAAATATAACGAATTTTTTTAGACACGAATGGTACGAATGACGAAATACAAAACTATCCATGTGAATATTGTAGACTAGAATGTCACCTTTCAAACGCATGTCAGTTTGACTCAATCTGATTAGTATTGCCTGATATATGACAACGAACACCATCTAGTGACAAAAAAGGTTTAATACTTTTTAGGCTATCCAATATTACCCTTTTTCAAGCCAGAGAGAAATTAGCTTTCAACTTTAAGTAAGATATTAATGTTAAATTTGAGAGATTTTATAATTAACCTCGAAATAAAACCTCACGTGAATTCTAAATATTTTTAATCAATCCTGGAACGAAACCCTCCCATTTATATGCAACTGGAGCATCCATTTTCGCGAATTCAATATTCACGAGGTTTTTCCGGAACGAATACCTTGCGAATACCGGGGAGCAGTGTATTTGATTTCCTTTCGATAGAAAACCAAAATTATTATAAACAAAAAAGCATATTATAGTTGATCTGGTAATTTTTTAAATTTATTTTTAACTTTTCTAAATCGTAACATACATATAAATATTAACATTATATATCAATCAACCAGTTGCTCTTGCAACAACTTGAAATAACGTTTGATATTCTAAATATAATTGTTTCTAAACATATGAGACCATTCCATTTGCTATAATATGGTAGCATAACATTTTAAATAAGATGATAGTACAAACATTACAATTCGTTCTATGTAACCTTTTTTTTTAAGATTTGCTTACATACTTGTAAGATAAGAATGAAAAAAGTCCAAAGTCAATTTTTTTTGTACCATGATTTTAGTCAAAATTTCCTGTTAAGATTATTTAATTACATTTTAAGAATCGTCACAATACGACTATAGTTAATAATGAATACATGTAATCAGTAGTTTGATTGTTTATTATCACCATAGCATAGTTAAATATCTCTACAGTAAAATATCACAAAATTCAACTTATAGCAGTGAATTCTCAAGGAGAAATCCTTTAAAATATTTGGACTAAAATAAATTGAAACATTTGTTTGCACATCTTGAAAGTTGAATTTTACATTTGCGTAGGTTTTTTGTTTTATTTGGCACTAATTCTGTGTACTCCATTTCTGCCTGTTAACAAGAATCAAGGCTCATGCCTTCAAAGTTCATTTTCGTTGCATGTTAAAAAGCCCTAACCCATATTCTGTAAGTGGCCTTTATTGTGGATAGGGAGTTCAAATAGCACTTTATTGATTTCAAGCCAATACACGAACGCTTGTGTGCGATCCGTATAAATTATTCAAAATCTAGATGATGATGTTCACGCTCCGATCGGAGAAAAGGTCGAAGAAAGACTAGTTGACTCATTGCCTACAAACCACACAAAAATAATTCTGGGTGATTTCAACGCTAAGGTTGGCAATGAGCTATCTCATCGGGGATATAGCCTCCACAATGAAACAAATCAGAACGGCCAGCGCCTGATCGACTTTACATGTCGCAGAAACCTAGATATACGTTCGACTTGCTTCCCACATCGACGCATTCATAAAATGACCTGGGTATCACCGGATGGCAACACACAAAACCAGATCGACCATGTTCTGATCCAACAACGATGGGCCTCCAGCATACTTGACGTCCGTGCATACCGATTTGCCAATTGTAATTCTTATCGACGTCGTATTTCAAAGGCGTATTCGACGAAGATAAGCCCGCTACAAAAATTTGACATCGAAAGGCTCCAAACGGCGTCTGTGGCTAGAAATTTCACGGAGACCCTTGACATCCAGCTGGCGCCAATCCTATCAGACGCATTGCTGAAAACAAGCAACGAGCTCTGGATTTAAGTGAAAGCGGCTATTAAGACCGTGGCAAAACAGACGATTGGACATCTAGCCCGGCGCAAAAGAAATGATTGGCTCGATGAATGCGTTAGACAAAAAGAATCAGGCGTACAAAGAATACGTAGGTAGGAAAACCAGAATGAAGAGAAAACACTATGGTAATCTCAGAAGAGTAGCGAAGAAGATAATTAGAATTAAGAAAAGAAAATACTATGACGACCAATTGAGATGCATTGACGTAAATCTAGCGAGCAATGACACAAGACAAAACCATTCTCTGTTGTGAAGACATCGGCAATATTATCGCTGATGAAACAAACGTTAAGGAAAGATGGATATCATATTTTAAGGATCTCCTTAATCCCAAAAAGGTATTCGCTGGGATCACTAAAGGCCGGAAACCAGTAGGGAAACTGAGGAAACGCTGGTCCGACTCGGCCGACGAAGACAGTTAATCGCTGCTCGGACTTTGAAATTGGAGGACGCGGTTAATGGACCGAGACAGTTGGAGGCGCTATTTGCAGGAAGTGAAGCCCCGAGAGAGGCTGTAATGTTACGAAGAAGAAGAAGATTTTTTGGAAAAAGTGAAGAATCCTGAATTCAAAACTTCTAATTCGTGATCATTAATTATGCTTTCCAGGAATTTTCCAGTTAATGATAAAAACCGTACAACGTTTCCCATGTGGTTAGGTATCGCCCCTAGCTTCTAATATCTGAAATTATTATTTTGTTTATTGGTAACCCTGTTATGAAGGGCATGTTGTAACATGCTATGACATGTGTGTTTCTCATTACCAAAACTGGTAATGTGACAACGCATACGAAGCTCGGATACTCGGCAGCTGCCATCTACGTCCGCAGGAAAACTGATGCGAAGGAAATTTGGGAGACATTGTTTTCGGTATTTCAGTAACTTTCTCGACAGCAACTGTACACGTTATTCGATAACTTCTTCGTGATCATGAAAGACGACAACACTTCCGTGACGAAGCATGCTTCCCAACTAGCTAATGTATTTGATGACATACGTAAAGAATCACGGAAAGACAACCCGAATGCCCAACTCCCGTTGTCACTGCTGCTTCATCTTATTTTCAAAACTCCCGGTTCTGAGTATCAATTTCATCGTTCAACCTGGTATTGTGTTCCAGAAGCCGAACTGACGACAAATCTATCACTGAAAATTTGCGCTCGATTGAGAATTCGTTGATGCAGGGATTCATTAGTTTGTTCAACCCCAAGATGGCCGATCTTACGCAGAAGTGTTGCGGGATTTCAGGGTAAATGTAAGGCCCGAAAACACAAGCACTGCCATTAAAGCAGTACAACCAACGCGATCGGGCCACATAATGGTCGAATTCGATGAAGGGGCCGACAATGAAGACGCATTTGGCGACGCAGTAAAGAAACTCCTCGGCAAAAGCGCAACTATAGCCTCGCTCGAGCCGATGGCAATAATCGAAATAAGAGATGTTGACTGTGTCGCGGACCTGGCCGAGATAGAAGAGGCCATCAAAGGGGAGTATCCTAGTATGGGCAAGATCCAAGCGAGGCTGACACCAGAAAACCATAGGGGAAAATACATGAAAAGAACGCGGAAAAATATCTGAATAAGGGCAAAATAAGAATTAGGTGGATTGTCTGCAGGACACGGCGAAGAGCAGTGCCTCTTTAATGTTTCAAATGCCTTAGCTATGGTCACACCGCATAAGTCTCCAAAGGACCCGATCGGAGTTCCCTATATTATAAATGTGGTGAAATGGGACATAAAAGAAACGAGTGTACAAAAGAGGCACACTGTATTTTTTGCAAGGATGCTGATCCAAGACCGGATATTGGGCACGTCTTGGGATCAGGGGAATGTTGGGTTTTCCAGAAATCCCTAGCCAAGGCAAAATCAGAACTGCGATGAGTCGTATACTGCAGCTGAACCTACACTGCAGTGCAACCACCCAAAACATACTTGAGCAGCTTACGAGGGACATGAAAGCCGTCGTTTTGCTGCTGAATGAGCTACACCATGATATAAGTTCTGCATCATGGTATCCTGATGAAACTGATACTGCCGCCATCTGTATTCCAGGCGAAGGGCTGTGGACCGGGGGGATGGTTTTTTGTGGGTTCGGTGCTCAGGGACTCGGTGCTCAGGGACCACCGTCTTTAGTGTGTACCTAATGCCGAACAAATCGATATCAACTTTCCAAGCCAAGCTTAATGCTTTGGAGGGCGCTGTCTCGACCGAAGACGGAAACGTGCTCGTTGGGAGAGACTTCAACGCTAAGGCAATTGAATAAGGCATGCCTCAAACAGATTCGCTGGGAAAACGAGTCCTAGAAATGGTGGCCCAGACGACGGTTGTCTTACTAAACACCGGAAATACGCCGACTTTTCACTGGATTGGCTGTGAGGGAACCATACCTGATGTGATGTTCGCCTCGGAGTCCGCAGTATGGAGGAAACACAATTGGTATTAGAGGACTACTCAGCCAGTGATCATCAGTGTAATCTGCTTAAGATCAGTGATGTTGTCTCCCGACCTCCGTGCTCTCGACTTTCTACAATTGAGTGGAACATCGGAAGGATGGATGTCGACGTGCTTACAGCTGGCAGCCCAAGGTGTAGTGAATTCAACTATGAGCATCATCACGACTGCTTGCAACGTTTCTATGCCCCATCTTAAACCCCGGCACGGCAAGCCCCCAGTGGACTGGTGGTCGACTGAAATCGCTTAAAAGCGAAGGGAGTGTTACAAGCCTCTTCGCGAGGCTCAACGTGCATGGAACCATGACGAGCCATGCAACCGGGTGGCAGCATATAAGCCGGACAGGTTATGCCTTCGCGAATTGATTAACAGCAGCAAGGCTTGCTGCTGGCAAGATCTAGTGGACAATGTGAACAAGGATCCGTGGGGCCTTGGCTAAAAGCTGGTTATGCGGAAACTTAGTGCCGTGCGGAAACCTTGCATACATGATGCAGGAAAGACGGACGAGATAGTGCGGGCACTCTTTCCTGCCCATCCCGTCCGTGTTGACGCTGTCCATGGTGAAACAGCCATCGAGCGTCCACTCTTCACACAGATGGAACTGGAAGAGAAAGTCCTTTCTTTTAAATCGAGGAAGGCTCCAGCTCCAGATGGTGTTCCAGCTGAGGTGTTGCAACTTATCTATCACCATTGTCCTGACTTGCTGCTCAACACATTCAACGCTTCCCTAAGCGCAGGAGTTCTCCCGATACGATGGAAGGTGGCGGGGCTCGTACTGATCAGCAAGAGGAGGGAAATCCCGGATCGCCGTCTGCATACCTCCCGTTATGCATGCTAGACTCTGCTTGGCAAGCGCTAGAGAAACTCATCAAAGGAAGACTCACTGACGTGATTAGTACTGCTGGAGACCTATCTCCTCGGCAGTACGGCTTCAGAGCAGGACACTCTACCATTGACCCACTTGAAAAGGTAGTGAGCACGGTCCAAAAGACAGAGGCATATAGTCGCACCAAGCGACGGATCGTCCTGTTGATGACACTCGGCGTTATTAACGCCTTCAACTCCGCTAGATGAGTAGATATTCTGGATACGTGGGAACATCCTTTTTAAGTTCCAGAATATCTAATGCGGCTTTTGACGGACTACCTGATGAACCGAATTCTGCTTTACGGCGCGATACAGGGCCAACGAAAGATGGAAGTTACATCAGGTGTTGCCCAGGTATCTATCCTTGGACCTGTAAAACGTGTCTTACGATCGGCTACTGAGGCTGGAGATGCCAGATAAGTCGCGGTTGATCGGCAATGCGGATGATGCTGCGGGTCTAGTCGCTGGACGCACCGTTGAACAAGCGCAACTTAGGCTAGGTGTGCTAATGCGCCGAGTAAGAGACTGAATGACTGCTCGCGGGTTCCGTTTAGCACTGGAGAAAACCGAAGTGGTCATCCTGACAAAAAAGAGAATCCCTAGAGCAAGGATGATCAGTATAGAAGACATATTATTCGAATGGAAGCATACCTAAGGCTACAGATCGATTCAAAGATGAATCTCTCTGAGCTAATCAGGCTGCTTCGGGAGTATCGGCTCTTAGTCGACTTATGGCCAACGTAGGGGGACCCAGCCCGTCAAGAAGAAGCCTCTTGATGAGTGCTGTAGAGTCAGTGCTTCTGTACGTAGCAGGCATATTGGGTGACGCTCTCAGTAACGAGGTGTACCGAAAACGCTTGGCACAGTTACAGAGAAGAGGAGCACTGAGGATTGCATCTTCAAATGCAACAGCCTCTGATTTGGCAGTGAGAGTTATTGCAGGCGTAATACCACCACACATTTTTTACATGCACAAAGCGGAGCAGGCTGCAAAGGGACCTCTACAGGGAGATGGAAGAGCTCACCCCAGATAATAAATTCGCGGTGATGCTCGAATCGATTGACAAATGGAAACAGGTGGCACATTATGTTCGGGCGGTCCTAAAAGATACAGGGACTCACAGCAGCGGGGGCGTTGGGGATCGCTTGTCTGCACTTCCTCTTCCTCTCTCCCTTCCCTCTAGGAGAGGGATTCCCTAGCTTGAAGGCGCCTCAGGGCGTGACAAAACGAGACCTGGCTCGAAATAATGTGTCAAACGGTTCTAGGCCGGGTTCTTGGGTTGACAGGTTTAGTGGGTCGCTTGCGAGCTTGGGATCGCCACACTCTGTGCGTAAATGACAGTCAACTCCCAAACACAAAAAAAAATATGTTGTTAGAAAGCTTTATCAAAAAGGTGACATTGATGTGGCATACCAACTTGCATTAGTTATTGTTCGGAAATGTCAAATGTTTTTAAGCGTCCTAAATCTCATTGAGAAGCTGTTTGGTTATGCGATTTAAGATTTTCATTTGTGATAGATTATTCTCTGTTTCTGGAGAATAAAAAGACATAGGTTGTATTGTAGCCCGTCTGTGTAACGTTACCAATATTTTTAATTTCCACGGATTTGTTAATAGCATAGAAAGTCAGTTAATGGAGTCTGATTTCTTTCCATTGATGTCGTAAGCATCAACTAGATTTTGCAATTTTTTCACTTTATTCAAAGAAGGATTTCTGATGCTATCAGATGCTTTTTTAGTAAGCAGTTTAATATGGTCCTCAAGGCCTCTGCTCCAACTATTATTACTGTTGTTAATTGCTAGTGAAGAAATAATAGAATATTCACTGTTATGACGCTTGTGGTGTGTCGATTGGTTTGCGTTTGTTTTTGAGTTAAATTGTTGAATTGTAATAGGGTTACTAAATCTTCTGAGTAGTCAAGGTCCATTTTTGCACTTTTTGAATCAAGGGCAGGAGAGATTGTTGCTTGAAGTTCATTACTATCTGAGAGGGTGGAAGATATAAATTGTTCAAAACTGGCTTCAGTAGTAAATAAATTAAGAGTTAATTCGGAGCCAGAAGTAATTTTTGAATTAGGGAAAGATACGAGTATTGTAATGCTGTTTTTATAAGACAAGTTAGTTTCATTAGCAGTTAATGTTGCCTTATAAATCTTAATCAGAGAATTTTTATTGTAGGGGAAACGAAATGTAATGCCTAAAATTTCAAAACCGAATGAATCATTGTGAATCAAGTAATTGTGAACAAGAGAACTAGTTGTCAATAGCTGTCAATAAAGAAATCTTTTTCGAGGTAGCTAGTAAAACAGGGCGGATGTATTCATCATTTGATCTTGGATTACGCCACAAAAGTTCAGAAGTGGGATCGTCACCGTTGAGCAATGAATAAGACGCCCACGGGAAACGTGATGACGAAATCGTATAAAACAGAAACATGAGAACGTGTAGAAACAGAAAAAAAACCGAAAACGTGTAAAAAAAAAAAGAAAAAAAAAACGAAAGCATATTCGCAACAAAGAACGATTTCCAGATACATTTAACTGTATGAACGCGCTGTTGAGTTTTGTGCAAACTGTATTGCAAAGAATTGGATGCTAAAACGTGTGAAAAAACATAACCATGAAGAAACTGCAAACATTAAGAAAGCCGAATTAGTAAGAGTATGCAACGACATGGAATTCAACAGTGACGGCAATGTAGGTGAGTTGGTAAGCCGAATTGAATCCGCACGACAACAAACTGATAACAATTCGTGCTCGAACGAAAGAAACGATAATGCAAAGCACCTTGAAAACGTCATTCAGAACATGGAAACGAAATTGGAAGGCTTGACCGCAGCCATAAACCTGATCTCCACATGATTAACTATGGGCTGGGAACCAAGCATGATCTCAACACAAGCAAATACGAAATCAACGATTCCAAGTATCAGTATGCTGGCTTTAAACGAGAGATAGTTTTATCCGCCGCTCAGCGGAATCTCGAATGGTCTGCGAAAGTTTGGGTTGATGGAATCAAGTACTTGTTTGTCTTTTTCGAACACTTTGGCAATTATTAACGGACGAGTTTCCTGATGAATGATTGGCGCAGATTGCCACATGGAAATGTCCAACACGGTTCGGTTACAAAACGAAAAACCATCAGAATATTTCCATCGAATGATGAGTCTAGTTTGGAAGTATAGCATGACGGATAATTATAAGTATAATGCAATAAGTTCGGAACGGCTTGAAGCACCAGTCACTTCAAAATTCAATTGTGAACATAAAATTCTCCAAGACAAAAGATATGTACTCGTATTTGGCCATTCAACGTTTAATCAACAAACCAGAACAGACGTGATCGTTAAACCAAAGATGTCACTGTCCAATGACTCGAAAACTCAATCGGAAAGAGAGAGAGAGAGAGAGAGAGAGAAGTGCACAAGGCAAATCGGCCTATTGATCGGAAATGCTATAATTGCAACGAACTAGGTCATATTGCTTGTAGACTGCAAAAGGGAGCAGCGCCGATCAAGATACGAGCATTGCCGTAAAACATTTCATTCGTCCGAAATACCCTGACAGAAGGAGTACTCGTATAAATAACACAGTCGAAGCGATTGAGAGGGTTGTCAATGTATTCTAACTGAAACAAGCGATGAATCAATGTCCAATTAATATTCATAAGAATAAGTTCACAAAAGACGTAATTCTCCAATATGATAATTTTTCTCCATTGGATGCCTCAGAATTAATCAACACTGGGTGTCCCGTAAGTTTAATCAAAGCTAAAAAAGTTCTTTGTGGAGTAAATAATTTAGAATGTAAACTTGCAAGGCATCAATGGTTCGAGGCTTGTCATACAGGAACAAGTAGAAATAGTACTTAAAATTGACAAATGTGAACTACTAACAGACTTCTTTGTAATAGCCGATGACACGATGCGATTCGATTTCATCCTGGGGAGATTTTCTCTGCAACGTGATGACCGCAACGTTAAAATAAACTGCCCGATAGGTACTGTCGAAGTAAGTGTAGTTAGCAGAAGCGATGAGATACGCCAAAATTTTATGGAAGTTCTTAACATAAATGGATTTGATGATTTTCCAATACACAACGAAATCGACATTGTTGAAAATTCTTTGAATTGGTTTGATAAGGAACGTGTTCGTAAGCTGATTATCGAGCACGATAATGCTAAACAGCCTGACAATCCAGTGATCAAGCACTTAATCAAGATAGAGGTCACGTGAGACAAGCCTGTCTTCTGCTCTCCAAAGCGAAAGTCAGTTGCAGGGAACTATTAAATAAAGGAATCATTTGGGAAAGTTCGTTGCCATACTGTAGTCTTACTGTATTGGTAGGGAATAAGGATGGAAGATATAGACTCTGTATCGATTACCCGGAAATCAATAAAAACACGATTTAGGATAGACATCCGTTACCAGTAATTGAAGATCACCTAAAAAAATTGATTAGATTTATAGTAAAAAACAGAATCAGGAAAGTTTACATCCTTTGTCACAAGTGATGGCCAGTACGAATACTTGCGCATGCCATTCGGATTAGCTAACGCTCTGGGAGTATTTTCAAGATTTATTCGGTCCGTATTTAAGGAGCTTATCGACGCTAACCGATTATTAGTGTACATAGACGATCTGTTGATTTCAACCGAAATTATATACCAACATGTTAAGGTTTTATCCCTCGTCTTCAAAAAGATTGTGGGCAATAAACTAGAATTTAATTATTCGAAGTGCGAATTTCTCAAAACATGTATTAATTGCTAAGGCTATAGAATTGATTTCGAGGGTATACAACCGGCTAACGACCATATTGACTGTATTCGTAATTATCCAATGCCAATGAACTTTAAATCATTGCAAAGGTTTATTGGTTTGATTAGCTATTTCCGTTTTCGTGAAAGATTTCGCGATTAAGGCAAAGCCTTTGCAGGACGCTTTGAAGTCCAATGTTAAATTTGAAGTGACAGAAGAATATATAAAATCGTCTGAGATATTGCGCGAATCTTTAATGGAGGATCCTGTTTTGTCAGTAAATTCGCCTCATACGGAGACTGAACTACGGCTTTGGTGATGTGTTATTACAACGATAGGAAGATAATAAATTCCACTCAGTATTGTTCTTTAGTAAAAGGACTTCTTCTGCTGAACAAAGTTATCATTCATTTGAACTAGAAAGGCTAGCCATCGTAAACCCGATTCAGAGATTTCATGTTTACCTACACGTTCTATCTTTTAAAATTGTAACATTGTACATCTTCAAAATTGACAATGGAAAAAAGGGATATGAATCCACGTATCAGCAGATGAGTATTACTTTTATCCAACTATAACTGCGAGCTAAAACATGAAAAAGAACTGGTATGCATCATGTTGGTGCCTGAAGTCGATCGAAGATCCGCAAATATGCCATATAGTAGAAGGAGACAATATGAATCAAGTACTCAAGGTAAATCAATCACGTGACGAAGCTATTCGGCATATAATACATCATGTTTCTAAAGAACAAAGTCCTTTGGACAAGGTAATTGATGGATTATTATTTCGCAAACAAGGAAAGAGGTTGTTATTCTTTGTTCCGGATGTACTGGATGACTCAATTATAAGGTCGTATCATGACGAATTGAGTCACGCGGGTGTGAAGAAAACTATCGAATTGATCTGTCGGTCATATTATTTATCGAATATGATATCTCGAGTCCAGGACTACCTTAAATGATGTCTTCGATGCATAGCTTATTCGCCGAAAAATGGAAAGGGTGAAAATTATTTACACAGCGTTGATAAAGGTTCCATACCGTTTAATACTTTGCATATAAATCATTTTGGCCCACTTGAAACAACAAAGTCGGGTTAAAAAATATTTTTTTTTAATAGTTGATGAACTTTATGCAACCAAAACATATACCTCAGCTGAAGCAAAACGATGTTTACGTCAATACTTTGAGGCGTATAGTAGACCACAGCGTATTATATCTGATAGAGGTACATGATTTACCTCCCCGGAATACTAACATCAAACATGTCCTGAACGCAACCGCAAGCCTTAGGGTTCGGCCACATTGCGATTTTCCTGTTGTAACCAGCGATTTTTAGACGCAAATACGAACACACTGCGACAAGATTTGCATGCGCAGAATAAATATGCTCATTTGAAGGTATGTCTTTGCCAGGAACACATGCGCTAACTCATTTGTGTGCTATGCAAGAAACTTCCGTGCACGTCAGCGTCAAATGTCCAAATGATGTGCGCCTGCGCGAATATCACAAAAACTACCTACTAAACTGGTTTTCGGAAAAATCGCAAATTCCTGCGACTGCCGACCTGGACAATATTGTCGAAAATCGCAGTGTGCGGGCTTCCATTTAACCATGTGTAACTTGCGACAGAAGTCCGACTATATAGTCGTAGTCTGATGCATCCCTTAGGTCGAATGGACAAGTTGAGCGTATGAATAGATTTTTGAGGCCAATGTTGGCGAAGTTGTGTAATGGAAAATTTGGTTGGGATACTGTATTGGGTTGGTGCGAGTACGCAATGAATAATACCGTTAGTCGAAGAATTAAAACCACCGCCAGTCTTGCACTCTTTGGTATAAACCGATGCCTAACCTTTATAGATTCTATTAGTGAGTATCTCGAGCCATTAATTGAACGGGAAAATTATTTATATGAAATTCACGAACAATAATTTTCAACATTTATAAAACGCAATCATATAATAAAAGGAAATATTACTGTGACCAAAAAATACGGTGACATTTAAATTTAAACTGCGCGCGTCGAAGGATTTGGAGAATTATTTTTTTTAGGTTGCTAGTACTGTCAGTGACATCTTTGTCAAATTTACATGTCAAAATATTCATTAGTTTGAGATACGCGTCATTTCCGGGATGGCCTTCAGTTCTGTCTTCGCTGCGGCTTGAATTTCCTCTATCGTATCAAAACGGTGTCCCCGCAGCGGTCTTTTGGGTTTGCTGCACAGCCAGAAGTCGGACGGCGCCAGATCAGGTGAATACGGTAGTTGCGGAGCGATATGGTTTGAGTTTTTGGCGAAATGATCACGAATTACGAGTGCAGTCTGGGATGGTGCATAATCGTGGTGTAACAACCAAGAATTGTCTTTCCACGATTCCGACCTTTTCAGGCGGATAGCGTTACGCAAACGACGCATAACGATCAAATAATATTCCTTGTTGGCTGTTTGGCCCGGCGGAAGGAGTTCATAATGCACAACACCACGATAATCAAAGAAGAGAAGAGGTTGATGGTCGCCCAGGACGCTCTTCGTCTTCGACACGTTCACAGCCGGCTTGGAACTCACTATACCACTTGTAAACATTCTTTTAGACGTAGCCTCATCACCAAAGGCTTTCTGCACCATCCTCAAGGTATCCACAGCAGAAAATTGATTCCGCAAACAAAATTCAGTGCAAATTCAACAAATTTCGACATCGCAAAAAACGAAAAATTCACTTTTAGCAGCTCACAAAAGGACGCGCATCTCAAACACTAATGAATATTTTGACATGTAAATTTGACATAGATGTCACTGACAGTACTGCCAACCTAAAAAAAATCTTCCAATCTTTCGACGCGCGCAGTTTAAATTCAAATGTCACCTTATTTTTTGGACACAGTAGATGAAAAACGTACGGATGATTATAATTATAAAATTGGTGGTCTGGTGTACATCACAAGTTTGTTTAACACCGAACTAACCATTGTGAATGACGTAATTGTAAACAAGAGAACTGGTTGTCAAAAGCTGTTCATAAAGAACTCAATTTCGAGGTAGCTAGTAAAACAGAGCGGACGTCTTCATCATTTGATCTCGGATTACGGCACCCTATCATTTTTTATATGATTTGATAGATTTTTGTACCGGTTACAATTTTCAGTCTTGTGGAGCCGCCTATGGTATCCAAAACTGTGTCCTATCCTGCGTTTAAGTCCGATCTGGTTTTAATTTTCTTGTTATCTTCAATTCCATTAAAGCCTTAATTTTTCCAACCTGAACCCTCCAAGAGATGAAAGCCCCTTCAAAGCAAGAACGTTTGCACGATTTTGGAAATACTTTAATAATCTTTGACTTGAAACGAAGAAAACCAAGTTATGATGCCAGTTTAAAAACGACTAACATTCAGACAAAGAATTATAACTGTTCAAGTAGGTTATATAGAAAGTTAACTTTTCTATACACTGAGATCGAAGCTTGATTATATACAAGGAGTATGGAGATGGAATGTGAAGAAAGATAACTAGAATAAAATGTGATACCCCTCTGCCGAAGCCAGTCGTCATTTTGTAGGGGCTTCCCATGAACCTCAATTGAAGAAATATTATACGATCAATGCCAAATATACGTGTCTTATAACCAAACCAAAATATGCTGAATATTGCGTATGAAATAATTTTTGGAAATTGTTATTTCTATTTATAAAAACGATTCATACAAATAATTTTCAAATTCACTGAAAATTTAACGAGAAAAAAATATATCCCAGCATTTACTATTATACATATATGTACGTACTTTACAAATTCTAGGATTTATTGAATAAATTTCTTTTCTTTTTAATAACTTCCTTAGAACTCTTTCTAGATAATTTACTAACAGTCGATGTTGTTGAAGATGACGGGGAGGAGGATGTTGATTGTGCGGTATTTTGATTGATTGGTTCTATGCACTGCTGTAAAAGAGTTGGTTTTAATTGAAGTTTAATACAAATGTAACAAGAAAACTTCAATTAACATTAATAGTATATTTGAAAATGATTTAACCGAAAAGCATTGGAAAAGTCAAATATGATCTTACGTCTTCAAGTGTTATCCTAGGAGAGGTCATTTCTTCAGGAAAACGCCACGGCTTGCGTGCATGAGATTGTAAACTTTTCCATGCAATATATCCTTGTGCAGCTTTTCGTAAATCTTTAACCATACGTGGGCCAACAGTGTGCGTTACTTTATTAACAAGCCATGGCGGCAGTGCACCTTGGGGATCACAGTGGGCAATGTAGCCAAGAAAACAGCCTCCATTATTCACAGAACGGATCATGAAGCCGGTTATGTAGGAAGTTGCTCTAAAAAATGGAAAAATTAAAATTAAGTGCAGTTAAATTTAATAGGAGGAGATTTGGACAGTATACCTTACATACCCCTTACGGGGTGGATAGTTTTTATGAGGCACTGAACGTGATAAAAGCATTTGTTCTCCTTGAGGTCCTGTGTCGAGCCATGATCGCATCAGTACAAAATCTCGTGGTTTCAATGGTGGAGGACAGGACACTAGTAAAAAGAAATTGATGAGAAGTGGTAATTAATCAATTCAATCGGGAATATTCAATTAGTATTCTTCACATTAAATGCTAATAAAAATCAGCATAAAGCTTTATATTTGTTTTTCTAAAAATAGTGGAAAAACCCATTACAATTTCACTAATTTTCTACCATGAAATCCTTGTATAATACCGCAATGGGCAATAATTCTTTACTAAATCTAAAGTTGTTCCGATTAAATATGATAGCCAGCGAAAGCATTTATCTTCCGTATCATATCGAACGCAAAAGCTAAAGATAATTCCATAACGTTTCTGCGAATTCTGCGACTGTATTTTATTATCCTATAAAAAGCTGTTTACAAAAATATACAGTTTTTTTTCACTTACTCGCATAATATCCCACATCATTATTAACATTTATCACGCCAATTTCTTCGCTTTCAAGCATATGTGAATCCCATTCTTTGCGGTAATCTGGGTCGTGTAGTACGTCGAAAAGGGTATCTGATGTGCAATCGTTAAAATGCGATAAAATTTTCACCATATTGAAATTGCAACCGGGCACGGGTCGTGTCCAAACTTGGGTGCTATCTTTGTCTAGCTCCAACGCCCACCCTCTATGGTCGTTGATTGCTTGACGTAAGCTTTCGAAATCATTATCATCCGCTATACGTGGCTTTTGGCTGAAATCCATTTGATTTGGAGGTGATGAGAGCTTTTCACCATTTGTTGTGATTAAAGTAGGTTTGTGACTTGGATTGAAGAGATGGATGGGTTACACGAGGGTGTAAAGTATCTGAAAAATACAAAAGAAAACAATTTAGCAATTTTATGAATTATGTACGATCAGAAAAACTTCATATTGAATGATTAATATGCTACTCGTAGTGTTCGTGGCCTACGCAATGCAATATGTGCAATTACCAACGCACAAATCTTCAAAATATGGATAGAAATTTATGAAACAGGAGCGTTTTCTTGTTTGGACTGAATTCTCCAAGAAACTTGATAAGCTATTGTGTTTGAAAAGAAGAACCAAATAGTATTTAACGAAATTATAGTGGCTTGAATTTCCTGTTATTACAATAAGAACAACACATGACTATGGATCAATATACACTTCCAATTGTGCCAGCAGCAGGATATGGCAAAGAGTAGCGCCTCATCAATGCTACAAATGCCTTGGCTATCGTCACACCGCACAAGTATACAAAGGGCTCGATAGGAGTTCCCTATGCTACAAACCCGGTGATATGGGATATCAAAGAAAAGATTGTACAAAGAAGACACGCTGTATTTTTTGCAAGGATGCTGATCCCAGACCGCATCTTGGGATGAGGGGGCTCCAGCCAAGACCAAATCAGAACTTCAATGACCCATATCCTGCAGGTAAACTTACACCGCAGTTCAACCACCCAAAACTTGCTTGAGAGTTTTGCCAGGGAAATGAAAGTGGACTTTTGCTGCGAAGTGAGCAATACCACGCTAAAAGATCTGCATTATGGTATCCTGAAGTAACTGGTACTGCCGCCATCTGGGTTCGGAACAGTGATTTCCAGGTGGAGGGCTATGGACGGGAGGATAATTTTTTTGTGGGCTCGGTGCTCAGGAACCACCTTTGTTAGTATGCACGAGTAGCTAACGCCGAACTAACCGATATCATCTTTCCAAGTCAAACTTAATGCTTTGGATGGTTCTGTCTCGAACGCAGATGGCAACGCGCGCGTTGAGGAAGACTTCAACGCTAAAGCAATTGAATGGGGCATACGTTTAAGAGATCCGCGGGGAAAACAAAGCCCGGAAATGGCGGCCAGAACTCGTGCTAAACACTGGAAATACGAAGATTTCCACCGTTTTGGTTGTAAAGGAACCATACAGACGTGAAATTCGCTTGGAAGTACTTAGTACGGAGGATATACAATTGGAGAGTATTAGAGGACTGTTCAGCCAGTGATAATCATCATATTCTGTTTGAGATCCGCGATGTTGTCTCCCGACCTTCTATAATGGGTGGAACATTGGAAGCATAGACGTCGAGAAGTTCGTCGAGGTACTCACGGCAAGTGTTCCGCTGCAGGGTGATCCATAGGGGACAAAAGAACTGACAGCTCAAGATGTGGTGAACTTAACTATGACCATCATCTCCGTCGAAAATGCCGGCACGGTAAGCTACCAGTGTGCTAGTGGCCCACTGAAATCGCTGAAAAGCGAAGGGAGTGTCACAAGCTTCGGTCTGAGGCTCAACGAGCACGGAGGCGTGAGGAGGCGTACAGCCTTGTAGTAGCAAATAAGTCGTGCCAGGAAATGCCTCCGCAGACTGATTAGCAACAGCAAGGCTCGCTACTGGCAAGATCTAGTGAACCATGTACACGAGGATCCGTGCGGCCTTGGCTACAAGCTAGTTATGCGGAAGCTTGGTGCCTTTCGGACGCCTTGCATACATGAAGCGGAAAAGATGGGCGATATAATCTGGGTGCCTTTCCCCGCCCATCCCCTTCGCGTTGACACTGTCCACGGTGAAACCATTGATAAGATTGCAGAGGTGGTGAGCGCGGTCCAAAATTAAGAAGCATAAAGCCGCACCAAATGTCTGATTTTCTATTATTTCACTAGAAGGGTGGATATTCTAGATACGTTGAAAATCCGTTTCAAGTTCCAGAATATCTTATGTAATCTCTGAGGGCCTGCTTAAAAGGCCAAAGCCTGCTTAAAGGGCCGAAGCCTGCCTTGTAACGAGATATAGGGCCAACGAAAGATGAAGTTACATCGGGATGCAGAATATGGTCAAAGGAACAGTTCCCAGAGAACTGAGAAAACAATACATTATGTCCTGGGCACAAAAAGGGGGACAAGTCAAGGTTTAAAAATTATAGAGGCATCGCTCTACTGTGTACTTATAAAGTGCTCTCCAAATAATAGAAAAAATTGAAGGCTGTACTATTGAAGTATTGTAGGAAATTATCAGGGAGGCTTTCGAAGTGAACAATTGACAATAGACCAAATAATAATGCTTGAAGTGCTAGAAATATAACATCGATGTGCATTAACTCTGTGTAGACTTCAAGCAAACATATGAAAGTGTCGACAGGGTACCCTGAATCAAAATAATGCTTGACTTTGGCGTTCCAACAAAACTAGCCGCATAGTCAAGATCACGATGCTAAACCGCAAATAAAGCCTATTGCTTCGTACTTCGTATTCGAAGGTCCAGAGTTGTGCACGGGCAAAATATACTTCATATTTGCATATCACTTTTCAAACCTATGCTGTTATATTGAAATGAAACGTGGACCCTGACAAGCGAGTCCGAAAAGGCAGTAGACATATTTTAATATTAAGTGCTCCGAAAAATCAATGGCCTACTAAAACAAGGAACAAAGCAGAAACTACGTTACAACGATGAGTTTGGTGCATTATTTGATGATCCACCTATATCTGCCACCGTAAAGTTACAGAAATTGCAATGGGAGGGCTATTTAGCAAGAAAGGAATTAAACCCAAAATAACATTAAAAGGTATTGTAGATCACAAGGTAGACGTCTAGCGAAAAGACCGAGGGCTCGATGGGAAGGCACGGTAGAAGCTGACAGCAGATACATTTGGTCTCCCCCTAAACCCTTTAGTACATTAAATGGCTTTTTTATTTCAGATTCGGAAAGTTCTAATCAAGGCCTTTCATTTGATAATCCACTCGACTACCTCTGATAAATAACATTTTTAATAGGCTACTTTGTTAAGGGTGGTCCCCCAGCCAGTGAATCTGCCTACACAAGTAAGGCAGTATCGGTATCCCGAAGAGTGTCGCATTACAATGATGTTGATGTGAACATTTCGATATCTTTCTGTTGGTTGTTATATGTTTGCCATTGGTGCAATTATGTAGCGTAGAACTTTTGAGCGTTGGCAGGTTCACATGGCTTTGTTCATGTTTGGCAATTCTTTTTCATGGATGGCTGCACAAAACTTTGACTGACTTGTTTCGTCGTGGTTTTTGTTCCGGCATAGGAAGGCCTATGTACGAAAGAATTTGTTAATGTATGGATGAGCTGTAGTTGTCGAGACCGTATACTTCCGTACCCGTTCCTGACAGTTTGAATTTTTTGTTAAAGGCTGGAATTTCTTTGTCTTCTACTTGCGAATTGGCTAAGTCTTCTTAATTCATCGTGGTTTCACATACTTTTGTATGGAAGTGTGCGTCAACTACATAGTTGTCCTTGCCGGATATGTATCGCATGTCAGTGGTGAACTCGCTGATAAGACATAAGTGACAACATGCTTGACGTGGTGAAACCTTTTCAAGTTTTTGTTTGAATGCAAATACCAACTGTTTGTGTGTGTAGTTTCATGCCTCGAGCATATTTTCGAAAAATTTAACATTTTGATACATGCCCAGCAGCTCACGTTCGAAGGTTCTGTACCTACTTTCTGTTGGACCCAATCGAGAAAGCCTACGGTTTCTATCTATTGCCAATTGTCTAATTGGCACCAATTGCTATATGACGCGTCGGAAACAAGGACGAGGTGATAGCAGATTGCCGGATAAGCGAGAAAGGCTGCTTGTGCAAAGCTGGCCTTCAACTTTCCAAAGCGTTCCAAAAGATATTGTCTATCCCTTTGAGTTTATCTTATAGCAGAACATTTAACGGTGCTTGAAGTTCTGAAGTTCATGGCAAAAAAGTCCCACAGAAGTTTAACATGCCCAAAACTCTCCTTAATTCCTTGGCTGATTTAGGCTCCGTATATTGCTGGATCGCAGTGATCCTTGCAAAAAGCGGTTGATTTCCATAGCCGCTTATTATTATCTCGCAATCGTTGAGATGCATAGATTATTTGACAAATGAAACCTTGTGGCACATTATGTTCGGACAGTTCTAAAACGTAAAAAGGGCTCAAAGCAGTAGACATCGGGGTCGGGGAATTCATATTCCAATAGTCCATCTTCCTCCCTCCTCTCCCTTTCGAAAAAGGATCCCCAAACTTGAAGGCGCCCCACAGAGTAGCAAAACGAGACTGAGCCCTCGAAGTGTTAAACGGTTCTAGGCTAGGCTGTCAAGTTGACAGGAAAGGTGCTTGTGGGTAGCCCAAACGTCCCACGTATCTAGAAGCCTTACACTCAGGACATAAATAGCCTTCACCTCCTAACCATAAAAGAACGTCCGATATTTGCTGTCGACTTGAATTGTGCTGAAGCATTTCGACAATGTTATCCGCAATGGCTGCAAGCTCATCCAAAGTTCAACGATAATCCTCCCAACTTCCGCAAATATCTCGAACACTGAGTTTGTATTCTATCGTCGATCTCTTCCTCTTCTAGAAAACAGCAGATTTTCTACCCTTGCGATGCGTCAAGGCTTGTAATGAGTGCTTCGCTATGTGTACTATATGGCTGATGAGTGTCGTTTCTCATGATTGAATTGCTATCCCAGGATAGTTCTAAATTTAATTCGAAAGCCAGTGGTTAGATAAATTGTATTAAACTTAACTAAATGAAATCTCTAAAAGGCGCTATCCAGTGGTGCAAATCGGAGACTCAGTAAGTAGACCTGAATGAGATAGAAAAATTTCTCCAATAATCTGTTGAAAATTCTATCCAATAATGTACTTGTGTGTTGGGCTTTCGGTCCCCCTTCGGACGCGTCCTCAGGTGGCGGATAGAGGGTGGTCTAACCGGCTGGCCGGTGGACCGAAAGTCGGCTAAGTCGGAGCGCTAGCAATGCTCCACTTAGTATTTACTTGTGATGGAACCAAGAAAATACCTTCCAATCGGATTTGATAAACAGCAATGAATACCACAACGTATAAAGGACTATTCTTTTAGAATTTAAAATTCATTGAACAGACCAGGTGCACTGTGACAACCTCTGGGTTAAATAAAGAATTATAGAATCAACATCCTCACAGTGCAAGAAACCAGATAAAATGGTGGACACATTTTTTTTTTTTGGTTGGGAGGTGAACGTATTTACGCACAGAGTGTGGGGCTCCCATGCTCGCAAGAAGGCGACAGGACTACCCATTAAATGTCTCCCCTTTCAACCTGAGGACTCATCATGGGACCGTTTGACACATTACTTCAGGCCAGGTCTCGTTTTGCTACGGGGCGAGGCGCCTTCAAGCTGGTGATTCCCTCTTCTAGTGGGAGGGAAGAGGAATTGCCAGACGAGCGATCTCCCCAGCCCAACGCCCCTGGCTGCTGTGAGTCCCTTTTATTTTTTAGGACTGCCCGAGCATAATGTGCCGCCTGGTTCCATTTGTCAATCGACTCGAGCATCACCGCGACTTTATTATCTGGGTGATCCCTCCCATCTCCCTGTAGAGGTCCGGTTTGTACACGCAAAAAAAGTGTGGCAGGCATTGTCTTCCTCCCCTGGGAAAAACAGACAATCGGGGGACCGTGACTTACCAATCTTGTGCAGGTAAGACTGAAAACACCCATGTAGTGGTGGTGCTGGTTCAGATAGAAGTCAGACTGTCGGATACGAAGATGTAATCTTCAGTACTCCTCTTCTCTGGACCTGTGCCAAGCGTTTTTGGTATACGTCCTTACTGAGAGCGTCCTTCCATATTTCTGCTCCATACAGAAGCACTGGCCCAAAGGGCACTCATCAAGAGGCGTCTTGTTGATCGGCTGCGTCCCCCTTACTTTGGCCATAAGTCGACTCAGAACCGATACTCCTGAAGCAGCCGTCTCAGCCGTTGCTCTGATTTGCTCAGAGAAACTCATCTTCGAGTTGATCAGTAGCCCCAGGCTCTTCATCGCTGGCTTCGATTCAATTAGTATGTCTGCAATACTGATCATGCTTACTCTAGGGAATCTGTTTTTTGTCAAGATGACCACTTCAGTTTTCTCCAGTGCTAAACTGAGTCCACGAGCAGTCATCCAGTCCCTCACTCGGCGCATTAGCATATCTAGCCTAAGTTGCGCTTGTTCAACGGTGCGCCCAGCGACCAGAGCCGCAACATCATCCACATAGCCGACCAAGCGCGACTCATCTGGCATCTCAAGTCTCAGTAGCCCGTCGTAAGACACGTTCCACAGGTCCGGACCAAGGAAGATCCCTGGGCAACACCCGATGTAATTTCCATCCTTCGTTGGCCCTGTGTCCTGTCGCAAAGCAGGCTTTGGTCCTTCAGGTAGTCCCTCAAAAGGCGCATTAGATATTCTGGAACTTGAAAAGGGTTTTCCAGTGTATTCCGAATATTCACCCATCTAACGGAGTTGAAAGCGTTCCTGACGTCGAGTGTCACCAACAGGACGATCCGTTGCTTGGTGCGGATATATGCTTCTGCCTTTTGGACCGCGCTCACCACATCTGTAATCGCATCAATGGTAGAACGTCCTGCTCTAAAGCCGTACTGCCGAGGAGATGGGTCACCAGCAGCACGAACGGCGTGAAGATACATTTCACATGCGAACTTATACCGTGTTTACAAGCGGAAAATCGCAAGGAAGCCATAACTTCGGAGTGGTGTTGTTGTTGACAGCACTGTTACAGGTGAATCTTCTTCCTTACAATGGGTGAGCAATCGTTTAATGAAACTTCAAGTAGTAAAAGATAAATTATGTAAATTGCTTTATTAAATCACGCTAGTAAGGAAAAAAAATTATTTCAACTTTGCATATAGAAATTTATCTGAATTGTTAAGTTCACTTTTTAACCCCAACAACGCGTCTTTGAAGCAGATAGGCGTCATCAAGTGTACTGGACCCTGAAAGTAACAGCTTCAAGGAAGCGCAGATTCGACGTTTTAATAGAACTGGAGTTAGACAACGGGAGAAAGTTGATTGGCTGGTCAACGTGCCCAACGATTAGCGTTTCATGCCTTTTATTTGGAAAAATTATAAAAACGACTCCGCGTTAAGCAACGGTGGCTTTTTTTCGTTGGTTCGACTGCCAGTCAGATGGGAGAGAGAGTTTTACGCGGGAAATGATTTCGAATAAAAACCAGTGTGGAAGTCTTACAAGTTGGGCAAAAGAATTCGAAATCCCAAAAGACAGTCGCCATAACCTTCTGGCCTGAAGATGCCCACAGCACAAGCAATCTCACGCACCTTAACTCTTCTGTCATCCATCACCATATCATGGATTTGATCAATGATTTCTGGAGTCGTAATCTCCAAAGGCCGTCCAGAACGTTCAGCGTCACTTGTGCCCATATGGCCAGTCCGAAAATTTTGAAACCACTTATAAACTGTTCTAATCGAAGGTGCAGAGTCACCATAATGTTTATCAAGCTTCTTTTTAGTCTCCTGAGGCGTTTTGCCTTTCATAATGTTTAATCACCTCACGAAATCCTTTTCGTCTATTTCTTGAAAATCACTCGACTTCCTTGATTCACACGAATCCCAAACACAAAGAAATATACCAATATGGCTGAAACTTGGTGTGCGCTCATTCAAGAGATGCTACTAACTGAACATGGCCTCGGTATGCGCCAGTGGTACCATCTTTTGGACTTTGAACGGACTTTTCAAACGCCCCTCGTAGAAGAAAATATTGTAGCAAAAAATGACGATCCTCTGCTTTGGTGACGGGAAAATAAGCACAACTACCCTAATCTTAGCCAGCTAGTCAGAGAAAGTTTGTGTGTAATAGCTACTTCCGTGCTTTGCGAGCGCCTGTTTTCAAAGTCAGGATATGTTCTAAGTGAACGCAGAACCAGGCTTCAACCTCAAAAAGTGGAGCAAATTTTGTTTTTGAATCAAAAATGGCGTCTTTTTGAAAACAGCACAACGTGATTTGCTCGAGTATGAGCATCCTATGGAGAAAATGTAAACATGTAAATATACACATAAATACCTACAACATACCTAAATTCATTTTGTTCTGAGTAAGTATTTTTAAAGATTTTTGTGTTTTATTTGGTAAATGCAGATATACGAGTATATTGAATGAGAATTTTTTAAGCACTTAGTAATTTTCTGAATCAGTATTTTTTAGGATTAAGTAATTTTCCCATCAGTCTTGACGATTTTTTATTTTATTTTTTGTATGTACAAATAAAAACTAATTATATTGAATTCATAAATCACTAATTTATTTGAAATGTTTTGTTTTGTTAAAGAATTTCATGAAAACCATATTTAATTCAAATTTCACCTCGTTTAATTTGCTAAAAATGAAATATAATTTTATTTTTCAATATAATTGCTTTCAAAGTTTTCTTATTTCAATATTTTGATCTTCTATTACGTTTAATTTTGCTTCGGATAAACAGACGTTAAGGCAATCTTTTCAGAAATCACTGTGATAAGAAGAACTGCTCTTTTTCACAGATATTGAAAACGAGCAATCGCAGTCGAACACTGCGATTGAAAAGAAGTAGTATTTGCCATCTCTAATAACATCCCTCTAGCTGTTATTTCACAGAATGAATACATGTCGGGCTTGAACGTTATTACGTTTTTTAACATGATCACTTCAACAGTAACAAGTTTTTAAGGTTTCAGGCCACGTTTCCTCCGCCACGTTAGCTGTTCTCTCCATTCATGAGCTAGCCATCGGGTAAGCTCTCCCTCCCTTTCTCGCGGGGATGTTTGGCCTTCCTCACGCGAGATGAGCCAAGGCATTGAATTGGATTTTTGATCCGGTTGGCAGGGGTGCGTGGGGGCACCACCACCACCTGGATGCCCCACTATTATTTGTGGGCCGTGACCGTTCTTGGCACAGATGGAATCGCCTAACGTCTCGGGTGCGGTTAATCGGTTATTCGTCGTCGGATTTCCTTTGTAATCCCTTTCCGTCTGCTACCTATGCTTTGATACCTATTGAGTTCAATATTTTTTTGCGTTTTCACTGACTCTGGTCATCAACATAAACCGTAAGCGTGAAATTCTGTAGCGGGTCCTTCCGCTGGTGAAAAGAATCCGCTTCATAACACCGCAAAGCAAGCTTCAAGTACGCTTACGAGTCACCAGGTAAGGCCATTTTTTTCACTCGCTGAGGCAGTAGATCACCGCTGCAGTCCTTTACGGACAATATATACCATCCAAAAACATTACATGTGAATAATTTCATATAACTTTGAGCCAACTTGAATCGAAAAGTCGTCGGAAAGGACGCAGTTAAACTCCGAATAAAAGCCACAAATAAAGCCTATCACTCCGTACTTCCCATTCTTAGGTCCACAGTTGTACACATACAAAATAAGCATCGTATCTAAAAACCGGTAGTCCAACCTGTGCTGTTATATGGGATTGAAACATGGACCCAGACGAGCGAATCCGAAAAGGTAGTGGATATGTTTGAAGACAAAGTGCTCCGAAAAATCTACAGTTCTACGTTATAACGATGAGTTGTATGAACGATTTGACAAACCACCTGTATTCAGAGTGCATTAGCGAAATCCGGAAAGAACACGCAGTTTATAATAATAATTATCTATTATTTATCGACTATCATTTACCACAAAAGTTTTTATATCTTAATTCTAGGTATTCCCCTTAAATTTCTAACTCAATGTAACCCCCACTTGCTTCTATCACCGCTTTGATCCTCCGCCTTCTTTAACCACTCTCCTTGTAAATTGATGAATGCTGCTTGAACAGTGGCCTGTAGGGATACCAAATTGTCTGGACTTGTTAGTAACCCACTCAATAAAGCTCCCTACGTAATAGTTCGGCGGGCTTAAATCTGGGAGTCGGGAGGGAAAACCGGATGTGACCAGTAGCCTCGTTCTTCAGTGAACACAGAACCGAATGAAAGCTCGAACAGACTCTGTCGTAGGTATGTACTACAGGTCCTCTTCGGCGATTCGACGCATGGAAGCCTCACTTACACCAAAGACGGCCGCAATTTTTCTGACCGAGCTCCCAGGATCCTCCGAAATGAGGTCTTGGGCCCTTCGAATAACTTCTGGTGTCCTTGCCGTCTTTTTCTTCCCATGAGTTTTCCTTGCTCGACTAGGCGGCCGCATACTTCTAAACAATATCGTAAACTGTTGATTTCCAGCGCGAAGCCTTTCAATAACCGCCCGCTTCGATTGTATTCCGCACTCAATTGCACGAACTCTGCCATTTAGAATTCACGCACGAATGCACACATGTCTACTCAGTTGAAGTGGCAAAAAATGACTGCTGTCGTTGAGATCCATTACAACGACAACTTAATGTGAAGTTTCTCCGGATTTTGCTGAAGCAGCCTGTATATGCTTGCGTAAAGTTACGCATATTGCGATGGGTGGGTCATGTACAAAGAATGGAAGAAAAACGGTAGAGCACATGAAAGATGTCCAGAGGGAAGGCCAAGGATCCATGGGAAGACACAATAGAGGCTGACAGCAGATCATTGCTGGGAGTGAGCAATTTGCGATTGAGGTCACAGAAACGTGATGATAGAAGCAGATTTATTCTGACGGGCAAGGCCCGGGTTGGGCGGTCGCGCCATACATGATGATGACATATTTTGATACTTTAGATTATTTACATTACGAGTGCCAGATTCGGCCCTAATGACCTCATTAATTGTGCTTAAATTAGGTATTCTGAACATTCTGGGAAGTCGGTATAAGGCAATCGTTTTTTAACGAGCATTTCAACGTAGAGTTTTTATAGAATTCAGGGCTAAAAGCTTTCCAGAAAACCTCTGGCCAATATTCCATTATTTTTCAAATTTATGATCCAGAATAAACACAATAACAAAATCCCATAATTTTCTCACTAACCACCTGCTAACAATCAAATTCATCACACATATCAATTCGAAATGCCATAAATTTATCTCAAGCATGAACAATTCACTAATCCCCAAAACCGCCATCCATCAAAACTTTCCCGGAAATCATTCAGTCTACCAAAAAGAGAATCGAACCACCCACCTATGACCTATTCAATTCAATCGTCCGCAGACCCATAAAGCCAAAAGGGACTCGAGACCAGTTCACATACCCCCAAATATGTTGCGTCGAATATCTTAACAGTGCTATGATATACGAGTATGTCCTAGGCATCATCGTCGATTAGAGATGATCTGTTGTCCTGTGAACTATCTATTAAATTTCGATCTCATCAAGCAGTGAATATCTATTGTGATTAATTGATTTGTCATAAACGTAAAGTGATGAATATCCAAACCAAGAGAATGCCATTTTCGAAGCTATCGAGACAAGCACGCAGAGATATAAATTCCTGCTACGCTTAATTGATTTCCCTGTTGTTTCGTGCTCGAGTGAAGGATCTCTGTTGAAACAAATGAGAGATTATTCGAGCATCTTAACTGCCTGTGGTAAATATCAAAGTATGATGGATTTAATCGTTTGCTTATTCTTAGCAGTCGAGAAGAGAAAAGGTCATCAAGTCATTTCTTCCGATAATTGTGTGCCCCAGCAGCTTTTGACTGGTGAAATGCTTTCATAAATATTTAATAAAGGTGAAAAGGACTCATTGGCTATCATGTAGAATTTATACATATATGTATGGGCATGCACACATTTGTTTCCATATGATATGAGAATTTTGTTATACAGAATGAATTCTCAGAATAATGGAATTTTTATTGAGTTTACTTTGGATATGTGGGCTCAGCGTATAATCTTTTCTTGCAAGGATAAAAGGACTTTCTGCATTGTTGGGATTTTGTAACAAGGAAAATGTCAAATTTGATATGTATCATGTTCGGTTTAAGATCAAAAGAAAATATCTCATTCTGGTGGGATGAATATATGTGTTCTCAATTTGATAAAAGGCTCTTTGAAATTTAAAAGGATCCATAGGGAATGCTTTGATATGTCCATATCATAAGAGGAGAACAATTTATTGGAAAGCTCTACATTTTCGCCTTTTTAACTCAGAACTTACAGAAATTAATAGATTGCTTAAAAGCTAATCATTTAAAGCCACCGATAATTCATCGAATGCTATAACTTTATAGCGCCAACAACCGCTTCCACCCCAGGCGTGAATGCCATCGTCTGCTCGGGAGTGTAAATATTAATATTAGAAATAACCCAGAAAATAAATGAAAAGACATGAACTAGCTTTAAGCTATAAATGTCATTTTGAATATTGTGTGCGATCTCATGTCTTGAATGTCGTTTTCAGTCTAATACGTTTCGTGGACTGCCATTATTTTTAATTGATATTGACTGGCCTGTTGTAAAAGGTCCTTAACAGCGCCAGGGTAATTGCGTGATCTGACATTTCAGGATCCAATGCCATAGTCTTTTTTTCGTTTGCGAGGTCGTTGCCGTGAATCCAATCCATTCCGAGGCCTACCTGAGATCATGACATCCCACACAATATTCAAAAGTGAGAAGCCTACTCGAAAAAGAGAATCCGGAGTGGCCTTCATTATGGATAGGGAGTTCAAATCGCACGTTATTGATTTTAAGGCAGTCAATGAACGGTTGTGTCCGATACGTATAAAAGTGAAATTCTTCAGAATCTGGCTGATAAATGTTCACGCCCCGACTAAAGAAAAGGACGAAGAAACGTAGGATACGTTTTACAATCACCTGGAAAGACTGGTCGACTCATTGCTTGCAAACGACACAAAAATAATTCTGGGTGATTTCAACGCTAAGGTTGGCAATGAGCTATCTCATCGGGGAACGACGTGAGGATATAGCCTCCACGATGAAACAAATGACCACGGCCAGCGCCTGATTGACTTTGCATGCAACAGAAATCCAGTCATACGTTCGACTTGCTTCCCACATCGACGCATTCATAAAATGGCGTGGGTATCAGCGGATGGCAACACACAAAACCAGATCGATCATGTTCTGACCCAACAACGTTGGCCTCGAGCATGCTTGACGTCCGTACATAACGAGGAGCCAATTGTAACTCAGATCATTGTTTGATAAAATTAACCTATCGATGTCGTTTGTCAAAGTCATGTTCGGCGCAGACAAGCCGGCTACCAAAATTTGACAACGGAAGGCTCCAAACGGTGTCTGTGGCCAAAAATTTCACGGAGACCCTCGACAACCAACTGGCTCCCATCTTATCCGACGCATCGTTAAAGACGAGCAACGAGCTCTGGATGGAAGTGAAAGTGGCTATCAGCACCGTGGCAGAACAGACGATCGGACATCAAGCCCGGGGCAAGAAGAATGATTGGTTCAATGATGAGTGCCAGAATGCGTTAGATCAAAAAAAAATTAGGCGTACAAAGAATACGTAGGTAGGAAAACCAGGACGAAAATAGAACACTATGAAAATCTCAGAAGAGTAGCGAATAAGATGATTAGGATTAAGAAAAGAAAATACTATGACGACCAATTGAGAAGTGTAGATGTGAGTTTAGCGAGCAACAACACAAGACAAGCATACAAAGTAGTTAAAAGCCTGAAACGTGGTTATCAGCCCAAAGCACGCTCTGTCGTGATGGCATCGGCAATATCATCGCTGATGAAACCAAGATTAAGGAAAGATGGTTATCATATTTCAAGAACCTCCTTAATCCTCCGCACAGCTCCAGAACATCGGAGCCTTTATATGTCAGCGGAGAGCTTCCATTGGCCCCACCAACTCTGGATGAAGTTTGTTCCATCATCAAAGCCCAAAAGAATAATAAAGCGCCGGGCACCGATGAGATTCCAGTGGAGCTCATCAACTATGTTGGCAGTAGTGTTCATCAGGCTATTCACAAAGTCATCCAGTACATTTGGCAACAAGAACATACGCCGAAAGAGTGGAGCCAATCAATTATACCCTATCCACAATTATAGGGGCATATCACTACTTAGTATGGCGTACAAAATATTTTCTAAAATCAGAAAATAAAATCGGATCATAAAGCCAACAGTATTATTGGGGAGTATCAAGGTGGTTTTAGGGCAGGTAGATCAAAAATATACCAATTGTTCACAGTCAAGCAGGTGCTTGAAAAATGCTGGGAGTTCAACATAGACGTACACGAAATTTTCTTTGACTTCAAGCAAGCATACGACAGTATTGATCGTAACGTACGTTACCAAATACTGCTTTGCTTTGGCATCTCAGCCAAATTAGTCCGTCTTACCAAAATGCCGTTGACACAAATATCGGACTAAAACAGGGAGATGGGCTGGCTCCATTGCTATTCAATTTGGGTCTGGAGTACGTCATAAAGAAGCTACCTGTCGATACGCTAGGTACATTACAATACAAACCGAGCCAAGTAGTAGCCGATGTGGATGACATCAACATTTTGTCACGGTCATTAACAACTGCCAAAGAACTCTTCCTGAAACTCGACAGCGATGCAAAGCCAGTAAGGCTACAAATCAATGAAAATAAAACAAAGCCCATGACGCAATCAAAGAAAAATATCTCAAATATGCAAAATATCACCCTTGGCGAATACAGTATCGAAAACGTGAGCGGGTTTGTGTATTTAGGCGCCAAAATAACGAAAACGGGTAGTGAAAAAGACGA
This sequence comes from Odontomyia ornata, assembly GCA_963969285.1. Classification (NCBI taxonomy): domain Eukaryota; kingdom Metazoa; phylum Arthropoda; class Insecta; order Diptera; family Stratiomyidae; genus Odontomyia; species Odontomyia ornata. Next base: position 290,424,356 of record OZ017740.1, on the reverse strand, counting down.
AGTACTCCGAAGAATACAGCTCGCAAATAAAATATTTCATTCAGATTTGACGATCAGTTTTGAAGACTAGCTGCATACACAAGAAACAAAGCTCCAAGTATACAAATCTGTGATAAGACCTGTGTTATGCTATGGGTGTGAAACATGGACCCTAACCTAAGCATCTGCAAATATATTGAACGTCTTTGAGCGACGGGTCCTGAGGTAAAGGTCTAGAGGAACAAGGAATTCTTTGAAATTGTGGAAAAAGAAAAGGAGTTGAAGCGCCTAGGCAAGGCGCGCAGAGCGAACACGAGTAGGAAAACAAGTGGACAGAAGGAGTTGAATTGGAGTATTTGAAAAAAACACAAAAAAAGAAAAGATTATTTTTCAGGCTTTTGTAAGTGTTTTTATTATTTTTCTTTACAATACAATTATATTAGTCCTTTAATCACTAGGCAATAAGGTTTCCGTTTTTTTGCTTTCTTTTATTTTCCTGCAACAGTATTCCAAGTTTTGCCTTGGAGTCTGTGTATGAGGGAAAATGCCGAGTATGGGGAGTATCTGCCGCTGAAACAAGCTTTACGCCAAAAGCGAGGAAAAAATTGCAGTGTTTCTGTGAGAAGTTTGGCGGGGACATAAAGGAAGAATTTATTCTGGACTTGCTTCCTAGTTGTAAGATGTAACTGCAATTGTGACATGAAGATGGCCGAGGGTGGAAGTTCCACGCATAGTGGTGACGAGGAAGAGGCTGCCGTAAAGCCAGAAGCCAATAGGGTATCCAACGCAGAAGCCTACTTCAAAGGTATCGAAGACCCTGGAAGTGAGCAAGCGGGATTTTCCCCTGCTCAAAAAGGTAGCAAAAATAGCTTCCGCCGATTTCCCAGGGACTATACCCAAGCTGGCTTGAAGGCCGGGCCTTGAGGATAATAAAGGGAAATCGAAGCCCCAGCAGCCAGGCGTGGCTGCTACCTAAAAAAACAGGGTGCCCCCTATATAGTGTGCTATAGGCTTGACCTGAAGACTTTCAGGGATAGCGTCATAAGGGCATGCGCACGAAACTCTGAAAAGGAGCCAGAGTTCAACATGACGGTGAACAGCTCCACCCTAAAACGGTCGAGGATCATACCAGCCTTTTTAATTTTCTGAAGTGTGCGAAGGTGGCTTGCTAAACCTCACTCTTGCAGGAGAGAGAACATTGACTCTCCTTCTTAAAGGCGTGCACAGCTCATACGACGAGAACGATGTCGTAGCTGAGTTGAAGGAACATCTTGGAGAAGATATCCTATCAGCAAAAAGTTCTCCACTATAACCTCTAGGAGGGAAAAAGGACGATTTCATCTTTCTTTGTCCAGTTCAAACCGGACTTTGAAGTGAAGAAAGTGATGGACATAAAGTTCCTATTGCATCAGAAGGAACAATGGGAACGTTTGCAGAAAAATTGCACTTTCCAGTGCTTCAATTGCCAAAGATTTGGTGACATCGCTTCTAACTGCGAACTTCAAGTTAGATGCGTGAAACGCGACAAGCAACATAAGGAGTTCTTGGAGTTGCTATGGTTCACAAAGACGCTGCCTTTCAAATCTGAAATGTGTTGAAGCAGAGATAATAAGCTCCATGCTGGCAGTGTGCACCTTTGCGTTCGTGGGGATCTATGTTCGATATGGATATACGGTGTAGGAACTCATTGACGACTTGGAAACAGTGCTTTCTCTGTGCAAAAAATTCGATTTCTATGCCATGGGAGGTGATTTCAATGCGAAGCATTCCTTATGGGGAAATATTGCATCTAATGGCTATAGAACAGCTTTCTCTAACTGAGTCCAATTAAATATGGATCTAATACTGATTGCCCCGACAGAGCCTAATTTCCGCCGAAGCTCGTCTATTATTGACTTATGATGGATCCATGCTCATGGATGACAAAGCTATCGCTAACTCTATCGCAAATCATTTTGCGAAAGTTATTAAAGGAGAGAAAGCAAGTGAGGACTCTTCCGTTACTTTGTTAGTGAGCTGCACCACAATGAATTTTGACAGGGACCATGAGCAACTGTGCTTGACCAGGTTCTCTGATTCAAATCCCTCTGATGCACCTGCTGACCATGGTCTGTTTGTCAGTCCCGAGAGACTCACTTTGTTGGCACTGGAGCAAAATTCCAAAAAATCAGCAGGGATTGATGGAATCTCCAATTATATGCTTAAAAGGCTTCCCCATGGTTTCTTTGTTCTCCTCAAGATCATTCTAAATAATTGCATTAACATTTGCTACTTCCCTCGGCAATGAAAATGCGTAAAAATATTTGCAATACCGGAGAAGTCGGGCAGAACTGACGTAGTAAAACTCGTCTGATTTCGCTGCTTTCAAATATTCGTAAGCTGCTTGAAAGGGTAATACTTGAAGCCATCATACAATTTTCTGTGGGGGCAAGAATTGTGCCGGAAAGACAATTTGGCTTCAAAAAGCCGACTCCACGTTGGATGCTATGGCCATTTTTCAAGCCGATATAACGAGAAAATGGCGCAAAAATAAGCTTGTTGTAGCTTGCCCGATCGATGAGGAGAAACCCTTTGACTCTGTATGGATCAATGGGCTTCTCTACAAAATGATAAATTTTTGGCTTTCCGGCCCCTATTATTAAAAATTATAGGCCGCTTCATGAGGGGACGAACTGCCTTTGCGATGGCTGGTGGAGCTAGGTCAGACCCGTTTTGTATTGACTCGGGGTCCCACAGGGGTCTATATTAGGCTAATCTCTTTTCAATATATTCACCTCTGCCGTCCCGGACGTAAGAGACGAATATAAGCTCGGACTCTAGGTGAACCTTTTCGCTGGCGACTTTTTAGTGCGCTTTGCTAAGACGAAGCTCTAAAAATATTTGGAATGTCTTACTGCATATTACCAGAAATGGGGAATCAAAGAAAATGCAAAGGAAAGTGAATTAATTGTGTTCAAAGACCCCCCACTAAAACGTTGGTCGTCGTGCAAGAGGCATCTGTGACTCCAGAATTAAGTTGAATGGGCAGATGGTGCATTGTTCTAGGCAAACGAAGCTCTTGGGGGTAGTTTTCGACAGGAAGGCTTCCTTCAGTGCTCACATTGACAATATTTTGAAAAAATGTTTTATGCATACCATCTTCTTATACCTCTTTTCAGGAAACAGTCAACAGTGAGCAAGCGAGTCAAGGTTTTGGCCTATAAAACGTTGATTCGTCCGATCATCACATATGCGGTGATGATATGGAATGGAGCTCCAAAAACGAAATGGGGCAAGATAAGATTAGTGGAGCGAAAAATTCTTCGGACTTGCACAGGCCTATATAGACGGGAGGACGGATGGTCTTACCCCAACGAGGCGTTGTATCAGGAGGCAGCAATGGAGCCCATCAAATCGTATGCTGAAAAGCTGGTGGAATGGGAAATGAGGAGGGCCAAGGAACACAAGGTAGGAGTAGTCAGGAGAGCGACGGGCAACCGCTCAATGGATGCAGCGAATGAGTAGTTTTAAGGTAATCTCAAGGAAATAATGTACTTAATTTTAAGAAATACTATTTTAAAACTGCAGTTGTTAGAGCAAATGAATTACACACCAAACTTCTTTTTACAATCTATTAATGTTTGATAATGTTGTGGGTAACAACATTTTAAAGTTTTGTTTTATCGAAAAATTAATATTGTAATCAAAGTAAAGTAAATTATTATTGAGCTCCAAGAAGAGCCCTAAGGCACAACCCGCACGAATGTTGTTAGGTTAAGTTACTGCCGCGCTTGTGGTAAACCTGCGACCTTGAAAGTCCCTTCCCGTTCCCCGGCATCCTTGCCCTCTCCATTGATATATTTACCATCGCCCTAGCTTGTTTAATTCGCCTTCTGTGTCGTGACGAGTAGACGTGTGTTGGTGGATATCAGCACGAAAATGAAGAAACGAAATCAAGAGCAACGGGTCGCGATAAAATTTTGCGCCAGATTGGGCGAAACAGCTTCGGAAACGTACGCTAAAATTGTATGGTGATAGTGCTCTTAGTCGTGCACAGGTGTTTCAATGGCATAAAGAGTTTAAGGGGAAGCATGAGAGCGTGAAAGACGAAGCGCGGAGTGGGAGACCAGTCGGGGTGCGGACTGACGCAAACGCGCAGCGTGTGCACGCCATAATCCGTGATCGGCGTTTAACAGTTCGAATGTTGGCCACGGAACTGGGTATGAACCGTTAAACAGTCAGACAAATTTTAACCGATGATTTTGGATGAAAAAGTTGTGCGGGAAGATGGTTCAAAGAACCTTTCTGAGGAGCCCTCAGCGTGTCCCAGTATTTGGCCTCTAAAGGGATCGCCGTGTTGCAACAGCCGCCTCATTCGCCCGATATGTCTCCCTGCGACTTTTTTTGTTCCCTAGAACAAAATCGGTGGTCAAAGGAACCCATTTTGAGACAATTACGGACATCCAGGCGGCCATGACGAGGGTACTCGTGGAAATCCCAGTGGAAGTGTTTCAGAAATGTTAAGAAGCATGGAAAACGCACTGGAACGTTGCATAGCTGCCCAAGGCGACTACTTTGAAGGGGATGGCAGAGTTGTAGAATTATTTTTAAATATACGGTTTTCATGGAATCAGTCTCATGACTTTATTGTCACACCTCTTTTAATGAATTGTATATATGTAAAAAATTAGAAAAAAAAATCACCAAGTAAAGGTCTTAAAATCTTGAATCTGATGTGTTCTGAGGCGAAAATCGGAGCGAATCCAAACGGAGACCAACGGTGATCCGATACAACTATGAGCTGTATGAAATTTTTGACGAGCCGGAGGCCTCAACGATTGTCAGATTGCAGAAGCTGCAATGGGTTGACCACATGAATCGTATGGATGAACAACGGCTACCCAAAAACATATTCGGTGGAAACCAGTGGGAAAACCGAGAAAACGCTGGTCTGGCTCGGTCGACAAAGACAGTTCACCACTACTCAGGCTTTGAAACTGGAGGACGTGGTCAATGGACCGAGACAGTTGGAGGCGCGATTTGCGGAAAGCGAGGTTCCGAGAGGGGCTCTAGTGCTACGAAAAAGAAGGGGGAATATAAAGCTAGCCGCTACATTATTATGGTCGAAAGTATGGCACTCGAGAAGGTGACATAGTCAGTACCACACTTTGTACGTACGTTTGTCCACCCAGCTGCGATACGTTCTGATTGTATACCAGTACGTATCATAACTGAACAGGCATACATTCCATTCGAAGAATTTCTCGAAACAAATTAAGTTGTCCAATGAGATTGAACCGGGGATCTTGGCTTATCGGGTGAGTATTTTACTTACAGAAAATTTTGTTGTTGTTTTAAACATTCCATCAATCTGTCCAACAATATTCCTAATATTTAAGGACTATTCATTTTAATATAGGGATCCAAAGTTTTCCTCCTCTTAAGGACTCATTAATGAAGCATGAATAGTCTTTTGTTGGAATATCACGCAAAACTGACTAGGAACAATACAAACTTGAGTCCAACATTTTTCCATTCAAGCCTGAAACAAAGCAAAAGGTCACGTTCGTCTCAACTTCACTTAGTCTTGGAAACTTTCCGTATTCAATTATATCCTCTTGGTATTGACCTTATCAACGATGGCACCTGACATTAAGAATCCCTTGGAGTCCTCTTCAGAAAACTGTCTCAAACACTCACTATACATCACTTCCATCCGAAGAAACGTTCCTATTTATGTAAATGAATTGTACGTGGGAAACGTTGGGAATGTTTGTGCTCGCTCTGGAAGTGTTCATAAATTCCCACGGCCAACATAACAATTGACTACCATTCCTAGGAATTAAGAGTAATGACGAAACGGAACAGAAAAAATGTATAAAATCTAATTTCTCAGTCCACTCACCCAAACAATTTACAGCACTTGACTGTAATTTTTGTGTCTGATCTAAAGAAGGAAACGCAACTTAGTCCCGTACACTACAAAAAGGACACTATGTAGTAAAGCTCTAATTTTTCCTATAAAGCATGTAAGCCACCATTTGATGATGTAAAGGACATGCTGGAACAGCTTGCAGGGTTTTCCTCTCTTCTCCTCATCATTGCTTGCATTCCTCGGTCCTTTTTTCTAATGCCAAAGTGAAATTCAAACTCAAGAACTTGGAAAATATTCAGATTAAATGTCAAAAGAACAATGAAGAGCAGCCACCATCATTCCACAATCGTTTTCCCATTACACGCTCATGGTTCGTTTGAATTCACTCCCTTTTGCAGAAGTCGCGCGAATTTCTTGGATTGTGAGTTAGTGCTGCAAGGCATCCGAGGCGTGTTGATGTACATAGCGAGAGAAATCCTTGAGAACTATTGGGCATGAAATCTAAATTTTCATGTTGACGACCACGACGACAACACGAAGGACCGTGGCATTATCAAGGAAAACGGAAGAAGGATACACAACTAAAGAACAGTTGGGATTGCAGAATGGGAATAGTGGGAGCAAATGTAAGCAAAATTGTACGCGGTAATTTGTTCTAATTACGGAATGTTCAATAATCCGCATCCAAGCGTAGCAGAGTGTAATTAGAAATAAACCAATGTTGAGGTGGATCTGAATGAATTCTGTATTAAGGTGTAAATAAGTGTGATTTAGTTGATCTCCGCGAAAAGTGGGTGTTAATTTGAGTTTCGTTGTTAACTAAGGGTAAGGTCAGTTGACTAAGTGGAGGATTTATAATTTCAGATGGGGTTGGAGTTAAGCTTTTACCGGTAATTACATAAATTATTAATGAAGAGAATATAAAACGTCCAAGGATATCTTAATGGGCGTTCTAGTTACAGGGATGGAGTTTACTTGATTAATTACCATAGATACGTCTTGGAGAATTAAAGAGGAACAATTTTGCTTTTTGGAAAGCTACTTGTAATCATTTTGAGTTGAATGTTTCAAAACTTTTTTATTATCAATTTTCTGGTAAGACGTTGAAAATTGAAGTAGTCTCAAGCTCATCCCGAATTTAGATGTATTGTTGAATCATAATATGCGGGCGGTCCAGATATGATCGAGAGAAATGCTCTGCCACGTTTATTTATTATCGAAAAAATTTACAGTTTTTCTAGGTACTCTTCCTTATAAGTTATGCATTTTATTCACCTTTCCCTAAGGTTTTTGATGCCCGTATCGAAGAATTTCTTTGGCAACTCGCACAGCCATGTGCGCACGAACTTTTCGACCTCGTCGTCGGTGTTGAATCTTTGACCTCCGAGGGCTTCTTTCAGTGGTCCACACATGTGGCAGGCGCAGGGTGATAAACCCGCACTGTAGGGGGGTGTAACAGTACCTCCCACCACAATTCCGATATTGTGTCGAGCGTGAGATGCGCGGTTTGAGGGCGCGCGTTATCCTGGAAAAGAATCGCACTTCGTGCTGGAATGCTCCTCCGTTTCGAGCCTTATTTTGCGATATCGAAGGTTTTCATGGATGATAGACTCTATACTACGAATACTGATGTTGAATTCAGCCGAAATGTCTCGAACATCCATCCTACGGTCCTCCAAAATGAGTTGTTCTACGCGGCAAATGATGTCTGGTGTCATGCTAGTTCGCGGTCGACGATCATGTGGCTCATTATCGACGGCAGCCCTACTTAGGCACTCCCTACCGCAAACGCAGAAAAATTTCCGCGTTTTTTTAACGCCTTCCCACACCAAAAAACAAATGACAATGCGTTGCGCAACGGCGGTCAGCACTTGACGATCACTCATGGTCGTAGCACGCGCGTGAAACATGCACCATCGACGGAAACTATGCCAAACTGTTCGTGAGAGACTCAGCTATCACATAATCAAGCCATGACATTCAAAACACACATGCACACCATCTGCAGCGTTTGTCTCCATCATATTTGAACCACCCTCGTAGTTCAGACAATTTTCGCAATTTCGCAAGTAGTTTTAGTTGAATATTTGAAAAATGGATTGAACCAAAAGTATCAAGAAATTATTTAGAACACATGACTGTTTCATTTACCTAAACATCTTGTGTTTTCAGCATAAAAAGTAAAATTTTACTTAGTTAGAATAAACAATTATCCCGGCAAACAGAATCGATAAGTTGAAGGAAAATTGCTTTGTTTTTTGGTTGAAATACATGAATTTCTTGATTTCACAGCATGGCCAATTATGCTTAGCAGATATGAAGTTGAGGGAAATTCATAAATATTTTTCAATTAATCCCCGGATTTTTTTTTTAAATAAACTGAAATTTAATCTAATTTACTAAAATATTTTTGAATGATGATTTTAGGACCTGACAAAGAAAACAAAATTCCGGAAATAATTTTACATTTACAACATAGTCTTCTTCAATTGCCTCTTTATAGTAGGAACTGTCAAGCTGCTCAGAGTAGTTTTAATCCGCAGGCTATAACCTCGCCATTGCTGGCAAACATTTTACCAGAGAGCCATTTTTTCAGATCTGGAAAAAGAAAATAATCTGAGGGAACCAGATTTGGCTAATAGGGTGCGTGAAGAAGCAATTCAAACTTCAACTCATTGCTTTTAGCCATCGCAATGACAGATATGTGGTCTGGTATGTTGTCATGATGAAACAACACTTTCTTTTCTGTCAGATGTGGCCGTTTTTCTTTGATTTTATCACTCAAACACGGCAATAAGGCTGCGTAATATTTGTTGCTGATTGTCTTTCCTATTCCAAGATAATCAATAAACATTATCCCACGCGCATTCTAGAAAACCGACGCCATTACCTCGCCAGCTGACTGAATCGTCTTTACTATCTTTGGATCAATGTATTGTATTAAATAACGGTGACCGATTTTCCATAATGACAAATTTACTGAGAAATTTCATTTTGAATGGCTGTTTAAAAAATACTGTTTAAATAGTGCTATGAAATTTATAACAAATTTAAAAAAAGATGGTATTATCGATCACAGTAATTGTTTTTTTTAAACTATCCACATTTATAAATTAGATCGGGTACTTATGGGGGTAATTTTTATGATATACGTAGAGCGATTCCTCTGTCAAATCTACACAGGCATATTCAGCTCTCGTTTCACAACCGACGTTAAGCAGCCATCCTCTTGCAGACTGCCTCTCCAGTTACCTATTTGAATTTTATAAATTAATGTTTATGAACTGAAGTCGGATAACTACAAAAAAAAATATAACTTATTTTCTATGTTTTGGGTGAGAAATTAGTGAGCACACAAGGGTCACAATTTTGCTTCGATTTTCTTTAAATTTTCTTAAAAGATGTTTCTGTAGTTAGTTGGGTAGCCAGCCAAGTTGGCCGGGTGAAAACAAAATGGCGGCCATTATAGACGAAAATTCGTGATTTCTGTTCTGACCAAACCATAGCTCCCTCGCAGGGGGAATGCCGGTCGACAAGAGCACTCTTGGAGGCTAGCATTCTTTGGGGAGTTCCGCCCCCACGTACCCGAGGAAATTCCCGCAGGGAGAAAGCCGGTCGACAAGAACATTCTTGGAGGCTAGCATTCTCTGGGGAGTGCCGCCCCTACGGACCCGAGGATATTGGGGGCGCCGTGAGGTTCCCTCCTGGGATGACAGGTAACGACTCTGATCGGATCTGGACTACGCTTTGGACAACGAACTGGAACTGACACTTTGGGCTGGCAGATGTGATGGTTTGGACCTAGTTGCTTTGCACAGTAGCGCCGAGGTGAAACTCGTGTGTGAACGGCTTCAATTCAACTTTCATACCGTCTCCGTCCCGGTAAAACCTTGGCAGGCCTCGGAGTACGTTTGAAGTTCGCACCATTGGGTTGGTGGTGTAGGTTCGGTTGCGGGGGACTCCCGATTAGCGCTGGTCTGGCTCTGAGCACTTGTCCCCATAAGGGCTTGTGCCAACCCTCGCATGACCTCCCTGCTCTGCAAAGATAACCATGGGACCAAAAAGGCGACTACACACACGAACGGAGATAGCGGCTCCGAGGGGGGACCCAATAAAACTGGAGCAAACAAAATCAAAAGATCAAAAACATCCAAAAAAAGAAACCAAAAATAATAACGACGGCGCAACCAGCGGTTGCAGCCAAGATGTCAACAGTACATCGAGAGCTGTACTAACTACGAAAAAAAACGAAGACTAACACGACGACAGTGACGGTAGACGAAAAACGGAGAACAGTTTGTGCGCAGCAAAAAAATTATGCGAACGCCCGAGCGTCCTATTAAGGAGAAGCGGGAAACTCTGCAGGATGCTTCAGTCGTTCGAGCAGTGGAAGATAACATAAAGAGCACCGAAAATTCGATTGTCGCCGCTGCGATCGTTACTGAAGCGACCGATCCAAGGGTCACAAAGCCCGACATTGCAACGAAAAATCCAGAAGCAAACGAGGAGATTACGGCACTACTAGCAAAGAGTGACCAGACACCGCGTGATTGTACCGCCAACGTTGAAAATGTGGCGGAAGTACTGCACTCAGAAACGGAACGCGATAACCTCTCTCAAGGATGGCTGCAAGGTACAATTGCGGCCCAGCGATATGAAGAAGAAAGGCTACTCCGAAAAGCGGGAGATGTTCTGAAAAAAATACAAGCTGCATGCGACTCCCCAAAAATCAGCAAAGCAGCAAAGGCAGGGCTCCTTGATCTAGAGGAGCTCCTAGATCGCATAGGGCACTATCGGAGGAGCTGGTTAAGGGCCGAAGATGAACAGAAGCCTAAAGAGGCGCTTGGGGCAAAATCTAAAGGCGACATGCAGATAGCTCCATCATTAAAAGTCAATAAAAGAATGGCGTCTAGCCCAATCGAAGGAGATCGGGATAAAAGAAGGAAAGAAGAGGCACTTGATGGGCGTGGAGCACCAGATCAGGGGTTCGAGACAGTGCTTAAAAAGGAGCGAAGAAAGCCGCAAAGAAACTCCTTCAAAAAAAGCCAGAAAGTAAAGTTCGTACGGACGCCCAATTAGAAAAAGGACTCGATGTAAAACAGGAGAGGAAGAAGCCCCGACGAAGACCCCGGCAGCAGGCACTGCTTGTAAAGCCCCAAGATGGCCGATCCTACGCGGAAGTACTGCGGGACATCAGGGGAAACGTAAGGCCCGAAGACACCAATACTACCATTAAAGTAGTACGACCAACGCGGTCGGGCCACATACTGGTCGAATTCGGAGCAGAGGCCGGCAATAAAGAAGCATTCTGCGACGCAGTAAAGAAAGTCCTCGGCAAAAGCGCAACTATAGCCCCGCTCGAGCCGATGACAACAATCGAAATGCGGGACATTGACTGCGTGACAGATCTGGCCGAGGTAGAAGAGGCCATCAAAAGGGAGCTCCCTAGCGTGGGCGGGATCAAAGCGAGACTGACACCAGAAAACAACAGGGGACAACGCATGGCCATAGTTGACTTGACCGAAAAGGACGCCGAACAATTCCTGAACAAGGGCAAAGTACGAATAGGGTGGGTTGTCTGTAGGATACGGCGAAGAGCAACGCCAGTTCAATGCTTCAAACGCCTTGGTTATGGTCACACCACACAAGTATGCAAAGGACCCGATAGGAGTTCCCTATGTTACAAATGCGGTGAAACGGGACATAAAAGGAAAGAGTGTACGAAGGAGGCACACTGTATTCTTTGCAAGGATGCTAACCCAAGACGTGATTTTGGATACGTCTTGGGATCAGGAAAATGCCGGGTGTTCCAGGAAGCCCTAGCCAAGGTAAAATCAGCGCTTCGATGACCCGCATCCTGCAGCTAAACCTACACCGCAGTTCAACCGCCCAAAATCTGCTTGAGCGAGGGACATGAAAGCCGACTTCTTGCTGCTGAGTGAGCAACACCATAATAGAAGTCCTGCATTATGGTATTCTGATGAAACTGGTACAGCTGCCATCTGGGTTCGGAACAGTGACTTTCAAGCGGAGAGTTGTGAACGAGGGGATGGTTTCGTGTGGGTTTGGTGCTCAGGGATCACCTTCTTTAGTGTGTACCTAACGCCTAACGAGTCAATATCATCTTTCCAAGCCAAGCTTAATGCTTTGGAGGGCGCTGTCTCGAAAGTGCTCGTTTGGGCGACTTCAACGCTAAAGCAATCGAATGGGGCATGCCTCAGACGAATCCGCGGGGAAAACGAATCCTGGAAATGGGGGCCAGGATGGCCCTCGTCGTACTAAACACCAAAAATACGCCGACTTTCCACCTTATTGGCTGTGAGGGAACCATACCGGACGTGACATTCGCCTCGGAGACCTTAGTACGAAGGATACACAATTGGAAAGTATTAGAGGACTACTCAGCCAGTGATCATCAGTGCATTCTGCTTGAGATAAGTGATGCTGCCTCCCGACGTCCGTGCTCTCGGCCTTCTACAACTGGATGGAACATCGGAAGGATGGACGTCGAGAGGTTCGCCAAGGCTCTCACAGCAGGTGAGCCGCCGCAGGGAGCTTCGGAGGGGACGGAAGAACTGGCAGCTGAAGACGTGGTGAACTCTACTATGAGCATCATTACGACTGCTTGCTGAGCTTCTATGCCCCGTCGTAAACCCCGGCACGGCAAGCCCCCAGTGTACTGGTGGTCAACTGAAATCGCTTAAAAACGAAGGGAGTATCACAAGCTTCGGCGTGAGGCTCAACGAGCACGGAACCGTGACGAGGCAAGCAACCGCGTAGCAGCATATAAGTCGGCCAGGAAATGCCTTCGCAAACTGATCAACAGTAGCAAGGCTCGCTGCTGGCAAGACCTAGTGGACAATGTGAACAAGGATTAGTGGGGTCTTGGCTACAAGCTGGTCATGGGGAAACTTGGTGCCCTACGGAAGCCTTGTATACATGACGCGGAAAAGATGGACGCGATAGTGCGGGGACTCTTCCCCGCCCATCCCGTCCGTGTTGACGCTGTCCATGGTAAAACAGGAGTCGAGTGCCCACTCTTCACACAGCTGGAGCTGGAGGAGGCAGTCCTCTCATTGAAAACGAGGAAGGCTCCAGGTCCAGATGATGTTCCAGCTGAGGTGTTGCAGCTCGTCTATCACCATTGTCCTGACTTGCTGCTCAGCACATTCAACGCTTGCATACGGAACGGGGTTTCCCCGGTACGATGGGAGGTGGCGAGGCTCGTGCTGATCAGCAAGGGGAAGGGAAATCCCGGATCGCCGTCTGCATATCGCCCGTTATGCATGCTAGACACGGCTGGGAAAGTGCTAGAGAAACTCATCAAGGGAAGACTCACTGACGCGATTCGTGCTGCTGGGGACCTATCTCCTCGGCAGTACGGCTTTAGAGCAGGACGTTATACCATTAATGCGATTGCAGAGGTGGTGAGCGCGGTCCAAAAGGCAGAGGCATATGGTCGCACCAAGCGACGGATCGTCCTGTTGGTGACACTCGACGTCAGGAATGCCTTCAACTCCGCTAGATGGGTGGATATTCTGGATACGCTGGAAAACTCTTTTCAAGTTCCAGAATATCTAATGCGGTTTTTGAGGAACTACCTAAAGGACCGAAGCCTGCTCTACGACACGGCACAGGGCCAACGAAGGATGGAAATTACATCAGGTGTTGCCCAGGGATCTATCCTTGGTCCGGACCTATGGAACGTGTCTAAGACTTGAGATGCCAGATGAGTCGCGCTTGGTCGGCTATGCGGATGATGTTGCGGCTCTGGCTGCTGGACGCACCGTTGAACAAGCGCAACTTAGGCTAGGTATGCTAATGCGCCGAGTGAGGGACTGGATGGCTGCTCGCGGGCTGAGTTTAGCACTGGAGAAAACCGAAGTGGTCATCTTGACAAAAAAGAGAATCCCTAGAGTAAGGATGATCAGTATTGGAGACATACAAATCGAATCGAAGCCAGCGGTGAAGTACCTGGGGCTACTGATCGACTCGAAGATGAGTTTCTCTGAGCAAATCAGGGCAACGGCTGAGAAGGCTGCTTCGGGAGTATCGGCTCTGAGTCGACTTATGGCCAACATAGGGGGGCCCAGCCCATCAAGAAGACGCCTCTTGATGAGTGCTGTAGGGTCAGTGCTACTGTACGGAGCAGAGGTATGGGGCGACGCTCTCAGCAAGGAGGTATACCGAAAACGTTTGGCACGGGTACAGACAAGGGAGCACTGAGAAATGCGTCTTTGTATCCAACAGTCTCCGACTCGGCCGTGAGAGTGATTGCAGAGCGCCGCGCTATTTACCTGCGCCGAAACGAGGATGCGAGGGAGACAGTTGTCCGCGAAGAGAGACAGCGGTCGCTCAACGATTGGCAGTATTCTTGGGTGAATTGCATGAAGGGAAGGTGGACTGCGCGCCTCATCCCGGATGTGAGACCGTGGCTAAATCGAAGACAGGGTGAGACTGACTTCTATCTGACCCAGCTTTTGAGCGGGCACGGGTGTTTTCAGTCTTACCTACACAAGATCGGTAAGTCACGGTCTCCCGACTGTCGGTTTTGCTCAGGAGAGGAGGACAATGCCTGTCACACATTTTTTGCGTGTACAAAATGGGTCAGGCTGCGAAGGGAACTTTACAGAGAGACGGGGGAGCTTACCCCGGATAATATAGTTACGGTGATGCTCGAATCGGTTGACAAATGGAACCAGGTGGCACATTATGCTCGGGTAGTCCTAAAATATAAAAGGGACTCACAGCAGCCAGGGGTGCTGGGGCTGGGGGATCGCTCTTCTGGCAATGCCTCTTCCCCTCTCCCCTCCCGCTAGGAAAGGGATTCCCCAGCTTGAAGTTGCTCCACGGCGTAACAAAACTTGCCCGAAGTAATGTGTCAAACGGTTCCAGGCTTGGTTCTCAGGTTGACAGGGGAGGTGTTTAGTGGGTAGTCCAGTCGCGCATGGGAGTCCCACACTCTGTGCATAAATAGCATTCACCTCCCTACCACAGAAAAAAAAAACCATAGCTCCCATTTGGACGAAACCGGACACAGAACTTTATTGAACTGTGTAATGAAGCTCACAATAAAAAATCCAAAGCTGAACCGTCAACCCGCAGGGGGTTGCTGGTCCATACCACTTCAAGTGCTGGTCTTACTTTTGAAGTAATTTTAGTCGGGAGCAAGAATGCTGCATTGCCTCAAACCTTCGGGATGTTAAGCGACCCGTGCCCATTTAGAGAAAGTAGCCAGGGGCAAAAATGGCTGTCGCGAATGGAGTCACGACTATTGACGAGCCTTTGAGTATGCAAATGCCCTTGGCGGTAAGCAAAACGCTATGAAAAGCAATCTAGATCACAAACGGCGATAAAAGACGACAAAGACGAAAAACCTACGATGCAGGGTGTCGGATCTACAGTACCGGTGGCATAGGGAAGTGAGCCAGCAGGCTCCCACCCGTCATCATCCAGCGACTGCAATGTTATAGAAGTGCTGAACTTGGCTTTTATAACAGATATATCAACAAGCAATCTCGGACCCGACGGGGAAAATCTATTCAGGCGTAGACCATTTCTGGCGCGGACGCGGTTTAAACGTAGGGAAAGCCAGCAAACCCCAAAAATTAGGCTACACCAAATATCTTCAAAGATAATGCAGGCTCCGAAAGAGAAACCAAAAACCCTACATAGAGACCACATAGAGAATAAGCAGGGAATTAAATAAGCTATCATAAATTGTCTTTAACTTTCAAAGGAAGATCTACCGAATCGGATCGTTGCTTCTTTTAAAGTAACCATACAAGATTTCTTTGCAGTCATCTACCAGCCAGCGTTTTGGCCACCGGCGGCTCTTATCAAAGCGTTTACTCCCTCTATCAGGAAGAATTTTCAAGTTGAAGAACAACGGTTCCCGAAACTTGATCAAGAAAACTCCTCTTTAAAAAAAACTTTTCAGTTTACTATACAGGGTGGGCAATATAGTAGTTTCTTTTTAAGTCACATGTTATTTGGACACCGACAGCTGGTTCCCGCTCAAAATTATGTGAGTGAGCCAGTATTAACCTTCCGCGGAACGAAATGAATTGATTTACACTTGAAAAACGTTGGGAAATATTGAAATCGAACTGGATGCTGATTTTTTTTTTTTTCAAAAAATCGTCTTTTCTGACGAGGCACATTTTCATCTCGGCGGCTATGTGAACAAACAAAACTGCCGCATCTGGGGCTCGGAAAACCCACACGTGATTGTCCAGAAGCCTCAGCGAGTGACTGTATGGTGTGGATTCTGGAGTGGTGACATCTTTGGACCGTTTTTCTTTGAAAATTAGGCTTGAAATGCCGTTTCGGTCCACGGGGAACGCTACAGAAGCATGATAACCAACTTTTTGTGGCTGGAAATTGAGGATTTGGACTTGACTGACCTTTAGTTTCAACAGGATGGCGCGCCATGCCATACAGCTCATCAAACAATCGATCTTTGCGCACAAAATTCGGAAATCGATAAATTATTTTTAACACAATCTTTCAACTGACACTGTAATATGCTTGATCGAGACATGATTAGATAACAAAATTTTAAATTCAGAATTATTTTGAGAACAGACAATTTATCCATGTGACCGCGATACTATAGCAACTATGAAAAGTGATGGTGGAAGAGTACTACGAGAGCGATCCGATAAGTCCTTAGCCTCGCTGTCCGATGGCGCCACTATCACAAGGAAGATTCACTATCGTGTCGTACATTCTTGTAGGCGGTTACTGTCAATTTCAGCCGAATCAGACTCTTAATTTTATTTTGACCACGTGTGGAGACGGGCGTGTCCGCGGATTTTAGAAAATGGAGAAAAAGCATTACAGGTCAGTGATTCGATTCTTGTTTTTGGAAGGAAAATTGCGCAGCGATCTCAAAGAGCGCTTCGATGCTGTGTACAGTGACTCTGCTCTTGGGAATAGCGACCGCGAAAAATTGATCTAACCAGTTTCACCGCGGTCGTATTCGGTTTTTGATGAGCTACGCCATGGTGTCTCAAAAGCGGCTACCACGGAGGATAATGTGACAAAAATCTACGAGCTCGTATTAGCAGGCCGTCGATTGAAAGTGCGCGAGACACCTGAGGCAGTAGCCGTCTCAAAAGGCCGCGTGGGTCATATCCTGCATGAAATTTTAGGCATAAGAAAACTGTCGAGGCGATGCTGCCACGTTTGCTTGCTCCGGACAACAAACGCACCCGTGGAACACTTTAGAGCACTGTTTGACGGTGTTTAAGCGCAATCTGAAGGAATTTTTGCGTAGTTTAGTAACCGTCGACGAAACAAAGCCCCACTGGTACACACAAGAGACTAACGAGCATTCGAAACAGTGGACTTCACCCGCACCGTGCTTCGAGAAGGCGAGGACTATTCTAATGGCCGGAAAGGTGATGACTAGCGTTTTCTGAGCTCACAAGGTGTGATCTGTATCGACTACCTAGAGAAGGGCAAAATGGTCACAGGGCTCTACTGTGCCGAATTATTGGAGTGATTTGACGCCGAATCGCAGAAAGAAGGCCCCATTTGGCGGAGAAAAATGTGCTCTTCCACCATGACAATGCACCGACTCATACTTCCGTCGTCGTCACGCCCAAATTGGTCGTAAGTGGGCTACGAACTGCTACCCCATTCACGGTATTCTCCAGATTTGGCCCCGTGCGGCTTCTTTTGTTTCCAAACTTGAAAAAGTCACTCGCCGGATAGAAATTTTGAGTCGAGTGAGAAAGTCATCGCCGCCACGGAGGCCTACTTCGCAGACCTCGAGAACACGTATTTTTCAGACAGGTTAAAGAAGTTGGAGCATCGCTTGGTCAAGTTTATCGAGCTAAGAGGAGATTATGTTGAGAAATAAATCACCTCTTTTCCAAATATTTTCGTTTTTCTTTTGTAGGGTAAGTACTGATCGGACCGTCCCCGTAGTTGCAGTAAGCAATACACTTGCGAGTTCTCATTGTATCAATTTCTCTTGTTCGCTTTCTTTGAAATGTGGTATTGTTAAAATTTCCCATTCTCATAATACTTCCTTAATAGTTTCTACTGTTTCTATACCCTGTAAATCCTCGCTTGTTAATAATGAACTTTTTTTTATGATTTCTCCTCTTACATTTTGACCCATCACCCAAATTCTAAGTTACTGCTTTGTTGCGATTTTAACTTTGAGAGTATAGAATAGATTGCCAATTATACTCTGTCTCTTCGACTGATCGTTTTTCCATGTCGGCATCTTCCTTTGTATCTCATTGTTCCTTTTCATAATATAACTTTATCCGGGAAGAAAACGGCCGCCTACTTGACCTGGTATTTTACAGTATACCAGCCAGTTGTATATGTACATTACCCGCTTGTACCCATTATGTACCATTGGACCCACATCATTCACTATTGTCAATTGATGTTCGCATTGAAAACTATTAGGTTTAAGAGAAATAATCCGTCTCCTAAGCTTAACTTCTTCAAAACTGACTTCGACGCAATGTCCGCGTACCTTCAATCGATTAATTGATCTTGCTTTTTCGAAGGTCTTGGCTGTGAGGTTAATACAAACAAATTTTATACTGGTCTTAAAAACTTAATCAGGCAGTATACGCTACTTAAACATAGGCGTAAGGGCAAAGATAAACCTTGTCTTAGTCAGTGAGTCCTTAGAGCCTTAAAAGGGAAGTACAGAGGATTCGACCACTTTAAATCTACTCGCACTCAGAAAGCTCGATTAAATTTTGCTCAGTTAAGAGCTACTGCGAAAAACCAAATAAAATTGAAAAAATACTTTAGCAACATGGAGACCTCCCTATTTGCCAATAACGTAAAGCTTTTCTGGTCTTATGTTATGTATATTATATTCCAAACCTTCGCATGGCCATTCACAGGGATTATTTTGTAGCTTCAACTTCTCAAGCAATTTCGGAATTGTTTGTACGGTTCTTTCCTCTACCTTCTCCGGGTCTGCGTCCACTAATCCCTTCAAGAAAAACCTGCAAATCTCCTTCTAATCCTTTATTCTATTTCTACAGATTACATAGAAGTCGAATCCTTAATCAATTCCCTTAATTCTAGCATGATTTCTGGTCCATATGGATTGCCCAATATATTTGTTAAGTCACTTGCATCCTCTTTGAGTGTTCCGCTATCCCATTTCTTGAATCTTAGACTTTGTTCTGGAACCTTTCTCACATGATGGAAAGAAGCGAACATTGTCCCGATTTTCAAAACTGGTGATGCTTAATTCGTTATGAATTATCGTCCTGTATGCCTACTGTCTTGCTTTCCGAAATTGTTGGAACGCCTGGTTTAAAACCGACTGTCTGACTTACTGAGTATAATGACAATACTTCAACAACACGGATTTCTCAAGGGACGATAAACAATCACTAATTTAAATGAATTTACTGATTATATTGCAAAGATTTTAGATGATCAAGACCAAGTAGGTGTCATCCTTATCGACTTTACTAAAGCCTTCGAGTATGTTATAAATTGAAGTCGGATCGAATCACTGAAGCCCTTCTCTCCTGGATGTCTTCCTGCCTGTCCTTACGTGCATGCCGCTTGTGTCTTCTTGGTACTAGCTCCTTGCCATTCTTCCTTTCATTTGGGGTTCAGCAAGGCTCCATCCTTGGCCCATTCTGCTTTTGTTGTTTATCAATGACCTTCCATATGCAATTAGTTCACCATGTGTTCTTTTTGCCACAGATTTTAAAGTTTTCCGTGAAATCAAATTTTTAATGCCTTAAGCAACAAATCTCCTTTGGCTCAACATTATCAAGTGCCACAAAATGACCTTTACATTTGTCATCCTCGTTGTTTTCAATTACACTTTGAGTGATGCTCCCCTCTGCGACGGGTCCTGGCGAATTCGATACAACCATAAACTGTATGAAATTTTTGACGAACCGGAGGTCTCAACCATTGTAAAACTACGGAAGCTGCAATGGGCTGGACACATGAATCGTCTGGTCTGACTTGGTCGACGGAGACAGTGCATTGCTGCTCGGATTTTGAAATTGGAGAACCCGTTTAATGGACCGAGACGTTGGATGCGCTATTTGCAGGAAGCGAAGGCCCAAGAGGGACAGTAGTGCTCACACCCATAGCATCACACAGGCCTTATCACAGATTTGTATGCTTAGAGCTTTGTTTTCCTATGTATGCAGCTGGTCTTGAAGATCGTCAAAACTGAATAAAATGTTTTATTCGCAAGCTGTATTCTTCGGCGTATTTCGTCTCTTTCATTACCCCTTTTCGTTATTTTGGCGCCTAAATACACAAATTCGCTAACATTTTCGATACTTTACTCGCCAAGTGTGATATTTTGTGTATTTGGGTATTTTTGCTCCACTGCGTCATGAGCTTTGTTTTATTTTCATTGATTTGTAGCCTTACTAGTTTTGCTTAGCTGTCAAGTTTAAGGAAAAGTTCTTTGGCAGTTGTTAATGACCGTGACAAAATGTTGATGTCGTCCGCATAGGCCACTACTTGTCTCGACTTGTATAGTATTGTACCTCGCGTATCGACAGGTAGCTTCCTTATGACGTACTCCGGACCCAAATTGAATAGCAATGGAGCCAGCCCATCTCCCTGCTTTAGTCCGATATTTGTGTCAAAGGCATCGGTGAGTAGGTTATTGATGCGGACTTGGGAGGTCGTCGACGTCATTGTCATTTTGGTAAGACGGATTTATTTGCCTGGGATGCCAAAGCAAAGCATTATTTGGTACAGTGCGTTACGATCAACACTGCCGTATGCTTGCTTAAAGTCAACGAAAATTTGGTGTTCGTCTATGTTGAACTCCCAGCATTTTTCAAGTGCCTGCTTGACAGTGAACAATTAGTCTATTGTCGATCTATCTGCTCTAAATCCACCTTGATACTCCCCAATAATACTGTTGGCGTATGATCTGATTCTATTTTCTAAGATTTTGGAAAATATTTTGTACACCGTACAAAGTAGTGATATGCCTCTATAGTTTTTGCACTGTAGTTTACGAGTATCACCTTTTTTGTGGATAGGGAGCATAACTGATTGGCTCCAGTCGTTCGGCTTATTATCTTGTTGCCAACTGTGCTAAATGACTTTGTGAATAGCTGTCCCAAGCCCGTCTGAGAAAGAGGGAGGAACCCCTTGTTTCCCCAAGCCACAGCTTCCATGATTCCTCATCCTAAACCCCCCCATTAAATGGTAGTAAATGTTTTCCGGGTCGTACATAGGGCTTACTGGTTCCCCAATAATGGGACATTAAATACCGAGAAATGCTAACAACTGTAAACAAATCTACAGCTCTTCTAGTATACTAAATTCTCCTTACATCTCCTTTGTGGTTACGCAAGAGGGTGAAAGCGAGTCTTCCGCGCCTGAACACGGAGTCGAAGTAATAACCATGCCCCCGGAATGGTGGTTGGGTGACGGGCTAGCTCCCCGTTTTTGGAAAACCCTACAATGCTTCGAAACCAGCAGAAAGGCCTCGGAAACTCACGGCCACGACCTTGCAAACGAAAAAAGGACTATGGCATTCGATCCTGGAATGCCAAATTACGCAATTACGCTGGTGCTGCTAAGGACTTTTTATAAGAGGCCAATCAATATCAATGAAAGATACTGACAATCCAGGAAACAAACTGGACTGGGAAGCATATTCAAGATATGAGATGCCACACAATATTCAAAAGTGGGAAGCCTACTGTAAAACGAGAATTTGGAATGGCCTTCATTGCGGATAGGGAGTTCAAATCGCATGTTATTTATTTTAAGGTAGTTAATGAACGGTTGCATGCGATCCGTATAAAAGCGAAGTTTTTCAAAACCTGGCTGATAAACGTACATGCCCTTACCGAAGAAAAGGACGAAGAAACGAAGGAAACTTTCTACAATCACCTGGAAAGACTAATCGACTCACTTACAGCATCGAGGCATCATTTTAAATAAATGCCCTTACCCGCCCCATCAACGAGCGCTCGTCGGAGGAGGACTGGGTAAGTACCGCGTATTGTAAATATTTAAAATTTTAAAGTCTTGGTTGTTTTTGTCATTTTCAATTTTCATATTTCCTTTGATCGTATATATGCTTCCAATGTTTTTCAAATACAATCAAATGTAACTTAATTGAGTTGACATTTCATTTATTTCAATTTTTAAATGGAAATACGCCACCTCGCATTTAAAATAAATGTTAAGTGGATCTATTATAATTTATGCAATGAAATCTAAAATTATTATATTATTATCATATTATAATTTACTTAATGAATGAATGAATGAAAAGAAACCTCGGTTTTTCTATTTCGCTGGACATTTGACCAGGTATGAACTCGCCACGTTGTCTGGCCCCTCCACTCATGAGCTAGCCATCGGGTGAGCTCACCCGTTCTCTTTGTTTTGCAGGTGCTCTTGCAGGGTAGAGTGGCCTTCCGCTTGAGTTTCCTATTTATGTTAAAGTGTTACGTGATTCCATCATATAAGACTTTAACATAAATTTGAAACGTTAATATTTTTCATTAAAAGGAAAAATTTATGCGAATTATGTGTGTATGAGTTTTTCATTTAAATGAAAATATGTGGCCACGTCTACAATGGACCTTGCTTCGGATGGGGGCGCGAGGGGGCACCGCTTCCACCTGGATGCCCCACTCTTATTAGGGGGTCGTAAGTATAGATAGTAAAGACAAGATCCTCTCAAGTCGCGTTCGCCAGGCCGAGTCTGGCATTTTGCTTTGGCAGGTCCTTTCAGTAGGTTACCTTGGACTCGACATCGTCGAACCGAGTCCTACGACCACTAAATTCGTGAATGCGGTTTGTAGTGAGCCCTTGTGCTGGGGAAAAGAACTCGCCCAACGATACCGCAATGCCAGCCTGCCAGCGCATTTACGCGTCCTCAGACAAGGCCAACTCCGGCGAGCGCCAACATCTTCGCTCGCTGAGGCAGCAGACCAACGCTGCAGTCCTTTGCGAACATTTATATCCACCCAATTCACTACAATATAATAGAATTGATACTCGTAGTAACGTACTGTGTCGAATCGTGCTTTGCTTTGATATCCCAGCCAAATTAGTCGGTCTTAGGAAAATGACAAGGACGTCCACAACCTCCTAAGTCCGATTCAATAACCATCTCACCGATGCTTTTGACACAAATATCGGACTCAAGCAGAGAGGTAGTCTGGCCCCATTGCTATTCAATTTGGCTCTGGAATCTATCATAAGAAAGTTACGTCTCGATGTAAGATGTAAGTCGAGCCAAATGGTAGCCTATGCTGACCACATCAACATTTTGTCACGGTCGTCAAAAACCGCTAAAGAACTTTTCTTAAAACTAGTAGAGCTACAAATCAGTGAAAATAAAACAAAGTTCATGACGCAGTTGAGGAAAAATATATCAAATGCCCAAAATATCACACTTGTCGAATAAAATATCGAAAAAGAGGGCGAATTTGTGTATTCAGGCGCTAAAATAACGAAAACCAGTAATGAAAGATCCAAAATACGCCGAAGAATACAGCTCGCAAAAATAAAATATTTTAGTCAGTTTTGACGATGTTAAAGACCAGCTGCATACAAAGGACAACAAAGCTCCAAGTATACAAATCCGTGATAAGACCTGTGTTATGCTATGGGTGTGAAACATGGACCCTAACAAAAGCATCCGCAAATATATTGAACGCCTTTGGGCGACGGGTCCTGAGGCAAATAATCGGAGCGAAGCTACAATAGATGGGGACCAATGGCGAATTCCATACAACCATGAGCTGTGTGAAATTTTTGACGAGCCGGAGGTCTCAACGATTGTAAGACTGCGAAATGGGCTGGATACATGAATCGTATGGACGAACAACAGATACCCAAAAAGATATTCGTTGGGAGAACTGAAGGCCGGAGACCAGTGGGGAAACCGAGGAAACGCTAGTCTGACTCGATCGACGAAGACAGTTAATAACTGCTCGGATTTCAAAATTAAAGGACGTGGTCAATGTACCGAGACAGTTGGAGGCGCTCCTGGCAGGAAACGAAGGCCTGAGAGGGGCTGTAGTGCTACAAAGAAGAGAAGAAGAAGATGTAAAAGGGTCGAGTGATCAATAAAAAGTCTAGCAATTAGAATGATTCTCTTCATTGCTATCGTCCGTGTGTCTATTGTGTGATGGTCTGAAGAGAAGAATAATACCCACGTCGAAACTACCTGCATTAAGCATTTTTTTCTTTGAAGATTTGCCAAAAAAATATTAATGCAACTCAATTAAATAGCTATGTACGAGAAATTTTCATAGTTCTTAAGAGTAGTCCAAGTATCTTCAAAACCTTATGCAAACTAAAATGACTCTCACATAATATCTGCAATTTGCAATAAAAACTTTTCTCTCTCAATTTACATTTCAAGTTTAACTCCTAATTTGAACTAACTTTTCTACATCCGGGTATACCCACAGAATATTTCTAATATGGAAATCATGAAAACCAACCATATGTGAAAACCATTTCTCGCTTTGTTTGTCCATTATTATGAGCTCATTTGCATACAAGTCGATTTGCCCAGAAGCACCTTTAAAAGAGCCTCGTAAAATCCAAGTAAATTTGAAAATTTTCCCCCAAGGAGACCCTCATTAATTTCAGTTCCATATCGAATTTCCTCTTCGGCTGTTCTCACATTCTCTTATGTCTCCCACTTTTCCTCTTTCCGCTTTCCTACAGCATCTTACAGATCCTTGTGAAATCTTAAACTAGCAAATCTTCGCTTCATTGTGGCTATTATATCCGCTCTCTTGATGACTTTTAAAAAGGACGAAGATGGCAAGGGAAAGGACACTGAATTTACCATTTCCATTAGAATTATATAATTTTTGTTGTTGCATTTTTGTGGCTTGCTTGCTCTTTGCAAGAATACGTTTTTTTAAAGAGGGATATTGTAGAATATTAGCGACTTGCTGCCGCGCCATAAGGATTAAAGGGTCAGGTGGGTGGTGAAATGTTTACAACGGGTCTTATGTGAAACTGTACATCATGACCATTTTAGGAGTGTACTTACTTGTTGGTTTTGTGACGGTTTTCGTCGTCATTGTCGCCATTTATTGTCGCCACTGTAGCTGGCTCTTGAGATGTTGTTTGTTTTTGTGGTAAGGATTTGGTGCAGTTGTTGAATATAAAAAGGTTTTATGATAACAAGGAGATAAAGATACATTTTTAGACGGAAATAGGTTTCCAATTATTTTCAAATTAATGTTTTGAGTGTTATACCTTTGTGATAGAAATTTTATTGAAAATTTATGAATGATCGTTATGCTTAAACTCGATATTCTTTAGGAAAAAACGTTTTTTATGGCAGCAAAGGCTATTTACGCTCTAAATGTGTACCTCTCAGGCGCTCAGGACGTCTGTAGAAGCTACTAAACATCTGCCCTTTTAACCTGATAACCTAGCCTGGAACCGTTTGATACACTCCAATAATAACTGAAGAGGTATTAAGTGCTGGTGGCACCAACGAAAGCCAGAACTACTTTGCGGCGCTGGATGGACTCCAACAGGACATGGAGGTAGACGAAGGTAATAAAGACGATAATTTTATCTTATATTTAAAAAATAAAAATAATGAAAGTAGAAATAGGGAGAAGAAACCAGCCCGTAGTTCTGCTGGTCCTCCTCAAAAAGTAGCCAAGAATACCGAGAAAGTTCCGCCAATTAATGTCTTCGGACAAAGCGGAAAGGACATGGTTCGGCTGTTGGCAGCCGAAAACAAGTTGACAAATTTCGAAATCAAGCGAATAAATTCCGAGAAGCTGTCAATTAGAACGAAATCACTGGTTGATTTCAAATCAGCGAAAGATGCTTTGAATTCTGGGGAGGTTCCGCACTTCACCTATACCCCCAAGAGCGAGAAGAACCAGACGTTCTTGCTGAAGGGCTTGGACTGCGGAGAAGATACCGTCGATCTTCTTCAGGTTCTCAAGAAAACGGCACCACAAATCGAGTTTATCTCAGTGAAAACATTCGCGACAAGAAGGTCGACGGTAGAAAAAAAAAACTTACCACTTTATTTGGTACAAATAACAAATAAGAGCAGTCCAAGCGCTCTTCAGCAAATCAGGTATTTAAATTTTCGAGTGGTGAGGTGGGAACGCCTCCAGAAACGAGAAATCAACCAGTGCTATCGCTGCCAACGATTTGGGCATTCGGCTGCCAACTGCGCCATGCATTACCGATGCGTTAAATGCAAAGACGTGCATGCTCCCGGTGAGTGCAAATTGGCTCAGACGGAGCCAAAAGAGAAGTTATATTGTGTGAACTGCGGTGTTTTTGGTCACCCAGCATCATATCGAGGATGCTCCCGATATCAGGATGCAAGATTGAAATCTGCCCCAAAACAAACACAAATACACCGCAGTGTCTTAGCTCCGAACTTCGTCAAGCCCGGAGTATCATTTGCACAAGCCGCTAGAGGACCAGCAGAAAATGCGGAAAATAGGGTAAATAATGTAAGTGGCAATAATGAGCTGCTTCTCAAAATTTATCAACAATTAAATTCCTTATCAGAGCGAATCGATAAACAAGATTCGAAAATTAACATTGTTTTTCAGCGTTTAGGACTTTCAAATGGCTCAAAATAAGTTGTCATCCAGCCACATTCCCACGGATAGGATTCGTCTCATCTCGATCAACGTCAACTCCATTGTTACTTTACATCGGCGTGATTATCTCCTTGAATTCATTGCCAGACAAAAGCCTGACATCCTGCTTCTAACCGAAACCCACCTCAATTCATGGCACTTCATGACATTCAAGGATTTTGAATTCGTAAGAAACGATAGGGTAATAGGTGATGGGGGAGGTGGCACCGGGATATTGGTACGAAGACCCTATCGTTTCCAAAATATTGAAAAAGTCGAATTCAAAAACTTTGAATTTCTTGAAGTGTCCGTTATCAAAATCTCACTGCCAGGTGGGGATAACCTCTTCGTTATCTCTGCCTATGCAACTGGTGGAACTGTTCTCAAGCTCAAGGAGGAACTCAATTCCTTGTTTGAAATACTCGAATTGAACAGGCTGCATAACTATTATATTCTTGCTGGTGACCTGAACGCCAAGCATACATCATGGCTGAACGCCACCAATAATCCAAGAGGTGTATTCCTGAAATCGTGGATAACAGAGAACCAAATTGAATACAGGTGCAATCTATATGGGTCGGAGTTCCCAACATACCCTAGGACAAATTCATATTTGGACCTTTGCATTGCTGACGCAAGACTCGAATTCAACTTTAATAGTCCTCAACGGAAACTGCAGGTGCTTCCTTATGATAGCGACCATAACGCAATCGTAATGGAAATCAATCATCACAGGGATGATTTCTTCCTCATTCCAGTTCAACATGAAAATCATCGGTTGAATTTCAAAAAAACAGACTGGGGAAAGTTTCAAAAGAAGTTTAATCGGGAGTACCAGAAGCAATGTCCCCCTTCTGATGGCGGCAACTCTTGCTCAATGGTTCCGAATGACAGAAATCTAACTAACGATGAAATAGATGTCTATTTGTCGAAGTTAGAGAAGCTGACGTTGGAAACGATTGAGAAAGTAGTTCCCAAGATTAAACATCGAAACAATATGGAAGGATATGAAACACCAACCATCGCAAGGTTGAAAAGATTGAAAAGCCTCCTTCTCACACGCGTCAACAATATTTATCGACGATTTTTGGACTACAACCATCCCTCGTTGTCTTTGTTGAAATTACATCTGAAGAATGTCCGGAACTTAATCCGGTCATACTTCAGGAGTGAGGTCAGCAATCAATGGGCGGAAAAATTGAGGGGTATTAGCCCACAGGACCCAGACGGCGTGTTCGCGAAAGTGAATAGCATATTCCGCAAGAAGTCTCGAGTGAAGGTATCGAATCTTGAAGTCACTAGTGATGAGATAAATCTTCTCGATAGGGCTGGTATCGAAATTGATAGTACGACTCCGGATAGAAATGGAAACAGGATTATTTGTGAAGGATTGGATAAACTTGCCCTGATTGGAACACATTTTGAATTGGTTCATCTACCAAACCCTGAGAGAGGGAACGAAATTTTTTCAGAGGTCGTTGAAGCAAAAGTTTCCGACTTCAAATCAAGCCTGAACGGCCAATCAATTCTTCATTTCAATGAAACATTAACATCTGACCTCATACCGAGCTTGAATCTTATTGATTATTTTGTCAGCTATGAAGACTTGTGTTTCATATTTCGCAGGGTAAACAACAAGAAATCATGTGGTAATGATGGTATTCCAAATGTAGTTCTCCGACATTTGCCGGAGGTTGCTATTAGGAATTAGTGCATATTGTTCAACAACATGTTGAGCAATTCATATTTCCCAAATGAGTGGAAAAAGGCTAAGGTATTTCCGATCTTGAAGAAAGGAAAAGAATCTTCATGCCCGAAAAGCTATCGCCCAATCAGCTTGCTGCCTAACATCAGCAAGGTGTTTGAAGTGATACTCAACAGAGCATTAAACGCCCACATTGAGGAAAATGAGTTGATGCCGAATTGCCAATTTGGTTTTCGTGCCAGGCATTCGACCACACATGCAATAACGAAAGTAACCTCAGACATCTGTTGGAAACTAAATGATAGACAATGTGTTGGAGCATGTCTCATTGATATGGAGAAAGCCTTTGATACGGTATGGTTAGATGGACTTATTTTTAAACTTCTTCAGGACAAGTTCCCCAGACACCTTGTCGCCATGATGTGTAATATGTTATACGGGAAATCGTTTGTTGTAACCGATGAAAATCTGACAACAATGCGCGAGTTCAAGGTCTTGAATGGTCTACAGCAGGGAACAGTTACTGCGCCTCTGCTCTTCTCAATCTTTATTCGCAAGCTATTGAACGGCTTTGATTTTAACGTCTCGCCAACGCGATCATTGGTAGCGTTTGCTGATGATCTGATCATCTACACGGCTGACCGAAAAGCTACAATAGTTCAGAGCAATCTCCAAAAAATGTTCAATGATGTACAGCTGTACACTGACAATTGGCGAATGAAAATCAATGCGCAGAAGTGTGAAACAATCTTGTTTCGGACAACGCTGCAGGGGGTCAGTCAAGACCTGAAACGTAATTGGAAAGATTTCCACATCATGGCTGGCGAGGGTAGTTCAGAACGAATTCCACATAAATCCTGTGTTCGATACCTCGGTGTTTATCTCGATCAGTATCTGTACTATACTGAACATGTGAAAATCATGCTCAGTAAAGCACTTAAAGTAGTCATGGCCCTTCGAAAACTCTTTCATTCCAGATACATTGATCAAAAGGTCAAAATTATCTGTTACAAGACACTGGTTAGACCAGTTTTGACCTATGGATGTCAGATCTGGTACAACCAGAGTGCTAGTACTATGGAAAAATTAAGAGTTTTCGAAAGGAAATGTCTTCGTGCATGTACTGGTTTGTACAGAAAGCCTGAGACGGATTGGAAACATTATATATCGAATAGAAGAATTTATCAAACTGCTGAAGTGACTAGAGTCGATATCTTCATATTGAAGCTTCTTCGGAATCATATCGCAAGATCTGTGACTGTGAGTGAAAACCCTTGGATTTCACAGCCGTTCCACCCTACAGACGGGTATATAGCGACTTGCCTCGCTACTGGCTTCATTCCTCCAGAAGCATTCGTGTATTTGGACATGAATGGATATGTTTTTGATTCTGACGGCGTCCCAGTCATATATCACATATATCGACGGGCCACCGATAAGAAGATAAAATATCCTCCGAATTTGAGTTCACGAGACCAACGATTTCAATGGAGATACTCATTTGCTAGATTCGTTGAAGCTGATCGAGTTGAGACGGCGCAACCCAGGTATTGGTGGCTGAATGACAATGTCTAAATTTTTCGTGTTTGTTTTCAGTTTTGGTGTTTTTCGTTATTTAGTTTTTGAGTTTCAGCTCATTATTGCTACATTTAGTATTGTTATGTATTTTTGTTAAAATCAGGTATAGGTTAGGTATATGTAATGTTTACTATATTCCGTTAGAGATAAGATTAAACACTTAGGTTAGGAACATTGTTATAGTATTTTTAGTATAAGATAAAGTTTTTTTGATTGTATTTTATTAGAAATAAGTTACAACATATTAGGTGTAGGATCAAAGTTTCACTGTTGTGTATTAATTATAAATAATTTTTGGATAGTGTTGGTTGGTTTTTTCTCCTTTTTCCAATTGAATTGTAAAAATATGTAATAATCGTAATTAATTGCATTTGCTATAGTTTTTTTTTTTTGATGAAATGAGTTTATGATAACGTACAAATTTAGAGAGCCATTTGGGCCATTAAGTTTTTTGATTGTTATTATTTGGAATTTGCTTTATATTCTTTTAAAATTTATAACGATGAGTATTAAATAAAGCGCTTTTGACTTTGACTTTGACTTCGTTGTTGAATATAAAAAGGTTTTATGATAACAAGGAGATAAAGATACATTTTTAGAGGGAAATAGGTTTCCAATTATTTTCAAATTAATGTTTTGAGTGTTATACCTTTGTGATAGAAATTTCATTGAAAATTTATGAATGATCGTTATGCTTATACTCGATATTCTTTAGGAAAAAACGTTTTTTTTTCGGCGGCAAAGGCTATTTACGCTCTGAATATGGACCTCTCAGGCGCTCAGGACGTCTGTAGAAGCTACTAAACATCTGCCCTTTTAACCTGATAACCTAGCCTGGAACCGTTTGATACACTATTTCGGGCTAAACCTTGTTTACTAGGTCGTGAGGTGCCTTCAAGTTGGGAGCTCACTCTTCTCACGGGAGGGGAGAAAAGAAGAAGGATTGCTAGAAAAATCATCCTCCAACTCCATCATCCACTGCTGCTGTGAGCCATTTTTATCTTTTAGAATTACCTGAACATAATGTGGCACATGACACTTTTTGTCAAACATCTCCCCGATCAGACGATCTAAGGAGAGCTCTTCTGTTTCTTTGAAGAAGTCTTAGCTTGTCCCATCTTTTGCATACAAAGAATGTGTAGCGGTTTACATCGTATCTGTAAGTGGTTTGGATAGACATATAAAGGGTTATTTTGGATAGCCCGCTATTTCAGTAAATGTCACTTTTGAAGCTGTTATTTTTTGACATTTGACAAGTAGGAACCACGCTTCAACAACGCATTGAAATTATTAAAATTCACTATAAAAATGGTGAAAATTTGGCAATACAGAAATTGGTGGAAAAATTCGAACTGCTGGGACAAATTATAGATGTGAAGAATAAAACCCGTGCACGTCACTCAAGAACAGCCGAGAATATTGCTGCTGTAGCCGAAAGTGTTGAAGAAAACCCAGGTTTGTCCATTCCTCGTCGTTCTTTAAAATCAGGCATTCCACAAACGTCATTACACCGTATTTTGCAGAAAGATTTAGGTCTTAAGGCTTATAAAATTCAGTTAACACAAGAACTCAAGCCGGCCGATCATCATCAACGTCGTACCCTTGCTGATTGGGTCCTTGAAATGCATGAAAATGATCCGGAATTCCATCGAAAAGTCATCTTGAGTGATGAGGCCCATTCCCACCTCGGTCGCTTCGTCAACAAGCAAAATTGACGCATCTGGGGCTTGTAAAACCGAAGATTTATTGTTGAAAAGCCTCTGTATCCTCAACGTGTGACTGTTTGGTGGGGTTTAGGTCCGGCGGAGTCATTGGACCTTACTGTTTTGAAAATGAGGCTGGAGCGACAGTTACGGTGAATGGATTGCGCTATCGAGAGATGATTAATGATTTTTCATGGCCGGAATTGGATGGTATTGATCTGGACAACGTTTACTTTGAACAAGACGGCGCTACGTGCCACACAAGCAACGAAACCATTGATCATTTTCGGGAAAAGCTTCCGGACCGTGTTATCTCTCGAAGAGGTGATCACAATTGGCCACCGAGATCTTGTGATTTAAGACCTTGCGACTTCTTCCTTTGGGGCCATGTGAAAGAAAAGGTCTACGCCAACAGCCCAGCGTCGATTCAAGACCTCAAAGATAGAATTCGTGAGGCTATCGAGGACATAGGGCAGCCGCTTTGCGATTTGGTTGGAAAATTTCTTGAAAAGGACGGTCCTGTAAGCGTGGTCGTGGTGGTCATTTGCCTGATGTTATTTTCCTGTATTAACAGCATGCCTTCCCCTTTATAAAGAAATAAACATCCGAAAATTTATATTAAAAAATTGCATTTTTCTTTTAATATCAAAATAACACCTGTTATTGGAAAACCCTGTATAGTCGCGGTGATGCTCGAATCGGTTGACAAATGGAACCAGGTGGTACATTATGTTCGGGCAGTCCTGAAAGGTAAAAGTGACTCACAACAGAAGCGAGCGTTAGGGCTGGGGGATCGCTTGTCTGGCAGTTCCTCTTCTCTCCCCTTCCGCTAGAAAAGGGATCCCCCAGCATGAAGGCGTCTCACGGCGTAACAAAACGAGATCTGGCCCGAAGTAATGTGTCAACGGTCCCAGGCTTGGTTCTCAGGTTGACAGGGGAAGTGTTTAGTAGGTAGTCCAGTCGCCATCTTGCGAGCATGGGAGTTCCGCACTCTGTGCGTCAATGGCATTCACCTCCCAACCACAAAAAAAGACTGCCTATCCCTGTAGCGATGGCTCCCCAAGCCATCACATTACCTCCGCCGTGCTTGACAGTAGGAATCAAATTGTTGCTGTCTAGAGCCGTGTTATTTTTCCTCCATACTTTACTGCTACCATCGCTTCCGAAAATGTTGAATTTGGACTCATCGGTGAAAAGGACGCGATTCCAAAAATCATTATCCTTGCCAATATCGGTTTTTGGTGGATATTAATGGCTTTTTACGTGGAGTTCTGCTTTGAAACCCATTAATATTTAATGCTCTCGTGACGGTTCTAGCATGGACATCCTTTTTCTTTTCCGGAGTCCCTTGTTTCGCCAAAACTGGAGCACTTATTTTCGGATTACTGTTCCTTCCTTCTTTTAGAATGAAACTAATATCTCTGCACGACAACTTTTTCGGTCGGCCAGTTCCCGGCTTATTTTCAATGGAATCACTGCTTTCAAAGTTTTTGATGATTGTATACACAGAAATTCGTTTAACTTTCGGTAATTTCACGATTCCCGAGCATAATTTATTGTCTTCTTTATGCTGTACGAGCAAATTTCGGATATCAATAGAAATTTTTATTTTCGCGATGACATTTTGTAGTCCTAACAGTAAGAAACTAGCGATAAAACTAAAACAGAATTGCAGCAGTACTTAAACAGAATGACAATAAGAGCAAATAAATATTGATCACGTTCCCATACGTTTAGTTTGAATTTTTTGTGTAGAACTGAGCCAGCACTGACTATCGTAGACCCCGTTTGCAACGCACTTTAGAAACTGGATTGCGTTATCTCGACGATCAGAAACCACTGTTGACGGCAAGCACAGGGCTCGCCAATGAAACCACCGTTGACGGCATTGGGGGAGCACATTGGAAAGGTCGACGGGAAAACGTCTAGCGAGGCTCGTGTGGCCTGAAAAAGAGAATTAGCTAAAACATCCGAAAGAATACGGAGACAGTAGCGAATCAAGCGACATTAATCAATCGAATTTCCTTCTATTTCCATCTGAATCCAGTTGTAAAGTGTCGACAAACATCGTGTGCCTTAGAATTGGGCGCCATAACATTTTCAACTAAGTGCAATTTTGCAAACAGTAGAAAATTCACTTTAGAAAAGCATGCTCATTCGATTAAAAAGTTTTTTGCCCGGTGCTGGAAATCCCACGGTGTTTGCTTTACCAGTCCGAGAGGTGAACGTGTAAATCATTTTGCATTAACGATAAAAACGAACGCGATATGCAACGCTAAAGGCTTTAACTTTGACTGGTCAAGAAGGAAAATACCCAGAAAAACATTCCTCACAACTGGTTCGCAGACTGTTGCAGTATTGGGCGCGCACAAATTCATGCTTTTGTTTATCAATAGGACGGTGTTGGTCGGACCAATTGCACGCACAGTAGCCTAGTGAAATGTGTCAGTGGTGGCGTTTTGTATACACCCATTATATGTGGGTGTTAAGCGCGATTTTAATCACACCTTGAATGCGACTTTCGCTTTTGTGTATGTGGAGTGCTGTTTTGTTCAGGAAAAATCAATGGGTTCCGCACACAAGTGCATCCCTTCGGTTTAAGACACTGCATTAGAGCGAGAAAGGACCGATGCAATGGAGCTTATTGGCTTATTTCCCGGAACATTAAAATTATTGGCCGCGAACCATAACACGCGACATTATCTTACAATAATTGATACCGTCCTGAAAATGAAATCTAATCTTATGTACGCGTTCTCGGAGCACCTGGGCGTGGCTCATCAAAAGCCGACGTGCGGCCACGAACAAACTCGTTGAACCAATTCTTGACGGTCGCCATCGAAGGAGAAAAGTCACCGTACACAGCATCCAAGCGATCTTTAATTTCGCTGAGCGTTTTCCCTTCCAAAAACAAGAATCTAATCACTGAACAATATTGTTCTTTTTTCATTTTTGTACAACCGACCGACACGCTCGCTTCCAAAGGCTATCAAAACAAAACTAATGAAGGGAATTGACTGAAGCTTTGAGACAGTAGACTATTAAAAGAATGTACTGCACGATGGTAAAACTTTTTTGTAATAGCAGCGCCATCGGGCGGTGAGGCTAAGTACTTGTTGAATGACCCTCGTACGTGCTGATATTAAAAGCTTTCTGCGTTGGGAGTTTTGAGAGCTAATAGAAATTCTTTGAATCGCAGTTTTAATATATGCCTAGTGATACAGAGCAAGTACTGAAAGTAAATTGGATAGTGAACAAATTGGATAGTAATACTTTAAATACCCATAGGCCTTACTCACCCCGTCAACGAGCGCTCTTCGGAGGAGGATTGGGTAAGTACCCTTTACTTTTTGATAAAGTTGAAATGCGACAATGTAGCTTAGCACAACGATAATTAATGAATTAGAATTCGCAAGTCTCTTTTTTACAATAACTTTTTTTATATTGTCGCGTGTTGCGGTTCGCGGCCGATAAGTTTAATGTTCCGGGAAAGTGAAAACGGACTGTCTTTTAAATTAAGTTGAAAGAGTTTATTTACTAAGGATGCACATTAATTAATTTCCCTATTTTACTACTCCCACTTTAATTTACTTTTCACTTTTATTATCAATTTATGTTTCAACTGCCTTCAAATATATCACAAAGATCTTTTACTTCACTATCATTCAATATCGCTTTCAATCCGCGCTCTACTCTTATCGTAGTTTTACTATCGCAGCTTTTACCACTACCATATCCCTCATTCATTCAGCTCGAATTTATATAGGGTCTCTAGTCATTCAATCCATTTCCCGTATATTGGCGAATGTTCTGACGAGAACTACCTGGGATTTTCGAGGAATTCTGAATACCCACAGTGACGTCACTTGTTTACTTTCAGATATTGATCATGGATCTGCTTGGTCCATTCTTGTGCGTTCGGGTACATGCTTTTGACGTCATTCGTTTACTTTTCTTGGCTGCTTCTTTTCAATCAATATTGATCATTATGTTATTAAAAGTTGCGACAACAATTGCAATAGTAGTTCACAGAATTGTGTGGACATGTAACACTGCCCCCACTGCAGTTCTTTTCGCCCCGAAAAGATGTGTCGCCAGTTGTCTGCTTGGATGTAATATGGGGCGAAACGGTCCAGGTGCACGATTTTCATTTAGCTCTCGGCTTACGGTGTTCCTGTATGCGATATACGACGTCCTTGATTCGCTTTGTAACTCGGTATGGTCCCTCCCAATTATATATATAGTTTTTCTTTATTAGAATGTATGCGGTACATAGGCCTTACAATATAGTAGGTGTTCTGACAAAGTAATTTCATCATCGTTTGAACATCAATTAAAACTACGTGTAGCATCGTATTTCTATGTGAATATTACAATTAGTTAGAGAAAAATTTCTGCAAGAACCAAAACGATCAAAAGCTCCTTATAAAAAAAGTTTGATGAAAAAACCTACAATCTAATAAGAAAACGAAATTCTTTGCGGCGTAAATGGCAAAAAACCCACATTAGGTGTCTCAAAATTGGTATTAATATCGTCACTCTAGCAATTAAGAACAAAATTAAGTAGCTCCGGAATCCCTCCCAATTATGCTCCAACTTTGGATACCTACTGTTCCGCCGTTGTGGGTTGTATAGCCACACCAAGTCATCTTGCTGGAACCGAGTAGAATTTGCCTTTAGATCATATCTGGTCTTGATGCGGTCAGTAGCTGATTCGAGGTGTTTTCGCACTATCCGATGTACCTGGTTTAATCATTGCCTTAGCTCACTTGCGTACTCCGAGATCGTTTGGGTTTTCTCAGGTGGTGTTCCGAACTTTATATCAGCTGGCAAACGAATAGTCTTTCTTTGGCTGGAGCTTGGCCCGTCGATGCATGTTTGGCAGCTCTATACGCCATCAAGAATAATGGGATGTGCCGGTCCCAGTCCCTTTGGTTCTCGTCAACCATCTTGGCAAGATGTTTATTGAGCGTGCCGTTGAAACGTTCGACCATTCCATCGGATTGGGGATGCAGCGGTGTTGTCCTCGTTTTCCGTATTCCCAGCAGCTCGCACATTTCGCCAAAAACTAGTGACTCAAAGTTTCGGCCTTGATCCGAATGTAGTTCGCAAGGTACGCCGTACCTACTGACCCAATTTAACACTAGCTGTTCGGCTACAGTAGTTGCTTTCTGGTTGGGAATGGGGTAGACCTCGGGCCACTTGCTGAAATAATCGGCTACAACCAGCGTGTATCGATTTCCCCATTCAGATTCAGGGAAGGGTCCTGCGATGACAACAGCAATCCTTTCAAACGGTACACCCACGTTGTAGGTTTGCATTTGTCCTCTCAGCCGTCGCTTTGGACCTTTGAGGGAAACGCAAATTGTGCATCTACGGCACCAGTCCTCTACGTCTTCTCGAGCGTGGAGCCAGTAAAACCTTTCCCACAATTTTGCTAAAGTCTTGTTAACACCAGGTTGCCCTCCTGAGGATCGTTCGTGCATTTCCTTAATCACATCTGGATTCGGCTTTTGGGAATTATAGTTTGCATCCCATAGGAGCTGCCATCCACCGTTTCCCACTTCCGCCACCCTCCACTTGAAGGGAGTTCCATTGTGCCCAATAACTTTTCAGGGTTGTGCCATGCATCGAAATGTCGCTCGGTTGTCTCCTTCCATACGAGTAATGGTCCGATCTCTTCCTCGGCTAGCTGGTTATTTCAAATCTCCTCCAATGGCCAACCTTCATCGAATTCCGCCGTTATCACTCGCAGATCAACGGTCGGCTTCTTTTCCTCGATCCGTCGGCAATGCTTGCAGTTAGCTGGACATGGACGATGAGAATAGAGCGTCAGCATTTCGATGAACACTGCCCTTCCGATGAACAATTTTGTAATCGTATGACTGCAATCTTTTGATCCATCTCGCAACTTGTCCCTCGGGGTTTTTGAAGTTAAGCAGCCATCTCAGCGATGCATGCTCTGATTGAAGAACAAATTTCTGGCCATATAGGTACTTGTGGAACTGCTTGGTGGCGTCTTTTATAGCCAATAGCTCCTTCCTGGCCACGCAGTAGTTCCTCTCACTTTTTGAGAGAACTCGACTGTAATACGAGAGGACTCTTTCTTCGCCATCGATCTGCTGGGAGAGTACAGCTCCAATCCCGCCGTGGCTTGCATCGGTGTGAACTACAAACATTTTTCCGGGTTTTGGATATACCAGCACGGGTGATTCACACAGCTTCTCCATCAAGGTCTCAAAGGGTGCCTGGCATTTTTCATTCCAGACATACGGACGATTATTCTCGGTTAGCTGATGAAGAGACTTACTTATTTTGGCAAGGACTTTGACAAATCTTCGATAGTAGATCGCAGGACCCCGAAATCTTCGTAGTTGGCGCTTGTTGTTTGGTCTTGGCCAGCTTTTCACGGCATCAATTTTCTCAGGGTCTGTTTTAACCCCTCCCGCTGATACAACGTGTCCCAGGTATTTTACTTCAGCTGGGGAAAGGGTACACTTGTTAGGACTTAGTTTCAGATTTGCCAGTCGCAATAAGGAGAAAACCTTTTCTAAGTTCCGCACATGCTCTTCGAACGTTCTCCCGATAACAATGATGTCATCTAGGTACACCTACAGGTCTTCCAGGTTAGGCCTTGTAGCACGTATTCCATCAGGCTTTCGAAGGTGGCTGGAGCGTTGCAAAGCCCAAATGGCATCAACACAAATTGCCACAACCCGGTCCTAACTGAAAATGCGGTCTTCTCTCGATCCTTCTTGTCGATTTCTACCTGCCAGTAGCCACTCTTGAGATCGAGTGTTGAAAACCATTTTGCGTCGGCTAAAGTGTCCATGATGTCGTCGATGTGTGGAAGCGGGTAACTATCTTTCTTAGTGACGTCGTTAAGCTGCCTATAGTCGACACAAACACGAGTGCCTTTTTCTTTACTAGAACTACTGGCGCGGCCCATGGACTGACAGAAGGCTCGATAGCATTCCATGTCCGAGATCAGTGCGCTCACTTCTTCTTGTTTGGTTATAGGAAGACGTATCGGTGCTTGTCGAATCGGCTTGGCTCCCTGTCTATGACTTGAGCCACGATACTCGTTCGGCTTTGGTCATCCGGGCTTATTGAGAAGATATCACTGTACTTGGTGACCAGATCAGAGGTTTGCTTGAATAGCTGCACTGGCAATTTAGTCTGCTCCAATATTGCAGACGTGAGTTCCCGGGCTTTGTCTATGTCTTGCCTTCTTTTCCAATGACTGTCGTGAGTAGCTTCCAAAGAGGTGATGATGGAAACGAGCTGGCAACTGCCGATGACTCTTCCCGCTTTGATGCTCGTGGTTGAGTCTGCGGTTTTAAGGACTCTAACGGGCACGTATCCGTTCCTTATAGATCTTACAAAGCTTCGTCCTACAATCAAACTGCGTAATGCCGACGTCTTCGTTGGCTCTATCAGATAAGATCGATGGTCTCCAAAATCACCATCAAGCTTGGCCCATACAATGCTCTCGGAAGATTTCGATACATCAGTGTCGCTACATACTACCACATTAATCTTGGGAATTCGGACGCTGGGATCCAACATCAATACTTCGATATTCCGCCATTTCAATACCCGTTTGCCCAAATCCAACGTGATTCCATGTGGTCGCAGAAACCCCATTCTGAGAATTCAGTCATCCATAATGTTCGCGACCAGAAAATTATGTCGGAACGCAAGGCCTCCCAACTGCATCTGGAGGTTGACCTCTCCATGGACAGGTGCAGTTTCTCCCTTAGCTTTTCGTAGTGAGGAAATCCTGCCCTTTTAAAGTAGTTGTTGCCTCACTAGGTCTGATCGGATAATCGATCGGGTTGCACCAGTGTCGATTGTTATGGTGCAATGTTCTCCGTCAACTTGACCCGGAAGGTATAAGTCTGCTTCTCCACGATGTAGTCTTGACACGGTGATGGTGGTGCTGGGGGCGTCGATCCTCCTAGCCAACCTCTGCCCCACGAAGTTGGCTCCCTCAGTTTGAAGGGGCTTCCATTCTGGGCTCCTGACTCGGTCTGGATCTCCTCCTAGCTGCACACCCTGGACAATAGCCCGGTTTTATTCGCTGCTTGCAGTCTCTTTGCAGGTGCTCCTTCTCTCCGCGATTCCAGCATCTAGGCGCACCATGTACCTGTGGCTCTCGCTAAATTTCGGCGCGCACACACCTGCACTCGTCTGTCACTACCTCGCGAACCCGGGCAGTGGTACGAGTCACATTGCCAGTCCGTCTTTAATCGTTTGCTTTTGAGCTGAACGCACGGCTTTTTGCAATTCCTGGTCCTCTAATGCGCTGATGAATGCTTCTGTTACTGCGTCATTTCGATGTTCCGGGTCGTAAGCTGCGTAAGCCAAAAGTGCCAGTCGCTCAATGTCTTGGGCTTGCTGCGGTAGAGTTTCGCCAGACTTCTGCATCCGATGCCAAAGCTGTGACCGATAAATCTGCTTCAGATGATCGTCTCCATAACGCATGTCAAGCGCAATTAACTCAACGGGGTTAGTCTGCAAAAGCTCGTCAGCTGGGTCTCTTAAAGCAAGAAGCAATGCAGTTGCAGTTGATTCTCCTCGACCTGGTAAACCTTTTCCTCGACGCATTTAATTAGGTTGTTCAGACCACTGAGCTCCGCTTTTATTTCGGTTGACAAATCTGTCTTGGTTTCGATTTCTGGTTGGTCTAGCTTCTTTGATTGCTCCTCCAGATTCTGTGTAATGTCTGTCTTGATTTCGAATGACTGTTGTTGCTGCTCTTGCTGCATCAGCATCAACATTTGCACCATTGCATTTTCTGGTTCCTTTGATTTTGGTGTTTCTGCTTCTCCCTTAAACTCCGATATGGTCAATTCATTAATTTTTAAATGTAAGCTTCGTGGCATTTTGGTTTTTTTTTCGACAGTTTCCACGTTACATTTCACTATTGTGCACTTTAAAAATATTTAAAAGTTTTCACTTTCAAAATTTTCATTTTCACTTCTTACACCAATGTCGCGCTTTACGGTTCACGACCGATAAGTTTAATGTTCCGAGAAAGTGAAAACGCACTGTCTTTTAAATTAAATTAAATTGCTTCTACCTGGATGCCCCTCTCTTATTTGGGGGCCGTAAGTATACATTGTAAAGACGAGATCTTCTCGAACCTCGCTCGCTTTCACCAAGCTTGATTTGGCAATCTACCCCTTTAGTAGGTTACCTCGATACTGTCAAACCGAGTCGTTTTATCCCCTAATTCGTGAATGCGAAATTGTTTTGTAGTGGGCTGTTGTGCTGGGGAAAATAACCCGCCCCACGACCGCAGTGCTAGTCTGCCAGCGCATTCACGCGTCCTCAGATAAGGCCAGTTTCGGCGAGCACCAAAATCTTCGCTCGCCGTGGCAGCAGACCATCGCTGCAGTCCTTTACGGACATTTATATCCACCCAATTCACTACATCTCCCTTAATTCTGATTTGAAACGTTTTTATCTGTATTATAAACGTTACTGAAAAATGTGCATCAATGGGTTTTTGATTAAAGCCCAATGAAACGATATCTCAATCGTCGTAGACTTTTGTCCGTCACTGTATACTAGAAAAAATTATTTAATTTTCAGTGAGTTTCCTGATATGTACACAGATCATGCTCAAAAACACAGGATTTTTTCATACGAATTGCTATGTAATTTCTATCAAACCCCTTGCAAAACATTAATTCGAGCTATGGTAGCCCAGTTTTATAAAGGATATTGGAAATTGAAATAAATTTGGCCGATTTTCAGTCAACAAAAATTTCCACCTATTTTTTTTTCCAGTTCTGACAAGCAGTTTATCAAATGAAAAAAAATAATTTGAAAGTTACGTTATCAAATTAGATGATTTGCGCTGGTGTGAAAGCAGTATAAATTTATCATCCTTTGAGCATTTACGCATAAAATTGTAATGATGGATAAAAATTTGCTTCCTTCCCTTCAAAACAAAACTTATTAAATATGGAAAAGGATAAATTGAAAAATTTCAAAGGAAAAAAAATACATTTTTCAGTGTAATGTATCCAATATCGATTCCAATACATCCACTAGCATCAAAATGAAAAAAAAAGAATACACCGAAACGCTATATCCACCAAATGTATCCCATTATGGCTTTATTTCGCCTTCAACTTGCCCGTCTGTTATAACTCAATTCGTCGAGAAGGCAGCAAGTGAGTTCTATACACAGGATCAACTTTCACCAGTGATTGAATACATAATAATGCCACTAGGACATTTTCTTGTTGCCTTACGCCGGATAACTCCCACCCGACACTTAGCATAGACTTCAGCAAAGCCTTGAGGATATGAATGGAGTCTCAAAAGAAACGTTAAACCGAGAGCAAGCTGGAAGACATGTGAACATATTTTCGCTTTCAGTGCTGACATTGTTATCATTCTATCACGAATATTATGAAGAATAGTAAACCACCTTCCGAGGTTGGGTCATTTTTATGAGCGACAAGCTTAACCTCCCCCCTCTGTACTATTTCTGCAAAAAGGACTATAGGGAGTTTAAGCTCAAAGATTCGACGAGCGTACTCGTACGTCGTTGTCGAATAAACTTAATAAATGCTAGATAAAGTGCGTGTTTGTTATCCTAATGTGAATATTTGTTGTGATTTCGTGCCTTTTTCCCGGCAAGCGTCCCAATTTTGGCTGGTTAGAGGCGTGACAAATCTTCCGTGTGATTTCTACATAAGTCACGAACAATGCATGTCCGGCATTTATATCATATAAGCATAAATACATAACTCCGTTAACAAAAAAGCATAAACTTATGAGAAAGCGTTTTTCTTTATGCTTTCTCGAAAAAAAAAGAAATGCACACTGTAGACATGTTTTGTGTCTAATATTAAAGGATTTGTCAAGTCTATTAAATGAGACTGAATTGTGTGGTAAAGTACGTTTATATCAGCGAGAGGTCTAATTAGTTGCTTTATCCTTTTCAGTGTCTAGGATTAGCATGTACAATGTATTAAGACAAAGTGGCTTTTCTTAGAACTTAATATTTAGTTTGTCTGGTGAATTAAGAGCACACATGCCTACGGATTCGTAATTGGAGTTACGGAATAGAGGAAGGGAATATGGAGTAATTAACTTGGCCTCTAAATATATAGAAAGGATCACAATGGCAAATGCGTGATGTGTAAGTCTTATTGAAAACTCTGAGCAAATGTGAAAGCAAAGGATAGAAGCAACTCAAACACAAATTAACTCGTCTAAGCCACCTTGGTTGTGCTTCGAAAAAACTTCAATCCAAATATTGTTTTACACGCAAACTACCCTAGCGAGTTGACTAGAAGTACGTGAATACAATTTTAAAAATACTCAAAGCCACGTAAATAGATTGTGCCACAGAATAGATACATCCAGAATGTTAGCCTTGCATTCAACCCAAATGAATCACGTGGTTTCGGACTTACTTTTCAGTCAATTATTTTGTGTATTTGACATCCGTAAGCCAATGCTCTTTTTCCTTGAAAAGTCGTCGGGCCTTGTTTTTCGAGTGAGCAGACGCTTTTCGACTCCTTTGAGTCACTTACTTTCCTTGTGTGATTTTCATTTAGAACATGTTTTTGTATGGATCCGCCAAATTGCAACGGTTTCATGGCCACCAGGCATTTGTATGGATCCAGGAAATTGCAAAGATTTCATGGCCACCAGGCAATTTGAGCGAATTTATTCGA
Organism: Odontomyia ornata; assembly: GCA_963969285.1. Lineage (NCBI taxonomy): Eukaryota > Metazoa > Arthropoda > Insecta > Diptera > Stratiomyidae > Odontomyia > Odontomyia ornata. Next base: position 290,381,232 of record OZ017740.1, on the reverse strand, counting down.
ACCTTTCCTTTTATCTACGTCTCTTCTATGGATTCTGTAATAAAATTTTTGCGAAACTTCCGTTTATTCACAGTAAATTTTTATTTAGCAGTATACGGCTATCAACTTGTAGTAATCAAACAGTCCGCCTAGGCAAAAAAAGACAATAGGAGTGGAGGAGAAAAGAAAAGAGACGAAAATGTGATTATTGTGAAATCGTCTTCAATTCTGTGTAATTCACTGTTTCGTGTTCTAGTGTTTTAATTATTTAGAATTAGAAAAAATGACTAGAATAAGAAAAAAATGACTATTGTATTGTATATCAGAAAACTCTGCAAATAATTTATCAGACGATCAAATTTCGTTTGATGCAATTATTCGAGTACTATCCCTTCGCGTGCTAAGGATAGAGCAAGAATAGAGGATATTCGTAATGATTATTATCGGTAAAAATATCCTAGCATCGAAGACGGCACATTGCTGAAAATTCCCGGAGTTCCAGGTTACAAAAAAACCAAAATGTTTCATTTATATTTAACATGTTTTACATCAACCCTAAATCCCAGCATATCCTCATCATGGGGCGAAATAAGAAATAAAAACCTATCCCTTCATAGCATTCTTTAGTATTTTGTGTTTATTAAATGTGTACCAAACCGTCTGGTGATTTAAATCTAAATGAGTTAAAGAACCGACCAAATGGCACCAATAAACAAGTTGGGTAGACAGACCTATGCTCATGTCAGAAGGGTTTTGTACTCAACTTACAAAATGCAGTAACCAGCAACGAATACCTGTAAAATCAAGAAACACGTCAGGTTCGAGGATCATACTATTATTAACAAAGTTGAAAGAATTTTGACTTCTGAGGTATTTGTTAAAGTTATACCCATAAATATCTCGCTTGATAATTATTTCAAATTTTATAGATCATGGGTGCCCATTCGCGAGGGAGGAAACACATTTTTCATGTATTTCCCCCACTGTGCCCCCACTGAAGCAAAAACTGTCAGTTTAAGAACTGTTTTGAAAAGCTCTCATAGAGAACTTTCATTTGATACTCATATCGGCTACCTTTCATGCAATTTTTTCAGGCGCTACTCCTCTGTACTGTAATCATCGATTCATGGCCAGTTTTTCGAATCTTAGAATGGTTACAAAGCCCTTTTGCTAGAAGCTCTGTCCTGCCTCTTCGACTTTTTTCAATTGTATGTACTCATCTTCATGATACCTATCATTCCTGAAATTTTCATGCAAATCCTAGCAAAGCTGTAGTGTCTAAGCCGGTAAGAAGCGCATATGGCTCCATGGCCATATGCTTCCATAGTAATACAAGGCACATTGTTCCATAGTAATACAGGAAAATTCAAATCGCTATAACTTCGTTATATACCATTCGATCTTTATGAAACTTTCAGAAAAGATCAATCTTATAAATAGTCATCTGTTTGCTAAATTTTATTGAATTTAAGGGTACCGTTTAAATTTTATTCAAGAAAACATAAAATCGATAAATCATACTATTACTAACAAAGTTGAGCGAATTTCGACTTCTCATGTATTTGTTGTTGTTGTACTCATAAAGGCCTACATTCATGATTTTTTTCAGATTTTTCGGATGGAAGGTGTCCAATCGCGAGGGGGGTACACGAAAAGTTCGTACATCTCCCCTTCCCCTGCCCCCCTCGGTACTTATAAGGCAATTCTTAGAATTGTTTTGAAAAGATCTCATTGAGACCTTTCCAATGACACCCTACTCGACTTCGAATGGTGAAAATTTTATTCAGGGGTCGCCCCCCCCCTATATGGGGAGACCCCCTTAAACCCCTTTGAAAAATTTTTCTACCCTTGAACTTTCAAGAAGTCACCACTTCTGACCTTTCCACAAAGTTTCATAGCTGTAGCCTCTATAGTTTCGGAGAAAAAGTGCAGTGACATACAGACGGACGGACGGACGGACAGACGGACACAGGTCGTGATTGCAATAGGGTTTTGTATTTTAGTACAAAACCCTGAAAATGCTAAACCGACGCGAAAGCGAACAGGTACAGTACCAAAAGTGACGTGAATATCTCCAGGATCAGCGTCATTATTTGTGATGCCACATTCTACACATCCGAAATTATCGAGCTAGAACGAAAATCCACATTCCATATTATCAGGCTCGCCGCACAAAAATACTGAAATTGTCGCTCCAACAAAAAGAGAGTTAAACAAATTCAAGGACTATTTATTATCAGTGGCTGAATCCTCTACGACAAATGCGAATTCATCAAAGCGATCTAACAGCAACGAGCAGCCGTATACAAAGCAATTGGATATCACGTGCTATAAATTGGATAATTTAAACTTGCACGAGAATCAAAGATCCTGTTGGCCGGTTGGACCATTAGCGGGGCACAGCCCCCCAAACAGAGATTACAACGGCGATATTCAAACAACCATTACATCCTCCAACATACATCCTATAAACTATTCAAGTAATAGTGCGTCAGGTTTATGTTCCCAAGCTATCGGTATTGTGGTTCCTACAACGCGTCATTAGACCCTGCTCGAAGACAATTATGCACCAATGAAACAACGCAACACAAAGCGAAAATAAATTCATCATATTCCTCGTTATCTTTACGATTCAATATCTAAAATAGAAAATGGTCAATGCTTGGCATGATTACCACGTTCCTGATGGTGTATGTCTCAGCCTGGTCCCAAAGCAAAGTTCAATTGACAACTTTTCCTTATGGTCAGATAAGAATGACGAACGTGAGAAATCGTTGTACTTTTTGCGACAATGCAAGTAAGATTTCGTGTGATCGAAACGGTCAGCTGGAAAACGTGTTTGTATCGCCGCAAAACAATCCAAATGGGACGGGACGGAATCCGTTCCGGAAAAAGAACGGGAAAGTTTTTTCTCGTTGCCGACGAGTTGCTTGGCTGTTCACGACAACGGCGAGTTGCGAGTTGGTGGCGAACGACGACAGCGTGAGAAAAGAAAAAGTGGTACGGCCATGTTGATTAGTTTTTTGTCGAGGTGGTGTGCTACTCACAGACATTTCATGCATTCTCTTTTTAAGCGGAATTTGTGCGCTAGGCTGTAGCATTCGAGAAGAAAATCGCGACATATCCGAAATTTCTGAACGGAAAATAACGTGGATAAAGTGAAATTAGCGGAAAAAGCTGAGCGCTATTATGAGATTGTGGAGATCTTGTGTCCCATGTGAACACCCGCGATATAATTTCCTAGTGAAAGTTAAGGAAATCAATGTTTTTGCTTTAAGCTTTATTTAGACAAGAAGTTTGTGCAAATAATCTTTCTGTTATACATGTGCTCATAGTGGAAGAGTTAAAAATTAATCGGCTAAGTCTAACTAGATTTGCGGCTAAGTGTAACAAGGTGCGCTAGTGGCGTCAATACAATTTGTAAAATTTGAGGATTGCATTCAATTTCTCGTGTCCTATTAAGTTCGAAACGTAGTTTGTCGTGAATTTGTCCACAAAGGTTCTTTGTCGCATGCTGGACTCATTCCAATTCTAGCACAACATGTATTAGCATCTGAGTGTATAAATGGCACACAAATCTTTCAAATATGTACACACGCCAAGTTACAATAGCTTACAAAATATCACGTCTTTCATTGAACGCAAAGAAGACCTGTCAAACATCCGCGGGAAAGTGTTTAAAATTATCACTATCGTGCGTTAGCAAATAAAATTAATACTCTCACAAACGATGCTTGATCATATTCTAAAGCGACTTCAATCAAAAATTGCGCTTAGTTTTTATGTGCCAACTGAACAGCAAATGAGAGTGCTTGTTTTGACGACGGATCGTCGGTTGTTTGAAGTTAAACAAAAAGAAATTATCTTCGAATTTGATTTACGCAAGTCTGTCTTAGATGATGTCAATTTACCTCGATATTCATTCGATGAAAGTCGGGCTGATCTTAACGCTTCCAACATTTGACAACGGATAGAATACGGGAATGAACTCAAAGTATAACTTATGCTGGTTCAAATAAAAGGCTCTTTCTACTTATATAGGTGTGTAATAAATTGGTTGTTACTGAAAAGACTTTAAATAGATTTAAGCTAATCAAAGAATACAAAAATGTTGAACGTTTTGAGATTGTTGGCCCGGAAAGTTGCAAACAACCAACTTCCTGCATGCAACAAGAATGCCCACAACAGCCAACTAATAACAATCAAGTTAGCTGCCGGAACAAACATTGTGCAGCAGAAAATAAACAACACAATAAACAAACTCACACAACAACAACAACCAACCAAACTAAGTTTAAGCGAAATAACCCAAGAGGTAGCAGTAATCGATTCTTTAGATAACAATCAGTACTCCATTCTGAAGAACCATCACCAGATCATTATAAACAAAAGATTTTAGGCACTCGTACATTATAAACAAAAGATTTCAGGCACTCGTACCACCCTCTCACACACATAACGGAACACCTAAACAATCTCCCCGATTAAACTCAAACTAATTCTTATAACGCATATCCATTCTTTACTTAATTTTGTTCATTAACTAAAGAATAAAACATCCCATTACTCTAACGAATCTACCAAAAATCTAAAATCTCATAACAAACATAACGAAAATCACACACAACTGATAAACAAAAGAGAAAAAAAGTAAATTTTGCGGTTAATTCGATCACAAATCTCTTAGTAAATGTAAGACTGGAATAGTAACCTGTAGAAAGTGTGGCAAACAGGTGCGTTTTTCGGCGGTATGCTTAACTAAAAACACTAAAACGAACGCTACATCTAACAAATATGTCCAAAGTTTGTACGATGACTATCAAAACCAACCATCACCATCTGAAAATTATGATTTTATTCTAACACTAACCAACAACAACAAATTATTGAAATATAACATACATATTAAACAGAGCGAGAATCATTATGCAGAAGTGAATTGCATATTGAATACAGAAGCAACATGCAACATTATAGGCATATAATGTTTTTTTTTTGTCTTTGAGAGGTAAATACCATTTACGCACTAAGTGGGGGGCTCCCCTGCTCACGAGCGACTCGATTAACCACTAAACACCTCCCCTGTTACCCGAAAATTCAGCCTGTAATCGTTTGACACGTTACTTTGGACCAGGTCCCGTTGTGTTACACCATGAGGTGCCTTCAAACTGCGGGATCCCTCCTCTAGTGGGAGGAGACAGAGGGAGAGGAATTGCCAAATAAGTGATCCCGCTGTTCCGACGTCCCCGGCTGCTTTGAGTCCCTTTTATCTTTTAGGACTACCCGAACATAATGTGCCACCTAGTTCCATTTTTCAACCGATTCAAGCATCCCTGCGAAAATACTATCCGGGGTGAACTCTCCCGTCACCCTTTCGAGGTCCCATCGCAGCCTGTCCCATTTTTTTACACGCAAAAAATATGTGGTAGGTATCTTCTTCTTCTCCTGGCCAAAGCTGACAATGGAAACATCCATGCCCACTCAAAAGCTGGGTCAGATAGAAGTCAGTCGCATAATGCCTTCGATTCAGCCACGGTCTCAGATCCGGGATGAGGCGCGCAGTCCACCTTCCCTTCATGCAATTCACCCAAAACTTCTACCAATCTTTAGGTGAGTGCTGTTTCTCCTCACGGGCAACCGTCTCCTTCGCATACTCGTTTGACGCAAGTAAATAACGCGACACTCTTTAGCAAAGAGGGCAATAGGTTTCATGCCTACAATAACTCTCAGTACCGAATCAGAAATACAGTCGACGACTACAACGATACAATCCTCAGTGCTTCTCTTCTCTGTACCTGTGCCAAGCGTTTTCGGTGCACCTCCTTACTAAGAGTGTTGCCCCATATTTCTGCTCCGTACAGTAGCACTGACCTTATGGCACTCATCAATAGGCGTCCTTTTTCTAGGTCCCCTTAGTTTGGCCATAAGTCGACTCAGAGGCGATACACCCGAAGTAGCCTTCTCAGCTGTTTCCCTGATTTGTTCAGAGAAACTCATCTTCGAGTCAAGCAGCAGCCCCAGGTACTTCACCGCTGGCTTCGATTCGAATAGTATGTCTCCAATACTGATCACCCTTACTCTAAGGATGCTCTTTTTTGTCAAGATGACCAACTTGGTTTTATCCAGTGCTAGACAGAACCTGCGAGCAGTCATCCAATCGATCACTCGTCTCATTAACATACCTAGCCTAAGTTGCGCTTGTTCAACGGTGCGTCCATCGACTAGAGCAACATCGTCCGCATAGGATGTCAGCCGCTTTTAAGACATGTTCCACAGGTCTGGACCATCCTTGGCCATGTGTCGTGTCGTATAGCAGGCTTCGGTCCTTCAGGTAGTCTCTCAGAAGCCGCATTAGATATTCTGGAACTTGAAAAGGGTTTTCCAGCGTATCCAGAATAACACCCATCCAGCCAAGTTGTCACGACCTGTCGTTAGGTGCGGCTATATGCGTCTACGTGTTGGACCGCGCTCACCATCTCCGCAGTCGCATCAATGGTGGAGCGTCATACTCTAAAGCCGTACTGCCAAGAAGATAGGTCCCAAGCTGCACGAATCGCGTCAGTGAGTCTTCCCTTGATGAGTTTCTCTAGCGCTTTCCCAGCCTTGTCTAGCAAGCATAATGGGCGATATGCATGCGGCGATCCGGAATTTCCCTTCCCCTTGCTGATCAGCACGAGTCTCGACACCTTCCATTGAACCGGGGAAAACCCCGCCACGTAGTCAAGTGTTGACTGTGCTGAGCAGCAAGTCAGAACAATGGTGATAGACACGGTGCAACATCTCAGCTGGAGCACTATCTGGACCTGGAGCTTTCCTCGCTTTCAGTGAAAGGACTGCCTCTTCCAGTTTTGACAGTGTGAAGAGTGGACACTCGACTGCTGTTTCACCATGGACAGCTCAATACGGACGGGATAGGTGGGGAAAGAGTCCCCGCACTATCTCATCCATGCAAGTTTTCCGAAGGACACCCAGCTTCCGCATAACTAGCTTGTAACCAAGGCCCCACAGATCCTTGTTGGGGTTAATCAATTTGCGAAGTTGTTGTTGTTAATCAATTTGCAAAGGCATTTCCTGGCTGACATATGTTGCTACCCGGTTGCATGCCTCGTCACGGCTACGTGCCCGTTAAGCCTCACCTCGGAGCTTGTGACACTCCGTTTGCTTTTCAGCGATTTCAGCCGACCACCAGGACACTGAGGGATTGCTGTGCCACAGTTTTCGACGGCGCATGGAAGCGTTGCAAGCACTCGTGACGATGCTCATAGTAAAGTTCACCAGGTCTTGAATTGCCAGTTTTTGCGTTTCCTGCGAATCTCCCTGCAGCGGAGCACCTGCTTTGAGAACCTCGACAAACCTCTCGACAACTTCACTAACCTCAAGCAGAATGCACTGATGATCACTGGCTGAGTAGTCCTCTAATATTCTCCAATTGTGTATCCTCAGAACTAAGGATTCTGAGGTGAATGTCACGTACGGAATGGATTCTTCACAGCCAATACGGCGGAAAGTCGGCGTGTTTCCGGTGTAGAGTACGCCGAGCGCCATGCTGGCCGCCATTTTCAATACTCGTTTTCCCCGCAGATCTGTTTGAGGCACGCCCCCTTGAAGTCTCCCCAGACGAGCACGTTGCCGTCTGCGTTCGAAACAGCACCCTCCAGAGCATTAAGCTTGGCTTTGAAAGATGATACAGGTTCGTTCGGCGTTAGGCACATTCTAAAGAAGGTGGGCCCTGAGCACCTAACCCACGCAAAACCGAACCTGGATGGTGGCAGGATCAGTTTTATCCGGGTACCATGATACAGAAATTTTATCATGGTGTTGCTCACTCAGCAATATAAAGTCGGCTTCCATGTCCCTCGCAAACTACTAAAGCGAATTTCGGGCGGCTAAAGTAGGTTTAGCTGCAGGATACGGGTCATCGAAGTTCTGATTTTGCCTTGGCTGAGGCTTCCTGGAAAACTCGACATTTCTCTGATCTAAAGACATGTCCAAGATCCGTTCTTGAATCAGCATCCTTGCAAAGAATGTGCCTCCTTTGCACGCTGTTTTCTTTGATGTCCCATTTCACCGCATTTGTAACAGAAGGAACTCCTATCGTGTCCTTTGCATACTTGTGCGGTGTGACCATAGCCAAGGCATTTGAAACATTAAAGAAGCGCTGCTCTTTGCTATATCCTGCATACAACCCACCCTATAACTACTTTGCCCTTGTTCAAAAATTCTTCGGCATCCTTTTCGGTCAAGTCAATGATAGTCGTGCGTTGTCCCCTAAGGTTTTTTGGTACCAGCCTCGCTTTGATCCAGCTCACGCTATGAATCTCCCTTCTGATGGCCTCTTCTACCTTGGCCAGGTCCGTCACTATGTCAATGTCTCAAATTTCGATAATTGCCATAGACTCGACCGGGCTATAGTTGCGCTTTTGCCGAGAACTTTCTTTACTGCGTCGAAGAATGCTTCTTTATTGTCGGTTTCTGCTCCGAATTCGACCAGTATGTGGCCCGAACGTGTTGGTTTTACTATTTAAAGGCAGTGTTGTTGTCTTCGGGCCATACATTTCCCTTAATATCCCGCAGCACTTCTACGTGGGATCGGCCATCTTAGGGTTTTACGGGCAGTGCCTGCTGCGGGGGTCTTTGTCGGGGCTTCTGTCTCTCCTGTTTTGCATCAGGTCTTTTTTCTTGTTAGGCGTCTGTGCGAACTTTACTTTCTGGCACTTTTTGAAGGAGTTTCGTTGTGGTTTTCTCCGCTCCTTTTGTCAGCACTGTCTGGAACCCCCGTTCCGGCGTTCTTCGCCCATCAGGTGCCACTGCCTTCCTTCATTCGTCCCGATCTCTTTTGATTGGGCTAGATGCCATTCTTTTATTAATGTTTGATAGTGGATGTTTGATGGTGCCCGTGGCCTTTAGCGTTAGGCCTCAGCGCTTCTTTAGCCTTCTGCTCTTCTTCGGCCTTGTGGTCCTCTTCGGCCTTTAACCAGTGCCTCCGATAATGCCCTATGCGGTTTATCTGGTCGCTCTTTTCCTTTTCTGCCGTAATCTTTTGCTGGACTTCAAGAAGATTCGTTATTATTTTGGGATTTACGGTTGCTTCGGTAGTGACCGCAGCAGTAACCATTGAATTCTTGATGTTCTTTCTACTGCAGAGTTTCCCGCTTTTCCTTATTTTCATTTTTTGCTGCGCCCAAACGCCACAGGAGCTTTAGTCTGGGCAAGACTGTCTGTTACTCTCCGTTTTCCCGTTGCTGTTAACATCGTGGCTAGAGCCGCTGGCTGCATCGTCATTTTTGCTTTTGTTTTTTTTTTGTATTTTTAGGGTTTTGGAAAATAATTTTACAAAACCCTACTAATATCGCGTCCAGTCTGTCTGTCTGTTCGTCCGTATGTCACAGCAACTTTTCTCGCAAACTGCTTAACATAAGCTAGAAACATCAAATTTTCAGTGTAGGTGTAAAGTGATGCCGTCTTGAAAGTTCAACTACAAAAAAATTTAACGGCGTATTTAAGAGGCGTCTTCCTATATAGGGGAGTGGTCCCCGAAAAAAAAACCATCAAAGGTATATGAGTATCAAATGAAAGATCTTGATGAGAACTTTTCAAAACAGGTCTTAAGTTGACATTTTTTTTGCTTCGAGGGGTGCACAGTGAGCTGAAATACAGGAGGTAGGTGTTTATGTGTAAACAACAACAAATATCTTAGAAGTCAAAATTCGCTCAGCTTTGTTAATAATACGAGTACTATGATCTTCAAATTTCACATTTTCCTCTTTAAAATCGTAAGGGTACCCTTAAATATTTAAGCAGTTTTACAAAAGGTCCTCATACTTTGTAAGTTTGATGCAAATTGAATGATATACACGGAAGTTATAGCCATTTGAAATTTCTCCAATTACAACAACAATAAGACATGATATTGGTATTTTATGGACTTTCCATCGAATCAGAAACTGCAGATTTGATTTGATCCTCTTAAAGTTTTCAAATAAGATCAATAACATATATATTTTTGTTAATTCATGACGAGTGATTTTTGTTGGCTTGCAACAAAATGGGGACCGTTGAAAATAGAAAAACAATGGATTTTCTTTTAAACATGCATATCTGGACTTTATTCGTGGCAGATGACTTCATTTCGGAGAAACTGAATACAAACCCCTTCTGACATGAGCGTAGGACTGTCCATCCGACTTGTTTTGATCTCTTTTAGGGTTTTTGGTGGCTCCTGTTTTGTTAGGGACGTTCACGCACCATTAGAAAAACCGTGTATGACTGTTGTGATTGGAGAAAATTCAAGCAGTAATAACTTCTCTACATTCTTTGAAAACATAAAATCTAAGAGCTTTTTAAAAAACTGCTTAAATATCTAATTTCATTCAATCATACTAATACAGTTTTACTGGCGAAAATATTAAATTTACAAATTCTACTATAACCTTTCTTATGACATCCCATTTGACCACCTTTGATGAAAAACATTTTTTAAGGGTCACTCCTCTGTATGCGGGGGGCCTTAAATGTGTTTGAATTTTTTTTTTTCACCCCGAAACATTGTAGAAGTAATAATTTTTGACCTTTCCTCAAAGTTTCATGGCTGTGGCTTCTATAATTTCGAAAAAAAAACTGATGTGATATAGAGACGGACGGACAGACGAACATAGATACCGATTTCAATAGGGTTTTGTATGTATATTAGTACAAAACCCTAAAAGTGCCACTAAATCATTACATTAAGCGTAATCAGTTTATTGCATTGAACACCATACGTAATTTTCTGAATAGTTGTACATGCAGTCGTTTGATCGCTTACCGTCTTTATAGGTAGTGAAATGTTGCCGTCTTTCTAGTGTGAAGGAAATTTCTCACCTTCACTGACAAGAAACTACTGCCGCTGTTCAAGCCACTTTTATCTCAGCTGGAATTCTAAAATTGTATGAGCAAACTGTGATGTTGTCACATATTAGAAGAGGTCGGCCATTTCTACGTTGTCTTTAGGTTTACTATATTATTATTTGATTAGTATTATTTATAGTCCAGTCAAAATAGATTGAATTATGATTCCAGTTTGCATTAATTCCCAACAAGCTGGATTTTTGTGCAGGCCTCAATCAAATACAACAGATGAAGATCGTTTCGAAATTGATGAGGATATAACTAATATATCTCTCTTCTTGGAGCAGTCTATACAAATCGAGCAAGAAGAGGAAGAAGACAGTGAAGAGGAAGAAACGAGTGACTATGAAGAATTTGATGATGAATGATGATGTAATTTTCTTGCTGTTAAAATTTTCGTTGTTTAAATGAAAAAAAATTTCATCAATAAAATAGTGTCCCATTACATTCTCTCGATTAAAATATATTGTGGAGTATTCCTACTGAGTATTCCTATTCGTTAAAAAAAAAAAGCGCCGTGTACACTACCTCAGAGGTGGTGCGGAAATGTGTGCATATAGTCCGAAATACGGCTTTCCTGCGGTCTAAAGTCACGATATCTCGAAAGCGATGCTTTGTAGAAGAAAATTGTAGACAATTTTACGATCTACAAACTTTGTTTGAACTATTTTTCGGTAGCTCTCATTGTTTCAGAGATATACGCAAAAAACGCAAATTGGTGACCTTTGACCTCGAATAAAAAACAACGCACAAGCGGGATCGATGGGGACTTTTGACATATCATTTGTAATGACGTATTCAAGGCCTGCACAAAAATCCAGCTTGTTGGGAATTAATGCAAACTGGAATGTCTATATTGACTGAACTATTATTATTATATTATTATTACACATATATTCAGATACTGAAATTGAAAACAAAACCAAAGGAAGTAATGAATCCGGAATGAAATCGGAACGCTGCCGCAACAAGGCCAAGTTTTTTGCAGCAAGCCTAAGGCGCTAGGTGAAGTTTAAAACAATAATTGGCGCTTAAACAGTCGCTTTACCATCGTAAACGGTATCTAATGCGCCGCAAAAAGACACAAAATTTCATGAAATCAATAATGTGTTCAAAAGATAGTTTATATTCCGTCCGAAACTCGCAACACGAAATACATTTATAATTTTTCTTAATGTTACCAAGTCTTTCAGATAGCTCATCCAGCATGTTTTTTTAAATCCTTATAAAGTTTTTTTAAGAAAAGGATCTACCAGATGAGGAATGAATGCTTATTCCTCATCTATTAGAATACCTCTTTCAATAAAAACACTACTAAACTTAATTTGAAAAAGCTTTCTTGACGCATTTAACACAACATCTGATTGTATTTCCATTTTCATTTCTCAAACAAGATTAATTAGCTGGGAAACGGATTGCAGAAATTCAATTTGCCGTGGCAAGTTCATTACAGCACTGATTCATGTCGGTACGTAGCCTTGAAGTAAAGTTAATTTCCTGCTTCGTCGGAAGGAGTGACAGGAAATAAGACCTAAACAATTTTTCTAGTTGCGAACTTTACGATTCATAGACAGAAGTACTTCACTAATGCATTGGAACAGATTGCCAGGAGAAAACTTTACCCTTACAAAGAAAAAGATACAAGAGAAGTTCTCGTTTAGATTTGATTGGAAAAGTTCATGTAACGGTCGACATACTAAATACGACATTTAAGGATTATTACCATAGTTTGAAGAGTCATCCAAAGCTCCTTCAATTAGATAAAATTACCGGCGAACTATCAAGTGTTGATCAACTAATGGCTGCCACAAAACGTGCCAATCTCCTTTGGGGGCTTATGTAGAGCTCAGTGGCACTAATTAATGTTGCGGAGCTTCTAACAATCTAATTGATCTAATAATATTTACACTACTAATGTATCTTATCCGTAAAATGAATTTCCTGAAACGAAAGCCATCAAGCTTTTATGCAGGTGTGAATGTGGTCAAAGTTTCGCCTGTTATGTTTGCATTGCACATTATACGAGTATCGTCCAGGATGCAATCCAGTTCATATTTCTGGGACAGAAAAAGGAGTTTCCTATCTGAAATCTCGCTCATAAGGTAAACAACTCTGCCGAGTTGGCTAACTAGGAAGCCTTGCACACTTTTCGAGTAAATTTTAATCAAATTGCTTTTTACTCAGTGCAACTCTCTTACGTGTCAGGATATGAAGTCGGTAGGTAAAGGTGCAGGAAGCCTGAATGTACTCATATATACGCCATTACAGTGCAGAGCTGCGTTTGTATGGTATGTTGTATATTAATATGCACGACCTACTTTCCATTCAAGTAATAAATGGTCGGCGAAAAAAGCAGAAAATTGCATTAATGGGTAGATATAAAGAAGGAGCATAAAATGAGGACGGTAATAAGTTTTCAAAATCAATTCCCAGCAGAGGATGGAATCAACGATGACATGGTGGTTTTAATTGAATATAACTCGTAGGTAATTTACAGTATTTAGAAGAAGTTAATGCATTTTTGATGTTCGACAAAAATTGTGCATGGCAAGTTGGAAAATTCGCTCGGGAAATATTATTTACAGATAAATTAATCGTTGTGCTGAGCCTAGGGAGTCCACAATGTGTAATATAGGGCAATGACCGGAAGAGTAGGTCGTTACTCTCATAGTGTATACATATGTGGACAATGTAATAGTGAAGTGGGACTACTTATAAAGGTAAAACGACAAACGGACTTATAATCAAAAAGCACTACAAGATTCCGGAAGTCGAAGTCGATCCGAGCCAAAAGGAGATTTGATCCAGAAGGAGATTCACGTGCTCGACTCTCCTTTAGAACGAGATTCAGTTCTACATACGGTCTTTCGAACAGAAACTCTAAATTGACAGTTATTTGAAAGACACATTGGGACAGATTCCATGAACTGATTGACAATTGTTCATGTCAGATTTGCAAAAACGCCTTCTATGCGCAATCCGTTTATGCGGATTTAAGCTAACCGTAGCATTCTTTGCGTATAGACGTGTTTTAAATCGTTCCGATCAAACGTTTTCAAAAATTAAACTATTTTTTTTTTTAAACGTCAGTCCGAAGTTAATTTTTATCGCAAAAAGCTTATATTGTCGAAGCAATCGACTCAGCAAGTCAGTCAAGAAAAGCGAAGAATCCAACAAAACTTCAGGACCGCTGGTATGGAGGCGCCCGACGGCTTCCCACCCTTGGGGCAACCTGGGGAAACGACGAATACGACACTGGCGATAATCAATAAAAGAAAACATAATGAAGAAAGCTCCGCAGATGGCGGATGCAAGCTAGAAACAATAGCGGACAATCAACAAATAATCAAACTGAAAAACGAATGTGATGAACCAAGGCTAGAGATACAGTCCCTCAAAGATCTATTCAATAAAGGGTTCAAGCCTCAAAAGCAGCAGCCGTAAAGTCAAGTGCAAGAGATAACAAAGGCGAAGAAACGTGCAAAGCAAGCAATTCCAGAAGAAGTTTTAGGTGCTGGTGGCACCAACGAGACTCAAAAGTATTCTGCAGCACTGGAGGGATTAGGCGAAGAAATACAAGTCGAAGAAAGCATCGAAGGTAATTCTAATCAAGATAATGTTATAAATTTTATTCAGTATTCAAAAATTAAAAATAAGGTTCTAAAAACCAGCCCGCAGTTCTGCTGGTTCGCCTGAAAAAGCTTCCAAAAATGCAGAAGAAGTTCCGCCAATCGGACAAAGCGGAAAAGATTATTGTATACCCAAAAAGTGAAAAAAATCAGAGGATACGGTCGATCTTCTTCAGGTCCTCAAAGAAACTGCACCAGAAATTGATTTTTTTTCAGTCAAAGCCTTTGAGGCGAGAAGGTTGACCGTAGAAAGGAAGAATTTACCACTTTACCTGGTACAAATTACAAATAAAAGCAGTTCAAGTGCCCTTCAATAAATAATGTACTTGAATTTCAGAGGGATGAGTTGCGAACGCCTCCAGAAAAGAGAAGTCAACCAGTGTTATCGGTGTCAAAGATTTGGTCATTCGGCTGCCAACTGGGCCATGCACTATCGGGGCGTCAAATGCAAAGACGTTCATGCTCCCGGTGAGCGCAAATCGGCTCAGGCGGTGCCTTAAGAAAAATTATACTGCGTTAGCTGCTGTGATTTTGGTCTTCCAGCATCATATCGAGGATGTTCCCGATATCAAGATGCAAAAGTAAAATTTTCTCCATGGTAAACACAAGTACACCGTAGTGTCATACCTTCCAACTTCGTCAAGACCGAAGTATTATTTGCACTCGCCGCTAGAAGACCAGCAGAAAAGGCTGCAAATAATGTAAGTGGCAATAATGCTTCTCAAATTTTACCAGCACCTTAAATCTTTATCGAAGAAAATCGATAAACATTTAAAAATTACCTTTGTTTTTCACCGTTTAGGTCTTTCAAATGCCTCAAAATAACTTGTCATCTAGTCACATGCCCATCGATAGGCTTTGTTTCATCTCAATCAACGTCAACTCTGTTGTTACTATACATCGGCGTGATATTTCCTTGAATTTATTACTAAGCAAAAACCTGACATCATGCTTTTCACCGAAACCCACCTCAATTCATGGCACTCCATGACATTCAAGGATTTTGAATTCGTAAGAAACGATAGGGTAATAGGTGATTTGGGAGGTGGCACCGGGATATTGGTTCGGAGAGCCTTAGAAACGTTGAATTTCTTGAAGTATACGTTATCAAAATCCCACTACCAGGTGAAAATAACCTCTTCCTTATCTCTGCCTATGCAACTGGTCGAAATATTCCCAAATTCAAGGAAGAGCTCAATTCCTTGTTTGAAATACTCGAATTGAACAGGCTGCATAATCATTATATTTTTGCCGGTGACCTGAATGCCCGGCATACATCATGGCTGAACGCCACAAATAATTCAAGAGGTGTATTCCTGAAATCGTGGATAACAGAGAACCAAATTGAATACAGGTGCAATCTATATGGGTCGGAGTTCCCAACATACCCTAGGACAAATTAATATTTAGACCTCTGTGTTGCTGACGCAAGACTTGAATTCAGCTTTAATAGTCCTCAACGGAAACTGCAGGTGCTTCCTTACGATAGCGACCATAACGCAATCGTAATGGAAATCAACCATCAAAGGGATGATTTCTTCCTCATTCCAGTTCAACATGAAAATCATCGGTTGAACTTCAAAAAAACAGACTGGGGAAAGTTTCAAAAGAAGTTTAATCGGGATTACTAGAAGCAATGTCCCCCTTCTGATGGTGGCAACTCTTGCTCAATGGTTCCTAATGACAGGAATCTAACTAACGATGAAATAGATAGAGAAGCTGACATTGAAAACGACTGAGAAAATAGTTCCCAAGATTAAACATCGAAACAATATGGAAAGATATGAAACACCAACCATCGCAAGGTTGAAAAGATTGAAAAGCTTTCTTCTCACACGCGTCAACAATATTCATCGACGATTTTCGGACTACAACCATCCCTCGTTGAATTTGCTGAAATAACATCTGAAGAATGTCCGGAACTTAATCCGGTCATACTTCAGGAGTGAGATCAGCAATCAATGAGCGGAAAAATTGAGGGGTATTAGCCCACAGGACCCAGATGGCATTTCCGTGAAAGTGAATAGCTTCTTCCGTAAGAAGTCTCGAGTGAAGGGTGCATAAACTTGCCCTGATTGGAACATATTTTGAATTGGTTCATCTACCAAGCCCGGAGAGAGGGAATTAAATATTTTCAGAGGTCGTTGAAGCAAAAGTTTCCGACTTCAACTCAAGCCTGAACGGCCAATCAATTCTTCATTTCAATGAAACATTAACATCTGACCTCATACCGAGCTTGAATCTTATTGATTATTTTGTCAGCTATGAAGACTTGTGTTTTATATTTCGCAGGATAAACAACAAGAAATCATGTGGTACTGATGGTATTCCAAATGTAGTTCTCCGACATTTGCCTGAGGTTGCTATTATGAATTATTGCATATTGTTCAACAACATGTTGAGCAATTCATATTTCCCAAATGAGTGGAAAAAGGCTAAGGTATTTCCGATCATAAAGAATGGAAAAGAATCTTCGAGCTCTAAAAGCTATCGCCCAATCAGCTTGCTGCCTAACGCCAGCAAGGTGTTTGAAGTGATACTAAGTAAAGCATTAAACGCCCACATTGAGAAATTTATGTGAATTACCGATTTGGTTTTCTTACCAAGCATTCGACCATACATGCGATAGCGAAAGTAACCTCAGACATCTGTTGGAAACTAGACAACAGGGAATGTGTTGGAGCGTGTCTCATTGACATGGAGAAAACCTTCGGTACGGTGTGGTTAGATGAGCTAGTTTTTAAACTGCTTTAGGACAGGCTCCCCAGACACCTTGTCGCCATGATGTGCAATATGTTGTACGGAAAATCATTTGTAGTAACTGATGTAAACCAAGCTCTTCAATGGTCTACAGCAGGGAACAGTTACTGCGCCTCTGCTTTTCTCAATATTCATTCGCAAGCTTTGATTTTAACGTCTCGCCAACGCGATTATTGGTAGCGTTTGCTGATGATCTTATCCGAAAAGCTACAATAGTTCAGAGAAATCTCCAAAAAAATGTTTAACGTTGTGCAGCTGTACACTGACAATTGGCGAATGAAAATCAATGCGTAGAAGTGCAAAATAATTTTCTTTCGGACAACGGTACAGGGGGCCAGTCAAGACCTGAAACGTAATTGGAAGGATTTCCACATCATGACTGGTGAGGATAGTTCAGAACGGGTTCCACATAAATCTTGTGTTCGATACCTCGGTGTTCATCTCGATCAGTATCTTTACTATACTGAATATGTAAGGCGCAAAAAGTAGTCAGGGCTCTTCGACGACTCTATCATTCCAGATACATTGATCAAAAGGTGGTTAGACCAGTTTTGACATATGGATGTCAGATCTGGTACAATCAGAGTGCTAGTAACTATGGAAAGATTGAGTTTACAAATGGAAATGTTTTCTTGCATTTACTGGCTTATACAGAAAGCCTGAGACGGATTGGAAACACTATATATCGAATAGATGAATTTATCAAACTGCTGAAGTGACGAGCGTCGATATCTTCATATTGAAGCTTCTTCGGAACCATATCGTAAGATCTGTAACTGTGCGTGAAAACTCCTGGATCTCACAGCCGTTCCACCCTACAGACGGGTATATTGAGATTTGTCTCGCTACTGGCTTCGTTCCTCCAGAAGCATTCGTGATTTGTACATGATCGATATATTTTTGATTCTGACGGTATCCCAATCATATATCTCATATATCGACGGGCCACCGATAAGAAGATAAAATATCTTCGGAATTTGAGTTCAAGAGACCAACAATCTCAATGGAGATAATAATTTTCTAGATTCATTGAGGCTGATCCAGCTAAGATGGAGCATCGTAGGTATTGGGGGCTGAATGACAATGTATAAGTTATTCGTATTTATTTTCTGATTTTGCGTTATTTGGTTTTTTTCGTTTTAATATTGTTTATTTGTGTTTAAAATTAGGAATAGGTTTCAATATATAAAATAGGGATATGTTTTGTTTATTATTTTAGGTTTAGATATAAAGTTAAATGCTCTAGTTAGGAATATTGTAACAGCATTTTTTAGTATAAGATACAGTTTTTGATTGAGTTTTATTAGAATAAGGTTATAGCATATTATGTGTAGGAAAAAAATACACCATTGTGAGCAATAATAAATAATTTTTGAAGAGTGTTGGTTGGTTTTCTCTCCTTTTTCCAATTGAATTCTAAAATAAATAATAATTTTAGTTAATTTGAATTTGCTGGTTGTTTTAATTAAATGTGTTTCATTGATAATATACAAATTTAGAGAACCATTTGGGCCGTTAAGTTTTAGTAGTCTTATTGTTAGGAATTTTCTCTAGATACTTTGAAAATTTATAACGATTAGTACTGAATAAAGTGCTTTTGACTTTGTCCTTGACTTTAGGGATACATTTTCAAATATTTCAAATTCAACGTATTACGCGCTTTTGGAAAATATACACATGACTGCAACTGCAGTTTTTGAATGCAGAAGCAGGAAAAGTACGTGATCATGTGACGGTATCGGGTGACGGTACTAGAAAGAAGCGAGGCTTTTCATCTTTATTTGGTGTTTCTACGTTAATTGGGAAATATACCGGGAAATTTTAAGATGCAATGGTCATGCGTAGTTTTCGTGCTATGTAAAATATGACGGAAAAATAATAAAACAACTGAACCATTGAAGTATGAAATGAGGTATGAATATCACGGGGAGAATGCTGTATTAATCATACTGGAAGCTCTGGGAAAATGGAAATTATTGCCATTACACAAATGTTTGGAAGATCTCGGGATAAATATAGAGTAAAATACCTCACATACATTGGCGATGAGAATAGTATAACTTTTGAAAGAGTCCGTGGTCTCAAAAAAGATTAAAAAAATGCAGGATTCGGTGGTAAAGGTGCTGGTAAATAGGCCCGGTAGGAGTGGTGGGTTGAGTGGGTAGTTAGACCCACTCGAGAAATCCCAAGTAGGAAAAATATCCACTCGCAATAATCAAACACCTTATATCAACTTTGTCGATTTATACCTTTTAAATTTCACGCGAGAAATAGGCGCGATCGGAGCATGCGTATGGTGTACGTACACATATAACACACATTTATGCCAACGACGGCTGTACCTATATAGCCATGTAGGTGTACTATATGTGCCTGAGTTTTTTTATGTTTATGTTCGTTTTATTCTTCTATTCGCTCGTGTCGTGTGCACTTGTTTATCATTTCTGAGTGAGACATTGCAAGAGAAAAAAGAAACGAGTGTGCATGCAATACAAAGTAAAAAAAGATGACAGATGGATGGATTGAAAAGGAAAAAAGAGGATTGCGTAGATGATGACCAGCAGTGGATCGAGAAAAAAGCCTCAGGGTCCTCGAAAACCGAGTCTCCTCGAGCTTCAGATAAAGATAGTCAAAATCAACGCAGCAACAACGACAACAACAACAGCAATTTTAAACGGTGTAAGAAAACTATCCGTGGCTCGAACTTAAAAACAATTTGCGGAATTTGCATCGTCTGTACTGAAGCGTGTGAATGACAATTAATCGCTAATTTCAACTCGCATACTCTGAAATCAAAACGAGCTTGGTTCGATGGTGGATTCTCAAACGGGAAGCATGGGTCAGAGCGGATGAAGAACCATTCGTTAAGTGTTCCACACTTCAATTGCATCAAAGCACTGGCAAACCTGGGAAAAGTGAACGTTGTACAAACGTTATCTTCGGCTCACTCGAAACAGATGATGGAGAATAGAACGGCGGTACTGAAAATTTACAGCACCCTGAAAGCATTGGCAAAACAGGGTTTGCCTTTAAGAGCAGACAATAATGACGAGAATTCGAATTTCATGGCGTTATTGAAGGCTCGCTCGGAAGACGCTCCACGACCGAATTCCTGGTTGCAGAGAGATCGATACAGATGGCTCCACCATGAAAGTCAAAATGAAATATTCGATCTGATGGCGACTGTAATCTTGTCAAAAATCATGGACGAAATAAGAAAGCGGTGAAATATTTGATTCTACTAGATGAAACCGCAGATGCGGCATGAATACAGCAAGTCTCCGTTTGTCTTAGAATGGTTTTCGAAGATTTAGTTGCAAATGAGAATTTCGTCGGATTCTTTTCAACGCTAACATTCAAGCAGAAACTTTATTCGATCTTGTTGACAATATTTTCATCGTGAACTCGTTGCTTCTCTCAAAACTAAGAGGCCAGTGCTACGATGGGGCATCAAATGTTTCTGGGAAAATCTCAGGATTTCACGCGCGTATACGAGTACGTGAGAAAGAACCTCGAGCAGTGTTTGTCCACTGTAATACCCATAACCTGAATCTTGTTGTCCAAGATAAACTAAAAAGGTATTAGCAGCCATGAAATTCATTGGATCAATCAAGGATTTGATCAACTTTGTCTGAGATTCGCCAAAACGCCTTGCACAGTTCAAGGAGTTGCAGACTGAAGTGATGGAAAAGAGTGACGAAGATTTACCTTATATCTCAGCCTTCAACCCGACAAAGTAAAAACTACGATCGAAAATTTCGTCAAATATTGCATCACATTTTCAAACCTTATTAATATTTTTCAGATAGGCAATGCGAATACGGCCTTTTAAGATACATCGAATCGCTGAAATTCCTCGATGATCGATCGGTGGACAACCAAGCCGATAGTGCGATTTCCGCCAAAGCTTTGGAGTTTGACGATTACATGGAGTCTTTTGAGTGTGTATTCTATTTAACAATGATGATTGAAATTTTCGATCGTATTGAAATATTGAACAAAGAACTTTAGAAGCCGAGCCTTTGTGTTATTGAATCGCATGAAAAGGTGAAAGCAGTTGCTGATGTGCTGAATGCGTCTCATGATTCCAAATTTGAAGAAATTTGGGAAAAAGTGTTAAAGCTGTAATTGATTTTGAACTCAGAGAACCTCAAGTTCCCCGTTTTGATCCAGGTTCAATAGAAAATTTCATGTTTCTGACAGCCAAGGATTATTTTAGACAGTCTTATTGTGAAGCTTATTATTATTATTTTAGACAGTCTTACTGTGAAGTTTTTGATTAGTCGATTAGATCGTTAAAAATTCGATTTGAAACAGAGGCAGCAAAATTTTTCGAGTTCCTGGAGTTTTCGAGTTTCTCAGTCAGACCGCTGATGTTGACAAGATTGTCAACTTTTATAAAGACGATTTTGACAGAGCGAGGTTGTTGAGCGACCGTGACATGTTTTTGCAACTTTTGCGCAGGCAAAATGAGCAAGCAAACAATTCGGAGAGAATTGAGAATTTCTAGAAAAGATACGAAGGGCTAGAGGGCTAATTCCAGAGATCGTTCGTCTGTTAATGACAATTCCAGGGTCATCCTGTTCGAATGAACGAAGTTTTTCGCTCCTTCGTTGACTGAAAACATATCTAATGTTACAAAATCGGCTCAACAACGTCGCTCTTCCACATATTTATTCGAATATGACGCACGAGCTCGATTTGGAAAAATTTCTAAATGAGTTTATATCGCGTAATTCGAAGCGTACTAGTATGTTTGCTTTGCGAAAATAAGTTTGATTTAGAAAAATGACACGATTTTCACGTTTTTTTTTATCTATATGAATAAAGATCTCAACAAAAACAATTGTGTCAATTTGATTTATTAATATGAACAAATATTAAAATTTTCTCATCAAACTTTTCTTGATCCACATACGTTTTGCCCCCAAAGCTCCACTAATCACTAATTGACTACCTACTCGGGCCGAACATGTCCCGCCGGCCTGCTGGTAATGACCAAGTTTTACGGGTTTGCTTTGTGACGACATCCGGATTCCATTGAAGATATGAGAAATGAAATTTTGGGAACTTTTTATCACAAAAGTTCATCACATAAAAATCCTCAGCATCAATATTGTCCGGAAGGTGAAAACAGCTGGTGCAGGTGGTGTAAGGCGGAGGCTCTGGGTGAGCTAGACCAATTCCTCCACGCCAAGCCACCTTTAATACCCCTAGCGGGGCTCGCCAGTAATGTCCCCATTGCAGCAAAAGCAGAAAAAACTGCTCTGAAAGACTTTCAAGAGGAGCATGAAGATATACTCTATGGACCAGATACGTTGTTAAGATTTTTATAGTTGCAACTGTACTTGAAACTTCAAACCCGTTTTTCTGAAAACTATGTTTTTCAAACTTTCCTCCATCATATCTCAAGCACGGCTTGGCCGATCCACTTCAAATTTATAGGGTCTAAAATTTAAAATATTTCTTTTTGTTCCAAGGTCTGTCAAAAATGTTCTTTTCATAATAGACCATCCCGTGTATTTAAGCTTACAAATAAAAATGCCGCCAATTTTTTTAGTTTCAGATAAGCCAATCAGTTGATATCGTGGAGGGAGTGAGCGTCCATTTTTTCGAGGCAGGTGTCTTCAGAGCCCTATAACTTTGGTTCGAATGAATATTTTTAGCTAGAAATTTATATGTACACTCTTAAAACATTATGAATTCTGGACCCGAAGAAGGCTTTTGATGCGGTTGATTATGACCTGTTACTTCAAAGG
Organism: Odontomyia ornata; assembly: GCA_963969285.1. Classification (NCBI taxonomy): domain Eukaryota; kingdom Metazoa; phylum Arthropoda; class Insecta; order Diptera; family Stratiomyidae; genus Odontomyia; species Odontomyia ornata. The sequence goes on along the minus strand of OZ017740.1, from coordinate 290,358,218 downwards.
CTTGAATCGTACGATATTCAAGGCAAACCGAAACAACTTTGTTTATTTGGAAGGCAGATGCCAAAGAACAGGAGTAAATAATGTCTTAAGCAATCTAGCACCAATGAAATCGGGGGTTCCTCAAGGATCCATACTTGGTCCAACCTCGTTTTTGCTACATACTAATAATTTGAACATACGTCACCTGAAAGGTCACCACACATTATATGCTGATGATACTGTACTGCTTTATTCGGGAAATGATAAAGTTGCCATGGAGAATATAGTCAACGAGGATCTAGATAAATATCGTTCATGGCTTATCGAACAAGCTAGCATTGAATACTACAAAAACAAAATACATTACTTTTAAACAGAAGAATAAGGAAAACGTAGAAGTTGACCTTAAAAATTAGCGGCGAAAAATTGCAAACAGTGCTAGAAATTAAATATCTAGGTCTTACCATACATCATCGTTTGACATGGATGCCACACATAAATAATTTGAGGAGACAACTAGCACAAATGATGGGAACGTGAGAAGATATAGAGATTTTCCAATGCATATAAAGAAACTTGTATTAAACGCATTGGTGCTGACAAAGCTACATTATGAGGTGGTCATTTGGAGTCAATCGTCGAAGCAAAACCTTAATACATCTAGGAGGATGCTAAAATATTGTAATTCTTCCAATTCTCGCTCCAACAAGACTAGTGTATCAACGGACCAATGCATTCGCCTTCAGTCAAATCATTACTATGGAGAAAGCCAAGTTTATTTTCAAATGTCTAAATTCCAGTAAATTGGAACAAAACCCCTATATAAAAGTATCACAAATAAATCCACATAATTCAAGAGATGCGAAACATTTTGTAATACCTTACGCCAGAACTGATCGACTGAAGTACGATGCAACGAATGATGCTCTGCGTATATATAACAATTTTCCTGTGAAAAACGCAAACTCATTATTGGTTTTTAAGAGAAGACTGAATATTGAATATTGTAAATCTTCCAATTCTCACTCCAACAAGACTAGTGTATCAGCGGACCAATGCATTCGCCTTCAGGCAAATCATTACTATGGAGAAAGCTAAGTTTATCTTCAAATGTCTAAATTCCATTAAATTGGAACAAAACCCCTATATAAAACTATCACAAATAAATCCACATAATTCAAGGGATGCGAAAAATTTTGTAATACCTTACGCCAGAACTGATCGACTAAAGTACGATGCAACGAATGATGCTCTGCGTATATACAACAATCTTCCAGAAACAGTGAAAAACGCAAACTCATTATTGGTTTTTAAGAGAAGACTGAAGAGACATCTAAGAAATTCAAATTAGTTATAAAACCTGAGGACCAAAAATGCTCTATCTTATAGCATTTAGACCCTATCGTCAAGATACTTAAGGACAGGCAGTTTTTATAAACTCACGAGCTTTTTTTGCTGCGTTGTATTATAATATTTTTTTTTCATCTCTGAAAACTGTTCACGAATTGAACTAGACTAGCAAGGAAGGAGTACTTCACAACATTTTTGTGCCCCCTTATACCAATGTTTTGCCATTGCCTGGGAGGCACACATACGAATCGACGACGTGTGAAGTGCAGATCGCACGAGCGTTGTGCGACGATGAAAGAGTGATAGAGAGAGTGGTAGGGGATAGAGGTATTTAAAAAAATAAAATTAAAACTCAAAAGTCATATCTCTTCATTGGTATGGAATGCGAATCTCGCGAGATTGGGGCTCAAGCGAGATCCCGCGAGTTCATGAATAACAATACTGCGAGATTGCCAGTTTTGTGTGTGTTTTTTTTGCAAATAACCACAATATGTGAATAAATTAGGAAAAAAATAATCAAAATTATAAGTATTATAAGACAAACATTTATTTTCACGAATTTTTTCAATAGACTTTTATGCATCAACATTGTTTGACGTATCTGTCTATAATTTTCTAATAAACATCTAAGTATTGTAGTAAAGTTTGACGTATGTATCTATCAAATAACAAATGAAAGAAGCAACAAGTTTTCTCTTCTTATATCAAACAAAAATCTTTTATTAATAAAACAGTTCTTTTATAACAAACAAAGCAACGAGAAGTCAAAAAAAATATTATCTAAGTTGAGTTGACTATTAAACTGAGATATTATTACCAATTAAATAAAACTATATCACTCAGTAGATCCATTAAATATCATAGATTAATTAACAAAATATGCCAATCAAATGATAGATTTGTTCAATTCAAATCACAAGCCATTATTTCGAATTATTTTGAAAATAGCTCCTTAAGAAGCACAAAATGTCCAAAGAATCGTCTGCTAAACGTCTGCTTATTTTGTTGGCCAGATAACCAGCCGCTGAGAAGGCCCTTTCGGAGTCAACACTAGTTGGAACCACAGATCTCAGGCAGTTATCCACGAACTGTAAAAGTTCGCCTTTTGATCCCCCGGACTCGGTATAAATTCATTTTCTTTTTGATTAATGCCTCCAGAGAATTCGTAGTTCGTTTTCTGTCTCTAGGTTCTTTGAATGCAGCAGTCAATGTTTCCTGAAGTTCTTCTTGCAATGAAATACTATTGCGTGTCTCAGAAAGAGATGAAAGCGGTTCATTATCATCTTAATCAAATTCAGCTATATCATTAGCGGTGACAGCTGATGCTGTTGCGATCGACCAAGATGAATCTGAATTTGTCTGTGTCTGTGAATTAGTCGGACCGTGTTACGGATGCAAACGCTTTATAAGTGATATAATTTCAGTTCGGATCATGTTTTTCGCAAACTCTTCTTTTTGTGCTTGGTATTTAGCTGGATCTCTAATATACAACAAGCATGCTGTCAAATTCACCCGACGCTCAACAATGCGCTTTCTCACAGAGCCAGCTTGTTTTTCTACCAATGAAGTTTTTAGCTCTCCCAGTTTGCGAATCATAAACCTAAGTGTTGCTTCTGCGATAGCCAAGTCTGTATCTTGACGACATAACACCTACACAGCCAGTTTTACAGGTTGAAATGCCTTGTCTAAGTTCGCTAAAACCGCATGTTCTTCTGCAGTAGTAGTTCGGATCGGCTTCCAGGCTGAGGTCAATCAAAGCTTAGCTGACACACAGCTTGATTCTAATAAATCTAGAAATCATGTCTGTCACGCCCGACCATCGAGTTTTACAATCAAGTTGTAACTTAATATCTTTTCCAAATTCTTGCTTTACGTATATTTGCAGAGTATCATTTTTAGTAAGTGATCTTTTAAAAAGTTTCACCAATTTTCTAAACTTTTTCAATAATACCCGCATATTTTGCATCTAGATCTACTTCTATTCTGGGCATAGAGCAATGAAAAACATCATCTTCTGAGTCTGAGGTTGTGCTAGAAGTTTCGTCCATTTCCAAAGGAATCTCATCGTCGTTTCCCTCATTTTCAGATTCTATCATAGGCTCCTCAACATCAGTTTGTTTTTTATAAATAGTATCTATTATGCCGAATTGAACTCCATGGGCATGGCAGAGCTGATGTGAAAGTGATATCAATCGACAAAACTTTTTCATCACACGTGCACCATCTGTAGTATTATTGATATCTTTTTCCAGAATCAGACCAAATTCGATTAAGTTTGTTTTCAAAATACTGACATCACTTTCAGCAGGCATATTTACAAAAACGCAAATCAGCCCCAACTTCCAAAACCGAGCATTACCGTTCAAAAATGTATGTACGTTTACATTCATGTATCGCTTGTCATAGAAGAACTTAGCCTATAGAAGAAAAACGAAAATTTTGGAAAGGTGGCAATTTATTTTTCCACATAACCTCCTTCAAGCTCGATACACTTGACACAGCGATGCTCTAACTTTTTCAACCCGTCCAAAAAATACATTTTCTCGAGGGCTGCGAAATAGGCCTCCTCCTCATTCGACCCAAATCTATTCCCGGCGAGTGATTTTTTCGGGTTTGGAAACAAAAAGTAGTCAGAGGGGGCCAAATCTGGAAAGTACGCTGGATGCGGCAGCAATTAGTAGCGCAATTCGACCAATTTGGCCATGGCGACGGCGGAGGTGTGATCCGGCGCGTTGTCGTGGTGGAACAACACTTTTTTCTTCGCCAAGCGGGGCCGCTTTTTCTTCAATTCGACTTCAGACCTTGAATGACCATCGTATTTGTAATGATTTTCAACTTTTTTAAGTTCGAACGCGGAACCGATCTCTCATCGGTTCTAGACGTTAAGTCTGAGTAGTGCCAACGGATGGTACCAACAGGTCAACCAATCCGTGCACCGTAACCCATTCACGCGGTGGCTGCTTGTCGGCCAGCTAGTTCGGAGAGGATTTCGGTCGCGGGTCTCCGAATGGGTTACGCTCAATTACAATATTTCAGCCACCTGAACATGCCCGTTTTCCAAACGCGTTATCAACCAAAACATACGGAGAAGGAACCTACTTTACGTTACTCCGTATTTCTTTTCATCACCAGTCAAGGATACCAAAATCTAATTTCTATTTCGCGTTCCCGAAGTTTCGACGCGGTACCGAAAAATATGCTACTCGAAGTTAACCCGACGAAAACTACTCTAATAAAATAACAAAACAACAAAGGTACCGCGTACCGCGCGCGACGCGAAACCGACCTCCGCGGATTTGTCGAAACCCTACCCTCGCGACGGCATACCTACCCTGCACTCTCTCTTCCCACTGAAAAAGAAGAACCGCTGAAAAGGAAAGTCGTGGTTATTTATTCGCAATTCATTTTATTACCTCCTTTTTTGTTTTTGTTTTTTTTCACGTTAACGTTTTGTAATTTTCATATTTTGCGTTATTTGTATATACATAATAGTTCTGTATAATTATAAGAAACTAGTCGTTAATATTCGACGAAATAAGGTAACATCCTAAATGAAATAAACTTAATTTACATTTTACATGCTTTTCATTCAGTTGGAAATTCTGATCCATCTGATTAATAAGTAACAAACTTCTTTCCATTAAGCAGCATATCAATATTGAATTTGCCATTCAGAAACTGAATATAACGAAACATTTACTTATATCCAAGAAAATGAAAGTTATCCTCGAATTCAAATTTACCGTACGTACAGCAAAAGTTCAAATTGGAGAAGAAGGAATATTTCTCATCTGTGATTTCTACAAAAATTGATATCTACCTAATATAGTATAAATTTGATGTTAATTCACTTTTCATTTCATCTAAATTTCTTATTTCATTGACTGGAAAGGAATTTATTGTTGCTCTTTTTCGTATTTTCTTTTTTCATATGAATTACAAATAAATTTGTATGGGAGTGTAAAATAACGAAAATATTCTAATGTCGAAAGAAGCTTTATATAAAAAAAATGCATAAATATCAGTAAAAATTATATGTAATCCTAACTTAATAGTAGATTGATTTATGTATTGATCTAAGTGTACGTGATTAAATTGTTGACAAAATATAATGTATAATTGAGTACAGTGTATAAAAGAGCGAAATTTAAACAGAAATGCAAATAATAAATGCATGATAAACAAATCTTCTAATTGTCTGTATGAGTTTATCAATTTGTTTGTTTAGCTCCATGGTATGTCTTGATAACTTTTGATCTAAGATATAAATTTGACCATTTATGCATGTCAGCAGTGTTAAAATCTTTTCATATATTTTACACAGAGTTACAAGCGGTTGTGTGTAATTTTACATTGAAATTGTTTATTACATGAGTTTAGTTTGTTCTAAGACCATCAGTTCAAAATTGAATGTATTTGAACATGTTGGCTAAGGGCGGTTAAAATGACGGTTTGTATTTTTCGTGATGAGTTGTTTAGAGCTTTGGCAGACGGTAATGAACTTACAGGAAACCGGGCTATTTCAGCTATAATTTTTTTCAACAATCGAAAAGGCAAATTTGTTTTTTTTTACTACATCTAGGAACTGCTACACAGGAACTGCTCACGATTCAGGCAAATCAGTGATTAATTTGTACGACATTTTCCGGGAAAATTATTCTTTATACATACAAATTATGAAAAATGTATTGAATCGAAAATAAAAGAAAGAACGTGTAGTCAATTCGGAAGACTTAGTGAATGAAAAACCCTGTTTTCAGATAAACTATTTGAATGGGAGAGGGTTGAAAGAGAAAGGTGATTGTATATGATTTGGAAACAGCGAATTGTGGACATAGAGCATGCATTTGAAGATTACATTATTTCCGGCAACGAAATCAATTCCCTCTTCACTAATTTAATGTTGCAGAGTTCATGGATAATTTCTTCATTCTATAAGCTATTGTTTTACTTTCTAAGCAAACTGACCTTAGTTTACCTATATTTTGTCACATTACTTGCGATCATATAAATATATGTATCAATTTGTTCGTTGCTCCATTAGAATTCATATTTTTAATATATTTGGCCTTCGTTTTCTTTTCTTTCCTACCGCTATCAGAGTCAAAATTGTTTTGTTATTTGAACCGGGGGTTAATTATGGAGAAACTTTTGTGCGCAAAACTAGCTTCCATACGATGCGACATAACCTAATGAGACCTAGATGTATCATCTGGTAATGGAGACAGTAAGACCTGAATTATTTCAAGCTGATGTAAATGTTGGCACCCTTATAAAGGAGGATATTGCGCGAGTAATATTTGCTGAAAACGGTCTGACCTGGTAGATAATACTTCAACTTGACCGCACATATGAGGCGATATCCGCACTTTTGTTTCAGCAGGCTCCCACTTGCAGAAAGTCGATCGTTCGCTTTGAATGTATGGTCTATATCGTCCGACTCCCATGCTAAGACCGAAAAACATCCTCCTCGATTCGGAAGCGAATGCTTAGCAGAGCCAAGGGAAAATTGCAGGACTTGGAGGAGAGCTATTTGCAGAATGAATTGTATACTTTGGGTTTTTTTTTATTTATTCTTGCCTGTGAGTTCAGTCACCTCCAGCGCCACTTCTTCACTGGTTACCATGTATTGGCGCTTGTGCACGTGGGGCCAAATATCCCCTTCTGGGCTAATTGCTCCAATTCCAAGGGGCATGAATCCCTAGTCACAGCAAGGGGAGACTAGTACGATGTTGTCCTACCCTATTGTAGCCCTTTCTACTGCTTCCTTCAGCATATGCGCACACGCGGTAAAGCTCACTTTCACTTACAAACGGGTCGAAAGTCGCGGCGACGTGTAAAAAATCACTTTTCCACTCTGTAATACCGGAGCTTTCACTTGTCAAATTGACTACTTGTTTTCTCATCGGACAAAACAGATGTGTGGAATGGAACGCCACATGGCGGCAGTGTGCATCTCCATTTGTCGCCAGTGGCATAGTTTTTCGATGGCCACGTTGGAGGGGGCATTCCCAGATGGATATGTCTCGAAATGCGTCGGGGTTTTGTTTAATATTCTGTTTCAAATATTTAAATCCACAGATCTAAATATTTGGAGATAAAAAATATTTTCTGCGCAACGATATCCGCACGAAAGATGAAGTCCGCTTGCATTTCGAGGTCATACCCATCTGGCCGAGTGCAAGGGTTCGGGATCGGAATCACTTCGATTCCCGGGCGTAGGCGTCACATTACATATTTTCATTTTCGATGTCATGCTATAATTCATAACTATAAGTTTAATTGTGTTTTGGGACATAGGCAGTTTGTGTCCCGAAGAATTGAAGAGATCTCTCATATTTTTGGAACTACTGAAAACACGGAAAGGTAATCCATCATTTGCTACCATTCTTGATACTTTTTTCTCCATAGCAGTATCTTCAACCGGGAGGAAATGATCAGTAATTTTTTGCCTCTTCTTTCTTGCTGGTGGCACTGGCGCCGACGATCCTGGTGATTCGACGTATGTGCGGATACTGCTATTAATTCCATGATTTGATTATGACATTCTTCGCTTTCGTGTCAATTTTATGAATCGATTTTAAATGTAAAGTAAGCCCTGCGGAGATCAATCTTTGGTTTTAAGAATCTTCTTACAAAGTTTCCACTTAGCATTCAATCCATTTTCTGCTCTCAAAAAGTATTTCCATACCTCCGACACACTCTCCATAGTCTTTATAAACTATGTTCGCCGGCATCGTTCGTTATTCCGCTCGTAAATTACATAAGAAACTTTTTTTGCATAAATAAACAAAAATACTCGAATGCAACCAAACTCAATCACGTTACCTAGCAAAAACTATTAATAAACAAAACAAATGCGCGCTGATGAGCCTGCACGTCGGCTCAATCTCGTCTGAGATCAATCTCGCTAAAAAAAGGCCGAGATCTCGCGAGAACGAGATTGCATTCCCTATTCATTGGCCCTCACAAGAAATCAGATCGTCAAACCCCCTTTGCAATAAAATTTGCATTTGTTAAAAATGTTAGAATAATTATTACCTACAATCGCTAATGCCAGTTTAATAACTGGCTTTTTTAACTACTTGCATTCCATACCACTCTCTCCATCAATCTTTGTGGCAACACGCTCGAGCGATTTGCACTTCACATTTCGTCGCTTAGCCAGGTGTGCCTCCCAGACAATGTTCTAAACATCGGTATAAGTAAGGCACGCAAAAGAATGTCAGTTAACCCTTTTATGCTCATCTAGTCCAATTCTCAGAGATAAACAAATCACATATAATAAGATGCATTGAAAAATAACTTTTTTATAAAAATAGCTATCTTTTCAAGTATCTCGACAATAAGGTCAAAAATGCTTTAAGTACTGTGCCGAAATGTTCGGACTACGCTTCAAATCAGTATTCATTAGATGCCCCTTAAGTCCGTAAAAACCAAAAGTGGGTTTGCTTCCTTTTTCGTCTCTGGAAGATTGTACCAGTATGACATATACGCACAATATCATTCGTATTATCGTACATAAAGATTTCAAATATTGTAAGTTAAAAAAAATTTTAGTTGCACAAAAGCTTTCTAGAGTTAAAAAAAATATATATATTATTAATCATCTCAGACTTACCTGCTCCTGTAAAATTATCTAGGTGCACCCCAACAAAAAATGTATGTCACTGCACCTATTATTGAAACCGACGTCTGCTCTTTTTTGTTTTCGCTATCAATTCCAGCTTCACTCACAAGAGGTTGTACTTTATCCAAGCTCTTTAGTCGTTCTTCGTCTCCGTCTTTTCTCTTTCTGCAATTTCTCTTTGCCTCGATCTCATTCACTTTATGCACCCTCGATTTTCATTCACTCATTCATCGCTGTTGCACTTGTTCTATACCAAAGCAGCAGGACCTTCACCCGTTCGTTCGTCCTTTTGCCTTCTAGTTCCGTGCTGCAGTGGCAATAATGATACAAGCTTGTTCTTCTTGATCCTAATTATCTTCGGTAGCAACACTTGAATTGAACCTCGTTACCTTCTCCCACTCGGTATCGCTGCGGGTGTCTAGCACGTGTAGTTGAGATATGATTAGTAGCTAAGAACGAATAACTTGCTGTCGCACCAGAAGCTATAGCACTTTTCCCAATTGCAATAATTTTCTGTTAACATTTTCTCACAACCGAAACAGCGAGGCGACAATGAGACAAGCTTAATTGAGCATTAAACTGACTTTTGATGTTAGCCCCCCACTATAAAACAACGGAAGAGAAAAACAAAACGGTTTGTTTTTTCTTCAGATTCCAACTTCCCGCAAAAGAATTTTCGTATGTTTTCCAGACCTTTTTCCGCGACACTGCCTTGAGATTTTATCTGGGACAAGAGAAATTTCGCAAAGCTTCTGAACAGAAGGGACCGGAAGCAGTAAAATGATTTTTTTCCACACCAAGATAACTCGAAAAAAAGAATAATTTCACCCCGAAAGACAAGAATGCGAAAAGTGTTAAATTTTTAATTAAATTGAAACGTTAGAAACGTCCTTTTTATGGCTTTTTGCCGAGTAGGCAACGATTTATCTGGCACAACTTGGTCACAGCTGTTTTCCTGGCTGGAACTTGAGCAACTGATACAAATTTGAATTGTGGAAAACCTCACATCCGCATTGTCCTTATGCGGCGGCGGTCGTCATCTGGGTGGGGGGTTCCCTTTTCATTGGATGAGCGTCTGGAGGTGTTGGTAATATGATAGGAGGGTGATTAAAGGGAGATGAACGCGACGCGACTCGATAAACGTTATCTTCCCAGACTACTCGCGGATATTTACAGGTAGATCCTTGTGTGTGCAATGTTCTAAAGCTTCCGAATGACTGAAATGTAGGGAGTTCGTTTTCCATTGTGGAGCACTGGGATCCACACGTTTTCTTGTGCTCTGCTTTTGTATCTTGTTCGTTGGTTAGGCGGTTTTTCATTGCATTTCCCCAAGTCAGCTTCCATCTAGTGTTAAAATTGCTTCAGTCAGCAGATTTTGTTTTTCGTTTGGATTATTGCTGATGAAGGATAGTTGCAATGGAAGGCAGTGGCGTGGATTGGTTCTAATTAAGGATGTAGTTTGTACTATCTTTAGCAGAATTAACGGATGTTAGTGCTCAGTTCATGAATTTATAGAGCTGAATATTTATAAGTTGATTTTTGTCATATGCGAAAAGCTTGGAAATTTACACACTGGCTAACGTCTTATTCCAATAAGAGCCCTTTAATACTTTTTTTTCTTGAAAAGCTGTCGGACCTTGCTTTTTTGAGTGACCAAACGCGTTTTGACTCCTTTTGATCAGCTTCAGTGTCTTTACAAATGTTTTATAATTCGTTACTTATAAACAAAAGCGAATATCGACAAGCTTCAAATGCAGACTGTTAGTTTATGTGCCCTTAAAAAAAATTCATGCAATAAAATTAAGATGTAAATTACCAATAAAATATCACAACCATATTTCTTGCGAGCATCGTTGATCATCTATTACAATAAATAACTATACTTTCTCCTCTTATTCTACTTTCTACTTGCATTTGTAATGGGTATAACTAGTTTATAGTGGTTTCGTGCTTAAGTCGAACAGGAAGCTAAAGCTTTAAAAATGGGAAAATGTACTATCATTAAACAATTAGAATCGGTCTCGAATCATTTAAAAAACGGTCATTTGCGGTGTAGAATTGCAGAAATGGTCAGTTTGAGTGTTTCGACGCCACAGGGCATCATTTCGCGATTTATACACGAAACAAGTTGAAGTAGCAGGAGGATGCTCCTACCAGAAGGGTATTGTAAAACAATTAGTAAATCAAACAATATATTCTGCATATCAAAACTTGACTAATATATAGATTCCATCAATTGAGTTCGAAAAATTATTATGGTTATTATGATTTTAAACTCGCCACCATTTTGTTTCAAGTGGTTTGACCTCGTCGCTTGATTAGTCATGATAACACATGGATATTACAAACCATTTCTAAAATTTCTATCAAAATTCCTACATATTTGTAGTGTCTCGGTCCGTTGCAAGCACGTATCTTCCTAGTATCACGTGTTAATGTTGTTGTAATTGTTAAATATTCAATCGGCTGTAACTTAGCTGTTTATAGTTCAATTATTGCGAAATTTTCGAACCATATACAATCACTTTCAGAAAATTTATATTATAGATTTTGGGAAATCTAAGGGTCACATCTTGATTTTATAGACAAAAAAGCAAAATTTATAAAATGTACTATCATTAACAAAGTTGATCGAATTTCGACTTCTAAAGTATTTGTTGCCCTTGTGAAGGAAAAATTGTCAGTTTAAGTACTGTTTTGAAAAGCTCTTATAAGGGAACGTTCAAGTATTACGTAACGCAATTTTTGAAGATTTTTGAAACCCCCCCTCCTCTCCTTGTAACGCACCGTAATGTTTTTCTGCACACCCCTCCCCCTCTCTAAACGTTACTTAACACTCAAGTGACCATTTTTACCCTAAAGTCGCAAAAAATTATGTTATGGTTTTTATCCTTGCTATACTTTTAATTGCCTTTGCGGTAATAATATTAAATAAAACAAGAGATTTTTAATCCGCAACACCTGCGTATTTTGTTTATTTTTTATAAATTTTTGGCTTTACACCCAATTGTTTTCGTCCTTCATTCTCCTATTTTAGCTTTTTTAATAATAAACTCTTAAAATAAAATAACATTTTTATTTTACCCTTTGGCAATGGAATTATAAACAGAAATTCAACTGAAACAAAGCATTTTACTCGAAATAAAATCGTATTCTTAAAAACATTAAAAAATATTCAACTATTAACCAAGTATCTAAGTAGGTCTATAAAAACAATTCGATCGAAACTACTGCTCCTCTGTCCACGGGTTTGCTAGCCACTCAGATTCTTTCATCACTGGCACCTGGAGTGCAGACGAAGACGGTTCTGAAATTGTTAAGCCACTTGCATCAACTTCGTCTTCGTCGACCCAGTCAGCATCCTCAGACGATGTTTCATAACGACGCACAATGCAGAGAAGCTCATTTGCCCTTCTGGCAGCAAGGCGCTGTGGCCGTACTCTAGTTTCACAATGGTCTGGGACAGTCTTGCGATGCACGTAACGACAGTGCATTTGAACACTTTTGTGAGATGTGAAATAGATCCCACATGTGGACATACTTTTTTCTTTAGATCGACAAAAGAAATCGTAAGGCATCTGCTTGAACCCTTCTAGAGGAGGTGACAGATCAACGGACAACCTCACAAGAAAGGGCAAAAACTTGGATGTTCCTTTGTCTAGCAAACTGGGTACTACGAGCTTGCTTGGGGTTTGAAGTTTTGGGCAAGGTGGCGGCATGAAAGTATCCGCAAACACAGATTTCAATGCACTTCTTGGTGATGAACAGCACGATTCATCCGCGCATTTTATAACCTGTAAGAAATATTGCGATTCACGGACGTGAACGCTATACCACGCCAGATTTGGTTCTGCTGGATCCTGCATGCTATCTTCGGGCTGTCTATACGCCGCCGAAACGTCGTAATTATCAATTTTCATTTCTCTCCACAATTCTGCAAGTGTTTCACCAGCGTGCTGAAAATTGCGTTTTTCCGAATCATCATTCCTTTGCCGTCGAGATGAGAACCAATATTTCATGAGGCAGAATGACGCCTGCCAGACGTTTGCTGTGGGGAGCCATCCGACGCTCAACTTGGTTATATGCGCTCCGCCCAGGAGCATTAGTCGCTATAAACAGGGCGTCCAGGTTGTATTTTGTAAAGTGTTCAATCGCAAAGTTCTTGACTTTGCGATAACGCGGGTTTTCATCCGGCCCACCATCTACAAAGATGATGATCACTGCCTTCACGGTGTTCGATTCTGTCATCATTAAGGGTTTGAATGACGGTATTGATAAAAGTGATTCGAAATCATAAGCATGGGTGTTCGCTGTGGAGGATGTGTGTTTCCCGCTCCTTATGGATATGTGTGTCGGCCCGCTGTACCCAACAGCTTTTTCCTTACCAAAACTGTTAGGTTCCACGTTGACGCCGGCGTATACAGAAGGAATAAGTTTGTGCCGCTCTGCCACGACCCAGTCATGATCAGGTAAAAGTATTCTGTATTCCATATGCATTAAAAGAGGGCTCTGACTTTTCACTGCTGGTAAACCTATTGGTACAAGTGCCTTATCGTCTTGTGAGAGAACGAATACTTGCTGCGGCCCCAGAAGCGACGCGAGAGATTCTAATGACCTGATTGTAGCAGCGCGAAATTCCCCGTCCTCGTGCTTTTTATGCATCTCGGTCTGTGGTCTTGCTAACTTTACGGGTACGGTACGTACGTGCCTTCTTCCCTCTTGAGTGTTAGAAACGCGTGGAAGTAAATGAAGATATGTGCCGCTTCGAGAAATTTGGAATCCCATTAACAACAGCCTCTCATGCTGGTCAGACAGAGTGAGACAACTCCTAATCATCTCGGTTCGGCGGCGTTCATCAGCAGCGCTGCCATGAATGGCAATATTAACTATGGTCTCTAGGAGAGCAGGTTGCGAGTCAACTAAAGGGGGCTGTCCAGGGCCAGTTCGAGGTTGTGTTGCAGCAGGATTGTTTCTCTGACGTTCAGTTTTCTCCAGTTTTTCTTTGGCTCGGAATTTTTTTGCACGCTTAGTAGAGTCCTTTTTTCCTTTAAACATTTCTCTTCTTGTTTCAACTCTTTGCGTAGCTTTTTTTATTTCGTCGTGAACATCATCTTTGGCTATACCAGTGTCCCTTGCTTCAGTATGAACATTTATTCTCTGTTGCAGTAGACCAATTTTCTTCATAAGAGTTTCTTGAGCCGGTTTGCTTGGAACATTTTTAGTGATGCCTGAATCAATCAAAGTCGTGTGTGGTTCCGTAGACAGTGTCTCCACAGTTTCCTCATCAGTATTCTGACTTTGCTCATCGTGGGTATCGCTCATCTTTCGTTTGACAGCAGTGCTTACTTGTCCAGCGACTGCGACAATCGATTCCCTAAAAGATGAACACATGGATGAAGCTACAACATCCGTGTCCCATAGACCAAGAGAAAATAAATTATGAATAGGTGTTATTGACACATGCGATAAAAAAGAACATAATATACAACATATACAAGCAGATGCACCTGTTTTTGTTGAAGAGCACGTGAAGTCGAGGGAACATTGGGCCTTAGTGTTGCTGGCGTGCTTGATGTTTTCACAGGTAGCTAGAAATATATAATACTTATGACCAGTTCTTTAATGAAAAATCAAGGTTAGGATTATATACATAATACTTATGTCATTATTACATTTAAGCAGTAAACTTACCTGTGTAAAATAACTAAGCATTGTTGCTTTCTTCTTCGTGGCCTTCACCTTCAAATCTCGTATAACATCATTTATATGTTCTTTAAACTTTTCTTTATTTTTTAGTTTTTCTTTAGCCGTTTTCCAAATTGCGTCGGCATTTTTTTGACACAGTTGCGCTGGCAAGTCAGCATGAGAGCCTTTATAGGCCAAGAACAGCTGATGATACAAATCTCCCTCTTTTGAAGACATTACAGTATGAACACTATGAACTCACTCATTACAGTATGAACACTATGAACTTTAATAATACCGACTACAGCATTGTGCTTCTGCATAAACACTGACGAATACTGACAACGAAAACAACATTAAATGCCGTAAAACACAATTTAGGGATTCCCCGTGATGACGACCAGACTACACAATCGAGGGATCCCCCTTAAAACGTGAATGAAAAAGGTTGCCAATTTGGGAGTTTTTATTCCCTAATTTTTTATTAAAAAAAAAAACAATGTTACGTAACGTGTTGTAAGAAAGACCCCCTCCCGCCCCTGTAACGCATCGTAACGTTTCACGAGACCCCTTCTCCCCCCAAATTGCGTTACGTAATACTTGAACGCCCCCTAAAGAACTTTCATTTGATATTCATATTGGCAACCTTTGATGACATTTTTTTTCAGCGGCCACTCCCCTGTACTGTAATCATCGATGCATGGCCTATTTTTTCGAATCCTAGAATGGTTACAAAGCCCTTTTGCTAGGCGCTCACTCCTGCCTCCTCGACTTGTTTCACTTATGGGTATTAATTGTAGGTACTCATCTTCAGTCAATATTCATGAAACTTTCAGAATAGATCAATCTTATAAATAGCCATCTGCGTGCTGAATTTCATTGAATTTAAGGGTACCGTTAAGATTTTATTCAAGAAAACATAAAATCGATAAATCGTACTATTACTAACAAAGTTGAGTAAATTGCGACTTCTCAAGTATTTGTTGTTGCTGTACTTATCAAGGCCTACATTCCTGATTTTTTTTCAGATTTTTCGGATGAAATGTGTCCAATCGCGAGGGGTGGGACACAAATTTTTCGTGTATTTCCCCTCCCTGTGCGCCTCTCGAAGCAAACTTTGCCAAACTAAGACCTGTTTTGAAAAGTTCTCATCAAGACCTTTCATTTGATACTCATATCGGCTACCTTCAATGAAATTTTTTTTCGGGGGTCACTCCCCTATATGGGGACACCCCCCTTAAATACCTTATAAATTTTTTTTGCAATTGAACTTTGAAGAGGGCACAACTTTACACCTTAATACGAAATTTGATGTTTCTAGCTTAAGTAGTTTCCGAGAAAAACTGCAGTGACACACGAACGGACGGACGGACAGACGGACAGAAAGGACGCGATTTTAGTAGGGTGTTTAAAATTATTTTTCAAAACCCTAAAAATAAAAGAAAATTCCAGATTATCGGCTCTAAAATTAGCTGTAGCAGTAAAAAAACGTTTTGCATAGGTTATCCAGTGCAGAAACTATTCGTCGGGGTCTGAGAAAGCGTAAATTTAATGGACGAGTTGCTTGCAACAAGCCATTCACCAGCGAAATCAGCAGTGGCGCTTTGTTTTTGCTGAAGAGAAA
Source organism: Odontomyia ornata (assembly GCA_963969285.1). NCBI lineage: Eukaryota > Metazoa > Arthropoda > Insecta > Diptera > Stratiomyidae > Odontomyia > Odontomyia ornata. The sequence continues at coordinate 290,341,950 of OZ017740.1, read as the reverse complement.
CTTTTCCAAAGATTTCAGCTTCTGGAATAATGTTTTATACGCCGACAAATCAAAATTCAATATTTCTGATCTCGAGAGCAGTCTTACGTCTGGTGCAAGCCAATCACCGAACTGGAAAATAAAAATTTAAGACCAACTATTAACCCTTGTGTCGACATTATGGCCTAGCCAGGCCAAAACGGTCATTAAACTGAAATATAATAAAATTGAAGGAATTTTTCTTTTGGAAAATCCCATGAAAGGCTAGTGCTATTGCTCGAGAATGGATTTCCAGAAAAAACGAAAGCAAAAGAATAAAGAATTTTCGAAACCCGGGCACGCAAAATATTATGACGTATGTACACCATGGCCTAGCCAGGTCAAAGTAATTACATAGAAATTGTAGCATCTTTTGTCCACCTTCTCTGGTTTTTAATTATGCATTTTTATTGCTTTTGTCTCGTTTTTCACCGATTAGCGGTTTATTTGTTCCTGTCGAACATGAAATTTCAGATTTTTGTTATAATTTGTAAACTATTAAATTATGTCGGATGCTTCAACGAACTAGCTAACCAAAAATATAAAAAAATTATTATTTCCCTTTTTTATTCGTTGTAAATATTTATTTACCCATACGCCGACGTTTCGAAGCACACACTTGCTTCTTCATCAGTGGTACAATAACTAAACTTATATTTTGCTTAAAGCTACTTATATACCTACTACTTTTACAATTTTACCCCTTACCCTAATTACTTCCTTAATTGGTTATTACGGCTAATTACTCTCATAAGGGGTGAGAAATTATTACCTAGATCGGTGTTTAATAGTATCTCCTGTGGTTGTCTTGCTATCACCAGGCTTTCGTAGGCGTCCAATTTGTATGCCGATTTGAGTTCTTTGATTAACTCAAGATTCTCGTCGCTCATGCTGTGCTTCTGCTCTACAATATGTCTTGCTACCGATGATATGCTCTTTAAATCTTGTTTTGATTAATCGCTTTGTCTGGCCGATATAAACGTGTGAGCACTGAGTACAGCTTACCCGGTAAATTCCGCTGACTTCCTCTTTGGTTTTCTTGTCCTTAGCTGATCCTAACATCGTCTTCAGTTGATGGTTTCTGCTGTGTGTGACGACCTGAATATCATGCGCTTTAAATAATTTCTTAACTTTCTCCGTTAAGCTAGAGTATGGTACCGAGATTCTACGGATTTGTTCAAGCTGTTCATTTTGTGTGTACAACGTTGTTAGTTCGTCCTGCCTTTGCCGCTTCATTTTTTTGCGAATTAATTGATCCACTATTACGGCTGGGAATCCATTTATTTTTGCTGTCTTAACAATGTAGTCACGTTCTTTTTTGAACTCTTCACTACTCAACGGTATTTTTATCAACCTATGTACCATCGAATGATAGGCTGCCATTCTATGCTGATATGCGTGGTTAGAATCACTGGTGATCGTGCGCTGCGTGCTTGAAGGTTTCCTGTAGATGCCAAATTCTAGGTGTTGATTATTGCGAATAATTTTGAGGTCCAGGAAATTCAATACGTTGTTTATCTCCTCTTCCATGGTAAAACGTATGTTTTGGTGAATGTTGTTGATTTTCTCCAACGTTACTTTAGCTTCGTCCTTTTTCACCACGGCCAAGACATCGTCAACGTATCGCCACCATATTCGAGGCGTTATTTGGAGATTGTCCATTTTTCCCTCAAATTTGGCCATGAATACTTCAGCTATTAACGGAGAAAGGGGGTTTCCCATCGCAGTCCCGTCTTTTGTTTTAAAAAACTTACCTCTGAAGGTAAAGTAATTCTCTCTCATACATAATGCTGCTAATTTTATATATTGCCTAGTTGTTTTTTTCGAAGATTGGTTACAAGATGGCAATGCAGATCATGTATCCAAAAAAACCGTAATAGTGGATCAATTAATTCGCAAAAAAATGAAGCGGCAAAGGCAGGACGAACTAACAACGTTGTACACACAAAATGAACAGCTTGAACAAATCCGTAGAATCTCGGTACCATACTCTAGCTTAACGGAGAAAGTTAAGAAATTATTTAAAGCGCATGATATTCAGGTCGTCACACACAGCAGAAACCATCAACTGAAGACGATGTTAGGATCAGCTAAGGACAAGAAAACCAAAGAGGAAGTCAGCGGAATTTACCGGGTAAGCTGTACTCAGTGCTCACACGTTTATATCGGCCAGACAAAGCGATTAATCAAAACAAGATTTAAAGAGTATATTAAGGAGGCGGAAGCGGCAGTCAGGCACAAGAAAAGCAGCAGTACAATTAAATCATCGGTAGCAAGACATATTGTAGAGCAGAAGCACAGCATGAGCGACGAGAATCTTGAGTTAATCAAAGAACTCAAATCGGCATACAAATTGGACGCCTACGAAAGCCTGGTGATAGCAAGACAACCACAGGAGATACTATTAAACACCGATCTAGGTAATAATTTCTCACCCCTTATGAGAGTAATTAGCCGTAATAACCAATTAAGGAAGTAATTAGGGTAAGGGGTAAAATTGTAAAAGTAGTAGGTATATAAGTAGCTTTAAGCAAAATGTAAGTTTAGTTATTGTACCACTGATGAAGAAGCAAGTGTGTGCTTCGAAACGTCGGCGTATGGGCAAATAAATATTTACAACGAATAAAAAAGGTAAATAATAATTTTTTTATATTTTTGGTATAATTTGTAGTTTTTTGGCGCGTTTCATCGAGTGAATTTGATTTTTTAGAAGAAGTTTTGTGATATTGTTATTGGCGTATTTATACAATTTTTAGTTTGAAAATGGAACAAAAAATTGTGTGTGATGAGGTGGATACAGTGTACAATACTCGTGGGCATTTTCAAAATCAAGAATTTTTTCGACCAAAGACCAAGACCAAAATATTGAAGATTCGGTGCAGCAATTAAAAGCAGATGAAGATCCTGATGGTGATTATATACCAGATGAGAATGAAAAAATCTGCCAAAATTTAGAGCAACAATGTCAGTGCACCGTTTTTGGTCGATTTCGAGATTCACTCGATTTGACAATTCACGATTAAGCTGCGCCGATTTCTGATATTTGGTTGATGTTCAACTCTAACTTGAATCGCGCATATCGCCCTCACGAAAATATAACCGTGGATGAGCAATTATTTCCATTCCGAGGAAGAACTCGTTTTAATCAATATATTCCGAGTAAACCAGCAAAATATGGAATAAAAGTTTTTTGGGCTTGTGATTCGAAAACAAAATTTCCTCTCAAAGGCATTATATATACTAGCAAACAACCAGGTAGAGAGCGCGAAAAAAACCAAGGAGAACGAATTGTCATCGATTTGTCCAGTCAATATGCAAATACAGGACGTTGTATAGTTGCTGATAATTTTTTCACTTCGGTGAATGTTTGTACACGTTTGATGGATGCTGGCTTGAGCTACGTTGGTACACTTCGAAGAAATAAAGCTTACGCTCCAGCTGAAATGCAACCTAATCGTTCACGTCCAGTAGGATCAACAGAATTCGGCTTTTATGAGAACAAAATAGCTATGTGTTCCTTTGCACCGAAAAAAATGGTCAGTAATTTTGCTGTCAACAATGCATTATGACAAAGAATTGTCTGGCACACAAAATAAACCAGCTGCAATTTTATTTTATAATCAAAATAAATCACGGGTTGACGCAATGGATCAGCAAATAAGTAGATACACCTGTAAACGTCGTACACAAAGATGGCCATTGGCTTTTTTTTACAATATCATCGATGTGTGTAGTTTAGCTACATATATAATTTGTAACGAAAATAGTCCAATGAAAGGTACTGATGCTCGTCGCAACTTTCTAATCAAACTCAGCGAAATACTCGTTACACCACACATTAAAAGCCGCTGTAAAAATCCACAAGTTTTAAAACAGAGTGCCACACGATCTGGAATTGAAGCTTTCTTTGGGGAATCATTTGAGGTTAGTATACATTTCAAATAACATTTTCATAAACTAAATAAATTTTTGCTTTTTTTAGTCAACGCCAGGAACATCCGGCATGGTACAGTTACGACGACCATTAGCAACTACAAGTTCTGCTGCAGCAGGTGGAGTAACGGTACGAAGAAGGTCGTGTTTCATTTGCTTATTGCCTGGACCTGAAAAAAAACACCGCCGTACGTTTTATTCTTGTCTGGATTGCAACAAACCGATTTGCCTTCAACATTCTGTCAACCTGACTCAGTACAGATGCACAGTATGCGCTGATTCCTTAGCACAACAGTAAATGGACGAACAGCGATAACTTTCCACTTTCATTTAATTTAATAATTTACCTTTAATTCATATTGTTATGTTACTCTTGTCTTTTGAGATAATACAAAGTAATAGACAAAACATCCTTTTTTCTCTGTAACTATCATCTTCTTTTCAGCTAAATATAATACGCGAACACCTTCTAACTGTGGCTTAGGCATTGCAATATGTTTTTACATATACGTACCCTAGTTACTTGCTAAAAACCATGCCCTTACTCTCATACATTACCATATAAATATTGTGGCCTAGACAGGCCATGTTGTATCAAATATGAATATATGGTGTGGTGTTGACACAAGGGTTAAACACGGCGATTAAAGTGTCATGGTTTGGGCTTGTATGTCAGTTGATGGCATTCGAAACTTGGTTATCATTAAAGCGACCATGCGCATTGTAGTAATCGAGCAGTCATACAAGCAAACTGCTCGAAAACCCTCCTATTTCCTATCCACAATTGTAATGACAGATCTACAAAAAATTGTAATTATTTCCCTTGTAATTGTAATTTGTAGAATAATTTTTCCTTTTTATTTTTATATTAAATACAACTTTATATCAAATTTTCCTCTATATTACGATTTAAATGTTTTCCTTTAATTATATTTTCGATGAAATTTAATCTTTATTACTTTTTAAAATTTTCATTTCTTTACTTCATGTAAATTTTTTCACTTCATGTAAATTTTCTTCACATCATTTAAATTTCTTTACTTCATTTCAAATTTCTTTAGTTCATTCAAAATTTCTCTACTTCTGTTAAATTTTGTTTTTGAAAAATTTAAATCTGCCCATTACAATTTAGGATGTGGAAACATTGATTTAATGCAGGCCAACGGTGCATTACATGACGGAATGCATTCGAGTTCAGCTGAGTGGGCAGCTGATTGAATGTTTACCGGTAGTGACACGGGAAAAAAAAGAAAGACAAGATTTTGAAACGCATCGGGGAATAAATCGAGGAGTCCGATTTTGTTAGCCACGTCGTGAACACGGTAGAAGTGTGGAATTATTTCCGCGACCTGCGAAGCATCAAAGCGTCACAACTGCTAAACAAAGATTTTCCTGTGTATATTATTATTTCATCGGACGTTGGTGAAATTCGGAGTTATTATTGTTCATTTGAAAATATGTTGAGGCTCACAGTAAGGCTATGGGTACCATGAATCTGGCTTGCTGAAGAGTGTATGTGAAGTGGCAAAACATTCGGTTGATTTGGGCGAAGATAATTTGCTAGCTGGACTGATAACATTTATACTAAGTCCAAGTATTCACCAGTCGTTCAGCGAAAATGAAAAGGCCTATCAGGATGCATATGAAGCTGCAGAAAAATATGGTGCAAGTGATTCAGATTGCAGTTATGTTTATCGTGACTGCCCTACGGATTTCATAAATCTCATAACAAAAGTGATGTATGATGGAAGTCATAAATTTCGCTGCAGCTGCAACCACTTTCGCCTTTAAATAAGCCGACTCAACAAGTCACAGCATTGGGGAGAACGGAAAATAGGCAAAGCACGTCCGCAGAAGGCTAGCGACAAGCGGTAAATTACCTTCGGTTGAAGTAGCGAGTCCGCAAGCATTTAGCACGGATGATGGGATTCTAAGATCCCAGTAATGCATGAGTCCGGTCGATGACTTGAACTTTTAGCCGCGATACGTATTCCGAAGCTTGTTGGCTGAACTGTGCATAGCAGAGTGTGGAGCGAGTGGGCCCACGTGATAATCTCGTGACCACTTAAATTAGGAAATTTATTATTGTTGGATTTGGCTTCGCCGCACGGCACCGGTTCCGAACAAAATATTTTTGTTACATTTCAATTGTTGCGGCCGTGGTTAGATTGAAGAGAAACTTGTCCCTATACCGTGTCGGTCCTCCCCAATAGATACAACGGATCACGAAGCTCAAAGCAAAACCCACACGGAACCCAATATCATTTAGGATTAAGAAAATTAGTATTTATACAGTGCACAAATTTTCTCAATGTGTGCAACGTTCGTGACGTCATTTAACTACTAAATGTGTTCTGTCAGCGTTGAAATTACCCACATCATTAGCGGGCGCCCGGCGAGGATGTTGGGTAAGTACCCTTTTATCATATTGTTACATGTACAAATAATTCTACGAGCTACTGTCGCAATTGTTTTCACAATCATTAAGAACATCAACAAATGAATTTACTCGAAACCACGAGAACTTAACAAGCATGAACAACATCTGAAAGTGAGTCACTGCTCCATTCATTCATGCTGGAATGTTCCCGCTAATTCACCAATGTACGAGAACTCAGTTGAATGATTAGACACCCTATATAAAGGCGAGCTGAATGAATGGGGGGATCATCATTCATTACAACCGCGATACGTGAAGTACAGGCAATATTGATTGCTTGATTGTGAGGTGATTTCAAGTAGACAATTGCGATAGAAATTTATGGGCAAGTGGAAGGTAGAATTGTAATAGTGAAAAATAAAGTTGTGAAATTGTTATTGAAGTGATTGTGCATTTTTTTGACAAATTAAATAAACTCTTTTAACTTAAATTGAAAGACATTGCGTTTTCACATTCCCGGAACATTAAAATTATTGGCCGCGAATCAAAAACACGCGACAATATTTATACTTGATATTGTGGACTATAATAAAAACGTTCTTTTGTCACGTCACTCATTAAACATTTTGCTTTTTCTTTTGCTTACACAATATTCAGTATCATTTTATTACATTGCTTTCACACATAATTACGTTCAAGTTTAGTTTCCCTAGTTTGCGTTATTTGGTTATTATATTTTTTGAATGAAATGTACTAAGAAAAAATGATTTATTAACCCACACAATCGGTCTTTCCATTTTGTCCCCTCTGACTGGGTATAGGACCCGCTACGATGGTAGGCGGTTCACTGAAAATGGGCTAGCCATCGGGCGCGCTCCAGGCGCTCTTGCCGGGTTGAATGGCCTTCCGCTCAAATGCCCTTTTTATGACAGAAGGTTATGTGACCCGATCACATAATTCTATGACATAAATCGGTCACATCTATATTTCTCATTTATGGGAAGGCTCATGCAAAGTATGTTTGTATGAGTTTTCCTCTCAAACGGGAAATTTATGGCCACGTCTACATTTGGATCTTGATCCGGTGGGGCGGGTGCGAGGGAGCACCACATTCATCCGGTTGCCCCACTCTTATTTGTGGGCCATAAGAATCGTCGGGTAACGACGAAGTCTCCCCAAGGCCGTCTGTTTTGACTCGTTTCGACTTGTCCTTTGAATAAGCAATTGCCATCTTTAGGTAGTTACCTACATTTTTTTCGAATTCGGTCGACCTTTTTTTTGAGACCCGAGAATTCGTGAATGCGAAATTCTTTTGAAGTAGGTCCTTGTGCTGGGGGAATGAACCCGCCCCACGACACCGCAACGCTAGCCTACCAGCGCATTCACGTGTCCCCAGACAAGGCCAATCTCGGCTGATACTACCATCCTCTTTCGCCGAGGCAGCAGACCATCGCTGTAGTCCTTCACGGACATTTTTATATCTACCTACTTCACTACATCATAGCCATGTACTTCAATATTTTAAAAGAAAATTTGATGACAAGTTCTCAAAAGCTTGGTATCGACCCCGATTCGCGCTTTCATCAAGATAATGACCCAAAACATAAGTCGAGAATCATTCAGTCGTGGCTCATTTGAAATCGCCACAATCTTATGGCACCACCAGCTCAATCACCAGATACGAACGTTAGCTTGGTTGATTTTGGACGAAAACGTTTGAAAACACTAAATATCATCTAAGAATGATTTTATAAATACCTTGACGGACGAGTGTATTTAAATTTTTCGATACACGTTTTACAGTAAAAGTTGTATTTCTTTAAAAATCTTGAAAGGCTCTGTTTGGAATAAGCTGTGAGCCACTGAACATCGATTTTGACTACTTATTTGAAAACGGTTTTGAAACTTTCATGGGGTCTTAATGCTTGCGATACCGAAATTGGATGATTCCTAGTCTAAGATTGAACCGCTGCAAATACTATTTTGGTTCATCAACAACGAACCTTCTCTTTTTTACCAGTGGCAATATAGATGCATCAGGAATGTAACATTGTTACTTGAGCTTCTGTTGTAACCACAAAACTCACCGCAGTTGCAGACATTTAGTTGTAGCAAAGGGGTGCTTAACCCGGGGTGGCAGTCGTGTCGCGGGTCGTCCGGGGCATCCTCTGCTCGTACTGAGCCACCCGACACATAGAAATGTAACGCGAATGGAAATAAGGGAAAGGAGGGATCTATCTTGAAAAATGAAGTAAGATTGTAAGTTAATAGGTCATGGCCGTTTTTTTATTTAAATATTTAAACCGAGATCTTACAACACCAATTCAATGAAATACTGAACAAAAAAAAATCATAATGAGCTATGGACATAAACTATATTCCAAAAATTTATTTAAACCCCTTTTTTAGTAGAATTAATTCGAAACAAAGTATTTACAATAAACAAACTTACAACCATCGCGAAAAGAAAAAAAATTAATTCCAAGCAGATAAATGAGCATAAATCGAAAAAAAATTACTCACCCTTTTTTTAAGCTGCGGAGCGCTCTGCAACTAGAATATGATAAAATGTATAAAAACCAAATTAACTTTAATTCGGCAAAGATGAAAAAAAAATCAAGCAGTCATAAATCCGCGCGCCAGCGCCTTGAAATCGTTCGACCTTCTTTTCGATAATACAATGAAAATTGTCCTTAGAAAATTTACTGTTGATTCTTTTTTTTCATATTTTTAATGATTTTGTTTTTGATAAAAATTTTCACCAGAAAATTGCCTCTACAGAGTTAATTGATTAATCAGGTTAACTCCACACTTCAATTAATCAATTGTGGGTGACACCCACAATCTACTTCCTAAGAAATCAAACAATAGCTTCGCGTAGCACGAACACAACTGTTGATTGACTGTCTATTCTATAATTATTCCATTAACACCAGAATCACTAGTTTATCATATCACTCTCTTCTAGTTTTGTATTTTTATACCATCTATCAAGAACTCCCTCGAACATTCTTTGTTCATATTCCCACTTTTTCCACTCTATTAGTATATAATTCACGTTAACTTTGATTAACTTTCACTTTTTAAAAAATTCTTTGCCTTCATAGCACCATCACTCGATACTTTTTCCACATCTCGACACTATCACTCTAACAACTGCTTGCTATCCCAAACTCAAAATCAAGACCAACTCGCAAAAACCATTTCCTTCCTTCCCAATTACCCTTGCCCTACCGAGGTGACGTAATCTAATCGAAGTTCAATACACTTCGATTCAGTTTCTTACACATCTTTTCAATTTCGATAAATGCAACAATTTCCATTTGCATATATGACGATTTGTATCATCATGATAGCGTTTATTTATATGCAAGTCGTCATACACACGGAAACAATTGTTTTTGCTAAAATTAAAAACAGTGTTCCCTGGCCCGGACGGACTTGAACCCTGAGTCCCAGTGGACTCTCCGATTGAGAGTCCACGGCACTAGTACCGGAGCCAGCTTCTGACAAACTCCCATTCACCACATAAGCAACTTCAATGGTGCAATTTTTTTAATGGGCAATGGTATGAAATTTGTTGGTAGGAAGTATGATCGTAAAACAATGAATAAAATGTTGTTAGTGGGAAATAAAGAATGGAAGTTTGTAAGTAGGAAGGTAGGAATGAGATCTTATTAGTCAATGTTGGAAAAAGGTATAAAATGAAGTTTTGTTTAGGGGAATTAACGAATGAAATTTTGTTAGTGGGAAGGATAGATTATTTTTTTCTATTTTCATAAAGAATATAATATGAAGAAAAGAGTAGGTGTGCTCAGGAGTAGGTGGAGATGTTAGTTAGGCAATCGAAGTTGTGAATGGGATAAAGCCGGTACGACTTGAATTTACAACACTCCTCAACAGAAAAATAAATATTCACACTTCCTCATTTCTAAAAAAAGTCAATTCTATCAATTTGTCGTCTTTTTTCTTCAAGAAAAGACCCTGTCTGAATACTCAGCAAATAGATTTACTTTTCACCCAAATTCACAATATTTTAATTTTAATTTAAAAAATTTATTGTACTGCTTTTGAGCGTTAATATTTTTATCGCCGATGATTTCCCAGTAATGCAAATATTCTCGAAGCATTTTGAAAATCACTCCCTCTTAACCATTTCACTCACGATCTAAATTTCAGAAATCAATTTCATAAACAGTTTATTTCATTTTTATATTCAATGCAAAAATAATTTGGGAAAAACTTCTCAAAAACTTCGTTCACTATCATCAAACTACTTCTTCGATTCCTTGTCCCGCTGATCTTCTTACCCTCACCAGACTTTTCCTACCCGACTCTAGCTACCACCTCACTGACTCCTCTCTTCTCCCAATTCACCTTTTTCCCTCTAGACCATTCTCGATTCCCTTGCGACACAACCGGATTTTTTTGTGGTTGGGGAGGCGAATGCCATTTACGCACTGAGTGTAGGGCTCCCATACTCGCGAGCGGCTGTACTACTGACTAAACACCTCGCCTGTCGAATTGAAAACCTAGCCTGGAAACGTTTGACACGCTGCTTTGGGCTAGGTCTCGTTTTGATACGCAATGATGCGCCTTCAGGCTGGAGGAATTCCCAAAAAGCAATCCCCTAGCCCCATTTGTCAACCGATCCAAGCATCACCGACACTATACTCGCTCGCCCGTCTCTCTGTAGAGATCTCGTCGCAGCCTGTCCCATTTTTGCTCGCGAAAAATGTGTGGCAGGCATCGTCTTTCTCTCTTGGGCAAAATCTACATTCGGGGGACTGTGACTTACCAATCTTATGCAGGTAAGACTGAATACACCCATGCCCGCTCAAAAGCTGGGTCGGATAGAAGTCAGTCTCACTATGTTTTTGATGTAGCCATGGTCTCAGATCCGGGATGAGGCACGCAGTCCACCTTCCCTTCGTACAATTCACCCAAGACTGCTGCCAATCGTTGAGTGAGCGCTGTCTCTCTTCACAGGCAACCCTCTCCCTCGTGTCTTCGTTTTGACACAGGTAGATTGCTCTGTGTTCTGCAATAAGAAGGGTGATAGATATCACGCCGATGAGGAATAGTACTCCCGAATCAATTACTTTCGGATATGTTTTTTTTCTTACCAATCTCTCGATCACTCTTTCTTTGTCGCACACACACATTTTGCTGCTTCGTCGTATAAGGTGGCACACAAATAATGTGAATTAATCCTTGCGTGCATTTCTAGTCCGATTTTTGATCAGTCTCAAAGATTAAAAATGCAAATAATACGGTACATTAAAATAAATCTCTGAGTAACTTTCTGTTAAGTATCTCGTTGATAGGGTCAGAAAATGTTCTAAGATACATTAGATGACTCCTAAGTCTTTCTGAAATACCAAAAGTGAGTTTGCTTCCTTCGCCATCTCTGGAAGATTGTTGTATATATGCCGAGTATCAATCGTACTCGTAGTATCCTTCTTCAGCCGATCCGTTCTGAAAAAAGGTGTTACGAATTGATTTGTACTCCTCGCAGTATATGGGTTGATTTGTGTTACTTTAATTAATGGTGTTTGGTTCGATCCAATTCTCCATAATAACGATTTGGTTAAAGATGAATGATTTCATTGATTGGTAAGCCAGTCCAGCTTGACGCAATCCTCAGTGCTACTCTTCTCGATACCTGCACCAAGTGTTTTTGGTACAGCTCCTTGCTGAGAGCATGGCCCCATATTTCTGCTCCGTACAGTAGCAGAGACTTTACGGCACGTACCAAAAGTCACCTCCTTGATGGGGTGGGTCCGTTATGTTGATCGTAATTCCACTCAAAGCCGATACTCTTAAAGCAGTTTTATCAGCCGTTGTCCTGATTTGTTCTGAGAAACTCATCTTCGAGTCAATCAGCATCCCTAGATACTTTACCGATGTTTTCGATTCAACTAGTACTTTTCTAATACTGATCGTTCCCACTGTGGGGACTCTCTTCTTTGTCGTGATGATTACTACGGCTCTGTCCAGTGCTAGACTGAATCCGCGAGCGGTGATCCAGTCTTTCACCCAGTACATCAGCATATGCACCTAGTAGGTCTTTATAAAATACCTGTTACAAAGCCCTAAAAATCATTTTTAAGTCAGAGGAACTACTCGAACTCATTTTCGCTTGCAGGACGGACTCGGAGTAGGTGGAGGTAGATTATTAGTAGATATTAAAGGAAAACTTCATTGAGATAGCCACTCATACGAAAGCTCTAGAAATAGATTCGCCTCGGTGGAATTAACGAGTGTCCGAATCAAGTCCTGACGACACACAAAAAATTCAACTTTGGATGAAGATTCTGGTCTTTGACAATAGAAAGTGGGTAACAGCCACTCACCAAAAGAAGGATTTCACCGAACTACCAAGAAAATCCAGTAAGGCTGAAATTTCTTCAGCAGAGGGCATTCAACAGTTAGAGGTGCAAGTGTTAAAGAAACTGTACAAGAGGAGGGAACGGAGACAGCGAGGTAAAAATAGAAGCGAGGACTTACGTGGAGGTTCTTAGCTCGATTCGTCAAAATGCTTATAGATGAAATAAGGATATTGATACGGCGAATATGAAAGACCGCTAAAGGAGGCTTGGAAATCGATCCCTACAATTATCGTATGAATTTGCAAAACTCAATCCAGACCATTTTGGATGGTCAGGTGGACTCCAAAAGTTAACATCAAACTTTTGGACCTTGATGGCTTTATACGTAAGGAAGAGATTGCAGCCGATATCAAAGAAGGGACTGATGAGGTAAAAATCCCGCTCTTCACAATGATCTTGATTGTAACCGTGTAAAGGGCTCATCAGTGGTGGCTACTGTTACAATTGTACTACGTATATGCCAAATACAGGAAGATTAATTGTCACTGTAGGGTCCTCTTTGATGGATATATCATTATGGGAGGTGACTTCAATGCAAGGACTTTAGTGTGGCATATATCCACTGCCAGCACTCATGGGTGTCAACATAGTCGTCTGTGACCAAAAATTTGACGGAGACCCTCAAAAACCAGCTGGCTTCTATCCTATCAGACACATCGCCGAAAATAAGCAATGAGGCCTGGTGGCAGAACAGACGATCGGACATCAGGCCCGGCTCAAAAAAATGACTGGTTCCATGATGAGTGCCAGAATGCGTTAGATAAAAACAAGCAGGAACGATCCACCAGCTTGAAGGCGCCTCATGACGTAATGAGACCTGGCCCGAAGTAATGTGTCAAACGGTTCCAGGCTGGCTGCTCGGTTAAACAGGGGAAGTGTTAAGTGGGTAATCCAGTCGCTTGCGAGCATGGGAGTCTCCCACTCTGTGTGTAAATCACATTCACCTCCCAACCATAAAAAAGTGGCTTTAGAGCAGAAAGATTGACGATAAATAAATTGTTCACAGTCAAGCAGGTACTTGAGAAATCTTGGGAGCTCAACATAGACGTACACAAATTTTTTGGACTTAAGCAAACATACGATAATATTGATCATAACGTACTGTACCAAATAATGCTTTACTTTGATATTCCAGCGAAATTAGTCCGTCACCGACGCCTTTGACACAAATATCGGACTAAAGCAGGGAGATGGGCTGGCCCCATTGCTATTCAATTTGGGACTAAGGTATGTCATGAGAAAGCTACCTGTCCATAAAAGAGGTACATTACTATACAAGTTTAGATAAGTGGTAGCCTACGCGGAAGACATCAATATTTTATCACGGTCGCTGACAACCGCTAAGGAACTTTTTCTGAAATTCGACAGGGGAGCAAAAGTAGTAGGGCTGCAGGCCAATGTGGATTAAACAAAGCACACAACGTTGTCGAGAAAAAATACAGGTATCTCAAATATCCACAATACCGCACATGGAGAATACAATATTGATAATGTGAGTATTTAGCTCCAAAATAACGGGATACGGCAATGAAAGAGACAAATACGCCGAAGAATACAGCTGGGACATAAAATACAATATTTTGCTCAGTTTTGACGATCTTAAAGACCTACCCTACGCCTATTAATAAATACAATAGGAATAAAGAAGCAAATAGCATTAAATAATAAATAACCCGAAACAATAATAAGCGATAATAAATAAATATACGACTAATCAATAGTAGATAAAAGATAACAATTAATAAGTTATCATGATTAATAATATTATCTAATCAACCATCACGTCCGTGTAGGTTTGGCGGGTTTGGTTAAAAAACCGGTTCTTCGGTTTTTCAGTTTTTGCTACCTTTGATTTAACCGGGCGGTTTTTTTTTACAGACAAACAAGTTGACTGAGCAGAAGAGTGCTCCTGCCAGAAGGTCTTTGTAACCATCCTAGGATTTTGGTACATTTTGACACCTCCTGGAACATTTTGCCACCCCTTGGAACCCTGATGCATAAAATGACCTTTTTCTTTCAGATGCTTTTGGTTATAATCAAGACCTTTCATTTTATATGCAACTCGACTACCTTTGATTACAAATTTTTTTTAGGGGTTACTTCGGCCCCCCTTAAAAAAAATTTTTAAATTTTTGGTAAGACCTAAACTTTTGAGAGACCATCAATTCTGACCTTTTCACAAAGTTTGAGCATTCTCGCTTATATAGTTTCTAAGAAAACTTGCTATGACGCACGGACAGACAGGTCGCGAAACTAGTAGGTCTTTGTAAAAAAAATTTTTTCAAAAGACCTAAAAAACAGATAGCTTACTATTAAGCTAATTCAATATTTTACAGTATAAGGACGAAAGAACCTTCAGTTCAGTCCCCAAGCATTTTGCATTTATTGTGTATTGTGTGCTAGCTTCACTTCGCACCTTACGTAGAGTGCACATTAAAACAAATTATAAACAATATCAAGAACCAAGCAAACATAATGCTGCCTAGTTAGGAATGGCAAAATAACTGTTTTTCGGTTTTTTCTCCTCAGTATTTTTCTATTCCTTTGTATCCGGTTTTTTATCCGATTCTTGAATTTGAAAGAAAAAACTGGTTTAAGCAGGGAGGAAAATTTTTTTTCTTAGCACTACAGTCCCTTTTGGGCCTTCGCTTAGAGATATTTAGAGTATCTCATTGTCATGATCTAATGTATCGGCATACTCAAGGTGATATGATCATTATCACGCTATGGCCGTGTGCCCGTCCACGCAGCTGCGGTACTGCGGAACAGGCTTATAGTCCGGAACAGGCTTATAGTCCGCCCGAAGAACCACTCGAACTAAATCTCGTTGACGCCAACCAAACTTGAACCAGAGACCTTCGGCTTACAGGCTAAGTGCTCTAACCACTAGCCACGGGAGGAAAATACCTCCGGAAAAACCCGGGTTTTCGAACTAAAAAAACCGGTGCGGTTTTTCCTATCCCTACTTTCGTGTACGCAAATTTTATTAGACAATATTCTTTTTTTGTAAATAATATTTGTAGGCTTCAATGAAAAAAAAGCCTATCCACGCGCGTTTGCTAAGAATGAGAGAATAATAACCAAGTTTTATAAGTTCTGAAAGATTAGTTTTTAGTTCACTTCGTAATAATACATAAGTTTGCATTACTTTATGTTAATACATGAATGTTTGTATTGAGATAGTTTGTCTGATCTGTAGCGAAAAGAGATAACATAACGTTCGTATTAAAGTTAATAAAGTACAGCAAGAGTTGCTCATTCAAAACAAAATCATTCCTTTTCATTGTGTGTTCGTTCTTTTTCAGGAGGGGATGAAGACGGGAGGTGAAAATTCCGCCAAGGGGGTACGGTTTTGAAAAAATCCGCGACTGATTCGTTCGGTGGTTCGGTCCGGTACGCGGTGCTGTAGCTTGGCTTTGCATTTTCAGGTAGTGTAGATTGATTCAGTTTTGGATTCGAGTAGCTTATTTCTGGCACCGCGTCGGTGAATAGTCAGGAATGCGTGGTTTTGATTGATGTTGTCTCTTTCTTGTTTCTCTCTTTTGGACTGGACGTACGGTCGAAGGAAAAAATGATTTACCTAAAGTGAAGTAATACCGTATTGACATATTTTAATCGGGCATTTGAATCGGTGACTGATAAATTGTATTCGGACTTAATCTGCCCGCAGAAGACCTGTGGCTAAAATTCCTCTTCAAACTACAATAGTTAGCCTGACAGCAGCCACCTTGGAGTAGGCTAAGGGTGTCCGAACTTATTGAGCTGTTGTGTACGAGGGTAGTCCCAAAAGTACCCGACCTGACATATGAGTACAGGTAGTTTAAAAAAAACAATTACTACGATTGACAATACCACCTTTCAACAACTTAATGTGAAAAATTCATAACGGTACATTTATTATTATTTTTTACAGACATCCAAAGTGAACGCTCTCAGTGAATTTGTAAATATGGAAAAAATCGGGCATCGTTATGTGATACAATAGTTTCATTTGAAAGGTCTGAGTCCAACCGATATCAAAGCCGAGTTGGATTCTACTCTGGAGAAGTCTGCTCCTTCGTTGACAATGGTAAAATATTGAGTAGCCGAGTTTGAGCGAAATCGCACGAGCTGCCAAGATGAATACCGCAGTGGTCGACCAAGTGAGGTCACTACGTCAGAAAATGTGAAGAAAATCCACAAAATGGTATTGGTTGACAATCGACTTAAAAGTGCTTGAGGTAGCAGACATGGCAGGTATTTCAAAAAGCGCTGTGCATTGTATTTTGACCGAAAATTGGATATAAGAAAGCTGTGCGCAAGATGGGTGCCGCGTTTGCTCACAATGAGCAACGTGAGGATATTTCCATCGAGTGTTTGACAATGTTTCGCAGCAATAAAGCCGAGCTTTTGCGTCAATTCATAACCACGGACGAAACATGGGTCCATAATTTTACAGCTGAGACTAAGGAGCAGTCAAAGCAGTGGACTGAAAAGGGAAAACCGGCTCCAAAAGAAACAAAGACAGTTCAGTCAGCTGGCAAGGTCATTGCATCCGTATTCTGAGATGCGCATGGAATAATATTCATTGATTATCTCGAAAAAGGAGAAACAAGCAACGGCGCATATTATGCAGCCTTATTGCAGCATTGAGCATACTTGGGAAAAGTGTATCGAGCTGAAAGGAAAATATAAAGAACATTTTCGCAATTTTTTTACTGTTTTCTTTGTCGGGTTGGGTACTTTTGGGACCGCCCTATTACAGGCCGTTGGCACATTTCAAGTTTTCACGTTAAAACCGATGAGAGATCGGTCTAGATTTCCTTCGGGAAATCTCAAAGCGTACAGACGAGGTGTTTAAATCATTGCAATCTTTCGCACGATGGAGTCACAAAGGCCGTCTTCACTGTACCACCGAACACAAAGAATTATCACCGATAAGGACGATACACGTCTTTTACTTTACGCAAATATATAATATTAGAGAACACGACATCCACTCAGAATTTAAAAAACAATGCACTCGACAATTTCTTGCATTTGTGAACTTCAAGAACCATCCGCTCGGCCACCACGATTAGCTTTTTTCATACTCCTCAGCCAGATTTTTTCTTCACACCAGCTCACAGTCTCCACCAAAACTTCCGTCCCCCCGATCCAGAGTCCATCAGCCAACAACTGCCGTTGTCGACAAACGCACAATTCCTCCATAGCACTTGTTTAACTGTTTCTTCTCAGTTGTGGGCTTAGCGACATTTCGTGCCTTTGGCGTGATGCAAACTTGTTGCGACTTGATATTCCCAACGTGATGCAAACTTATTGTTGCCGACAACGTCCAGATGCTCGCATCATGCAATAGTAATGCAAAATCTACTATTGAATGACGCGAACAAATGTTCGTTATTTCTGTTGTCGCATATTCGAAAGAAATTACTCCAGGCTAGATATTTATTCGTTAGCTACTTTTGGTGGCTTGAATTCTTAACTCTTGATTGCTAGTAAGGAAAAATTCAGCTAGATGAAAATAAATTTCCAACATGCGACACACACTGATTGCAACAAGTTTCTTACAGTTTCTCGAGCAGTTTGTAGTGAAAAGTAGACATAAAAATCTCCGTACAGGACTGCAGCGATGGCCTGCTGCCTCGGCGGAAGAAGATATTAAGATCCGCCGAGATTGGCCTTGTCTGGGGACGCGTGAATGCGCTTGCAGGCTAGCGGTGTCGTGGGGCAGATTCTTTCCCCCTAGCATAAGGACCGAAGTCGAAAAAAAGGACGTAACCAGCTAAGGGTTGAAATTGCTTGTTCAGAAAACAAGTTGGGACGAGCAAAAACGGACGGATTGGCGGAGACCTCGTCATTAACGAGGGCATCCAGATGGAGGTGGTGCCCCCTTGCACCCTCCCGACCGGATCAAGATCCAAACGTAGACGTGGCCATATATTTCACTTTTGAGTGGAAAACTCATACAAACATAATTTGCATGAACTTTCCCATCAAAGGAGAAATATAGGCGTGACCGATTTATGTTATAGAATTATGTGATCGAATCACATAACCCTATAAAAGGGCACGCGAGCGGAAGGCCACTCTACCCGGCAAGAGCCCCTGGTAAGCAACAAAATGGTGGAGCACGCCCGATGACTAGCCCATATTATGCGAAAAGCCTGCCACCGTTGCGGGTCCTATACCCGGTCTGGTCGCAGGAAATGGAAAGACCGAATGTTTTTAACTTTAACAATCCCCTTTTATTTTTAAAATTCTGCAAATTCGGGCGGATATATTTTATCATTCGAATTGTTTTATCCAATAAAACTACCATTTTCCTTTCAAATACACATTTACCATGCAAGAAAAAAAGAAAATTAAATTTGAATTATTTTCACAGTTTTCATTGTTCCAAATGTTTTAAAAGCCTTTTTAAAACTTTCTCCATTTTACGAGTATATGTATGTACTTCATTTTCTATTTTACATTGTAAGTATAAAAAGTTGATATGTTTTTAACATTTTATCAAAAATAATAAAAATCAGATTCAGAGATTTTAATAGCTATCATCATTGCTATTGCTAAATTTAGCTATAATTTTTCTTTTTACTATCTACGTCACTGTTTTAACGATTGTTTTTCAATAGGAAGTTCATCTGTATAAAATATAGGGTTATCCATTTTACGCTTGGGAAAGTAAAGCTAAAGAAAACACATAAAATATTCAGATGGAAACAAAATTTTTTATTCCATATAAAGATTGAACCTTGTCATTATACGTGAAACGCGACATCATTCAAATATCCTTCACGGGACCTCTTACAGGCCTCAATCCTTTTGAGGTAATTTTCAATCAATCACGAAAACGATAAATGGTTCACCGCATTCGATCTGATCTTTTAAAAACAATTGGGAAATAGAGAGACAGCCAATAATTTTGAAAGCGTATTTGAAATGCCTCTAGAATCCGGAATATCCTAATGCGCTAACGGTTCATTTCCACCTGATAAAATTTTTGCCCGAAATTTCTTAAAGCCACGATTTCCGCATTCCGTCCAGCAAAAATCACAGTTTTGGAGAAACACAATGCAAAACGTTTTGCTTTGTCACGAAAACGCACACGACATTTTTCAAACCCCGGCCTGCAGGATCGGGAAAACTTTCTTCGAATCTTTTATCCCCCTTTTGCTCTGATCCCTTTACAGTGCTTGATAGTTATAAACGGCAAGAATGCAGACAAACCCCAAGACTCTTATCGAGGTGACCAGGACGTAAGCCACGGAGAAGTTCAACGATGGCAATATCGCGTGCAAACGAATTGCCTTGTGGTTCATTGGCCCCAGCACTATAATTTTGGTAATTGAGAAATTTGCAAGTATTTTCGACATTATTACGCAGTGGACTATATTTCCGATGTGAATGCTGTTTTACAATTTTTCAACAAAAATTTTCAACAGATGGATTTTGGTGCGAACAATTTGCACGCACTCGCGATAAATTCTCGATACGAACACAAGCGATTTCCCCCGCTGCAAATCACCCTTGCTGGGTTCTATCGCTCTCATTAATTTTACACCAATTCTTCACTTCACGTAGTACTGATGTTGGACGATTCCTCTTTAAAATTTCTACCTTCCCACTTTTCTTGTTCTGTCTACAACTCCACCACTCAATCCAATTAGAAGATTCTTGCTCTCGTTGACAACGGTGTAAAATTCCCTAAACCCATATCACATCATCCATACACGTCCTGAGGCTTCACCGAACACCATTATAAACTCGGATAATCGATGACAACATTGCAGTAAAATCAGGCCAGCAGGCAGGGAAAGCACCGACACAAATACAAGAGCGCAAAGCAAATGTATATGGGAAACGAAATGGTGAACTCACACATTCGTCTCCACTTTTTTAAAATCGGGGATATTCACTTTCGCGATCCGCGAAAAATAGGCGGTTTTCCGGAAAAGGTTCTTATGTACATTTCCGCGCATCCAATTAAACTTAAGATTTTTGAATTTCGGATCCTCAATTAAGCTCTCATGCTACGACGTTCTAGTGGCTGACAACCGTCCCTCTTACGCCCTTCTCGTATCGCGGTTATAATTCAACTCCACGATCCGTCCCCAAAACTTGTAATTTTTCCTTCGCATCCCGTGTATACGGTGAATCGTCTCAGCTGAGCTCTATCAGCCCAGTTCACTTGTCTTCCATGATGCAATACACCGTTGGGGAAGTATTACATCAGCGTTCCCAAACCCGGAATTTTAAGCACAGATTTGTAATTTTTAAAACAAAAGTTAATTAAAGTAGAGAAAATTTAAATGAAGTAAGGAAATTTGAAATGTTGTAAAGAAAGTTGAATGAGGTACAGAAGTTTTAAATGGAGTAAAGAAATTTAAATGAAGTAAAGAAATTTTAACTAGAGTAAAGAAATTAAAATTTTAAATAGTTATAAATGTTAAATCTCATGACAAATAAAATTAAAGGGAGACATTTAAATTTTAATATAAAGGAAAATTGATATAATTATTTTATAGTATTTTTGATTAAAGTAATAAAACGAAAACGTATTTTACAAAAATGTGATAGCAAATAAAATCAATTCCATTTTTTTTTTCAAATCTGCCACAATATTCCGAGTAGGAGATAGGAAGGTTTTCGAGCAGTTTGATTGTGTGCCTGCTCGATTAATACAAGTTTGCATGTACGGCCGGCTCGGTTACTACAGAGTTTCAAACTCAGTCTGTATGAAGTGAGAATCAAGAGAATTTCAGGTATGTTAACTGGATAGGAGACATGATGACATGACGATGAAGGAGCTGTAAAAATTGAAGAAAAGAACTCGGCGGAAAAGTTGGAAATTTTTTGGGGGAACGGGGCTTACAATATTCTGCCAGTGGCCAGAGGTAGGAATAGAAGATGAGGATATAAAGGACGTATTGCGTTATTCGCCACGAGCACACTCTCCATGCAGTTGGAAAATTTTTAATCGCAAATTTAATTTCTTTTTTGCTGCATCACACAAGCCGCAAAAACATGCTCAATCAGCAAACAAGCGAAGTGATTGATTTCTATTCAACATGAATGCAAGACCGGAAATAACCAAAGCCATGTACTTTTTAGGTAAATTTCTCGAGAGAAATTTACCTATTGCGGAGAGCATCATATATATATATATATATATATATATATATATATATATATATATATATATATATATATATATATATATATATATATATATATATATATATATATATATACATATATATATATATATATATATATATATATACATATATATATACATATATATATATATATATATATATATATATATATATATATATATATATATATATATATATATGGGATATAACGAAATTTGTGACCACGCTAGAGGCTGCAATTTTGCTTCGATGTTCACCAATTTTTCAGGAAAGGTGTATTGGGTAATTATCTCGGTTAAGTTCGTGAACCAGCTATATCGGCCGGGCAAAAACAAAATGGCGGCCATTTTAGACGAAAAATCGTGATTTCTGTTCTGACCAAAGTATAGCTCCGATTTGGATGAAATTTGGCACAAAGGCTCATTGATGCATGTGATGAATCTCACAATAAAAAATCCAAAGTCGGTACTGCAGAAACAAAATAGCAACCGCTCAAAGGTCGAAAAACGTGCAAAAATTTGTTGTTGGAATAGTGGTCAAAATTTTCAACAGATTTTCATGAAATTCGGTAGCTTGATAGAAATTATAAGTATCTAAAGAATTACGTGAAAAAACTGGAGGTCAGTTGAAAGTCAAAATTTCAAAGGCTTTTATAAGTCGCAATTTTGATCCGACATATATGAAACTTGGTTTCAAGATAGACATTACTTAGACCTACAGTCTTTGATATTTTGGTGATCATGCATATGGAAATTTCAAAATGGCGGCCGTTTAAATATGCGTTTTTTTCATGTTTTTGTGGCCTTCTAGCGGTCACATTTTCCAACGGATTTTGATAAAACTTGAGATTATGGATCTCTGTACTATGTTCTTGTATTTTACAGGAAATTATTAAAATGGAATGAAAAATAAAAAAGTCGAAAATTTAAAGCCTAATATTTTTAGCTGCCATTTTCTTTAAAAATTGAATTATTTTGCCCTGTCTAGAGTGAAACTCCTATTTGAACGAGATAGTACATTGATTCCTAGCATACACAGATTTAAAATAATCCAAAATCAAATGCATGCATTCAAAATGGCGGCCTCCAAAGGGCTGAAGGCAAGCGCAATTCACTATTTTAGTGCCAACTGAAATAATGAATATTTTTCATGGAAACGTTTTAAATGACTTTGCCTGAAAGAACTTATAAACCAGATCATTTTTAAGATATTGTAAAATATTTTTAACAATACCCTAAAAAATTATAAAATCGCGACTTGTCGGTCTGTCCGTCCGTCCACCCGTTTGTTCGTGCGTCATAACATGAGCTAGAATGAGGAAATTTTCTACGTAGGTCAAAAGTGGTGCCTCTTGAAATTTGCAGTGCAAGAAAATATTTTAAGGTATTTAAGGGGGGTCGCCCCATACAGGCGGGTCTCCCCATACAGGGGGGTGGCATTCAAATTTTTTATTTCTGTAGCCCTCTAGCAGCCAAGATTCTCAACAGATTCCGTTGAAACTTGAAATTACAAATTATTAAGGCAAGTTAATTTAATTTAATTATGCAAAGCGAATGACAAATAAAAAAGTCGAAAATTTACAGCTTAATATTTATAGCAGCCGATTTCAATAAAAATCGAAATGACGGCCCTCATAGTTCAGAAAAAAATTGAAAATGTATATATTAATGGCAACGCAAGTGCTGATTAAACTTTTATGGAAATCTTTTGAAATTAGCTATTCGAGCTATTTAAGCCTTTGTGTGGTTACCACTGTGAACTGTGTAAATGCAAATGCGAGAAGGGCGAAGCCGGTATTTGTATGTTTACAACAATTTATTATCCGCCGATTTTCAATATGTAATCCATAGTGCAACTCAATTTAATTAGCAAAATATTTGCGCCCCGATAAAAGGTCTCTAAAAACGAACGTGGCCAGATTTTTTTTATGTTAATAAATACCCATGTGGTTCTACGAAAATTGCAGAAAGAAGTTTAGTAGTAGGCAAGCCAAATTCTTTTTCGAAACTTTACGCTACATACGAGAAATTTACCTTTCCGGCTGGTGCTGCCAACGGGGATTTTTTGTAGTTGGGAGATGAATTTCATTTATGGATAGAGTGTGGGACTCCCATGCTCGCAAACGTCTGGACTATGGACTAAACACGTCCCCTGTCAAACCAAGAACACAGCCTGGCACCGTTTGACACATTACTTCGGGCCAGATCTCGTTTTGTTATGCCGCGAGGCGCCTTCAAGCTGGTGGATCGATCTTCTAGCAGGATGGGAGAGAGGAAAACGAATTGCCAGGCAAGTGATCCCCCAGCCCCAACTGCCCGATCATAATGTGCCATCTGGTTCCATTTGTCAACCGATTCGAGCATCACTGCGTCTATACTATCCGAGGTAAGCTCTTCCGTCTCCCTGTAGAGGTCTCTTCGCAGCCTGTCCCATTTTGTGCACGCAAAAAATGTGTGGCAGGCATCGTCTTTCTCTCCTGGCTAAGCAATCTTGTGCAAGTAAGACTGAAAATACCCATGCCAGCTCAAAAGGTGGATCAGATAGCAGTCAGTCTCACCATGCCGTCGATTTAGTCACGGTATCACTTCCGGGATGAGGCGCGGAGTCTACCTGCCCTTCGTGCAATCCACCCAAGAATCTGCCAATCGTTGAGTGAGCGCTGTCTGTCCTCGTAGACAGCCGTCTCCCTCGCGTTCTCCTTTCGACGCTGGTAAATAGCCTAGCGCTCTCTAGCAAGGAGGGCAACAGGTATCACGCCTGCAATAACCCTCAACGCCGAATCAGAGACTGTCGGATATAAAGATGCAATCCTTAGTGCTCCTCTTCTCTGTACCTGTGCCAGCGTTTTCGGTAAACCTCCTTACAGAGAGTGTCGCCCCATATTTCTGCTCCGTACAGTAGCACTGATTCTGCAGCACTCATCAAGAGGTAGAAAAGCCATGTGCTTGGATTGTAAAATAATGTTAGTCCAAAATAAAACTCTTCTGCTTTTTAGCTCTAGTTTGCAGTTCTGGCATTTATTTTACACTCTTTTACCAACTGGAAGCATCTTATGAGGTGACCTTATTTGAGATAATTTATATGGTCTTAGTAGAAAGTTTTGCATTCTGAATATGTCTCGTTTTTAGCCCACTAAACATAAATTTATTAAATCGTAATCTGGTTTCGCTTCACTTGCACGCCTTTCGTAGATATTATGACTTCCCCTAAAGTCCATATTCCCATGGCAACAAAAATTTGCGCAAACTCCAACTTTCCATCCTGTTACATAACATTCAACATTTCCCATTTCCTTTTTCACATCATTCTATGACACTATCCAGTCTTGTTGCAGTACATACTTCCCACGGTGTAAATAGTATTCGGAGTTATTCATTAGAATCCTGGAAGAGAACCCTTTTCTCTGGACAACTGTAGCAGGAAAGACGCATTCATATTTCAAATGTTATCCTTTCAAGAACAACAACAACCACTAGGCAAGGTAGCGTTCATTACTGCAATTTAGTCGAGTTATACGTAGACTGATAAATTTATATAGGTATGATTATATCCAGCAAAGTATGTAATGTGTTAACATATTCGCAGTGGAAGTAACAGCGACAAATTGCTCCCGTGAGTTCGGTCGAAGGATATGAATGAAATAGTGTACTGTGCATAGTGAAGTGGATTTTAGTAGGGTTAAAAGAAAAAGAGGAGTGAATTTGTCAAAGTTGAAAAAAAGGTTGTGGTGAATTGCAAGGATAGCGTTTAGGGAAGGTGAGGACTATTTTTCACGATAAACGATTAGAAATTTCGTGGTGTTAATTTGTGGTTTGTGGTGTGGGTGAGGTGTGTCTTATGGTGTGAGCCCAATTGTAAATTCCTTGTAGGACGCATGGGGAAGGTCCTGAATAATAAAACTTCATTGATGTGAACAGCAGATTAAAAAAGTTGCACATAAATTGGTCATGTAGATTAAATCGGAATTGACTTGATAGGTGCCATCTTTCATTTTGTACTGAACTACCCTTAAAAAAAATTACTAGACAAATCGTGAAATCCTATTATAAAGTTATTATGAAAATGCGTTCTATTCTAAACGCATCGATTATTCAAATTAGGAATCACTTCTAAACAAAATATTGGTGTAATTTGAATTCAAAAACAGAATCATAATTTGTGTAAAAATCTTCATTTAATGGGGAAAACTTGTGAACCGTCTGCATCACAGCTTGTGCCGCGAGATTGAAATAAATACAGAAAGCTTTAGGCAACGATATTGGTTAACATATAAAGTAGTATGCTAAGCGAAGAATCACGAAGACAAACCGTCTTTCAACTCAAAGGAAGAGAAATGTTTTATCATCCTTTCTATAATTTCTCAAAGTTAAACTATTAATGCTAATTGAGCCCCTACCGCGAAATCCATTATTACTGACTAGATTCCCCAATAGTACATTAATTAATATCAATTAAGTCAAATTTCACCGAGAAATAAATACTTTCCATCTCGCATCTGAAATGATATCATGGTCTGTCTCGTTTTTCATCTTTAATGACTTCTAATTGAATTGACGAAAATAAAATTAAGTACCATCATTACCATCTTAAGCTCAAATAACATTCATCATCATCCCTCGCCTCTCCAAAGGAATCTAACTCCCCCTAAGCCGGCTTCCATCCAATTTACTACGTCTTGGCGGCAGCAGTGCAAAAAAGCTCGCGCTCTCTGCTACTTGAGATACTTTTGCAACTTAAACTGCTGTTACTACGAGTATATCAGAATCAGATAATGTCTTGTTACTCTACCACTTTTTCTACCCATTTCAATAATGCGTAATGACGCAAATTCCCATCCAGTTGTCGGTTCTTAGTTAACATAACCTACTGAAAATCCACTGGTAACATGTATTTTCAATAATGTGCAAATAAAATCGCGAGTTGCGTGGGCTCATGTAATCTTTTTGTATGTTCATACACATGTGATGGGAGCGCGATAATACCGTTCGTCAAGTCTTATCGTAAGAATATTATGTTGCGAATCAATATCTGATCAAGAGTAATGTTGGATTTGTAGAAATTTAATTCCCATGAATATTATGGAAAGGTTATTTCGCAATTGTTTCAGTTAGTTGAGCGTGTTTCAGTGATAATCTTTGGCTAATTAGTTAATACACACGTAATATTTGTAATGAGTGAGTGAATTAATTGATAAAACCAAATTTGTTTTCATTTTAGATTTGATTTCCGGATCCGATTAATCGAGTGTGGTGTTTATTTAGTTTAAAGACAGACGTGAAGCGCATTTGAGTTCTTATATCACTAAGTGGTTGGATATTGAAGGTGACAGATTACAGATAAACAAAGAACGATGCAGTTCAACACCGGTGATAGCGTTTTAGATGAAAAGATTAAATTATGGCTGGAGTGGGATCAGGTATGTTTGTTTGCATTTATTGTTTGATGTAATTATAAGCTTGTTTACAAGCACAAATTTTCCCGGAAGTTATAAAATAGATTTTGCAAAAATTTACTGGGAAGCAAAACTTGCTTATTAGTTTTAGTAGTTGAATATGATTACGAGATGTTTCGTTTTGTACTACTTACAAAACCCTATTGAAATCGGTTTTGTCTGTCCGTCCGTCCGCCGACCTGTGTGTCACAGCAGTTTTTATCGGAAGCTATAGCAGCAACATACACCAAACTTTGTAGATGGATCAAAAGTGATGACCACTTGAAGGTTTGTGTGTCAATAAATGTTTCAACGATTTTTAAGAGGGGGTTCCCTCGTAACGGTAAGGTAATCGTAAATTTTTTTGAAGTGAAACTTATTTACGCACGCTGGACCTGGGGAGTAAGCTGGCGAACGCGTAACGTAAGCGTTAAAAAAATGGGATCGGGCGAGCTGAACGAAATAAAATAAGATACATATATTTCGAATTTACATATTGTCGCGTGTTGGTTCGCGGCCAATAATTTTTATGTTCCGGGAAAGTGAAAACGCAATGTCTTTTAATTTTAGTTAAAAGAGTTTATTTAATTCGTCAAAAAATGCACAATCACTTCAATAACAATTTCACAACTTTAATTTTCACTATTACAATTCTACCTTGCACTTGTCCATAAATTTCTATCGCGATTGTCAACTTAAGATCACTTCACACTCAAACAATCAATATCGCCTGTACTTCGCGTATCCCAGTTTTCTATCGCGGTTGTAATGAATGATCCCCCCATTTATTCACTCGCCTTTGTATAGAGTCTCTAATCATTCAACTCAGTTCTCGTACATTGGTGAATTAGCGGGAACATTCCAGCAGGTAATGAATGGGCAGTGACTCATTTTCAGATGTTGAAAATGCTTGTTGGGTTCTCGTGATTTCGAGTAAATTCATTTGTTGATGTTCTTGATGGTTGTGAAAACAATTGCAACAGTAGCTCGCAGAATTATTTGTACATGTAACACTGCCTCCCTGGGTGTAATATGGGGCAAGACGGTCCAGATGCACGATTTTCATTTTGGCTCTCGACTTACGGTGTTCCTGTATGCGATATACGACATCGTTAATTCGCTTTGTGACTCGGTATGGTCCCTCCCAGTTATGTTGCAACTTTGGAGACCAACCCTTCGCCGTTGCGGGTTATATAGCCACACCAAGTCATCTTGCTGGAAGCCAGTAGAATTAGCCTTGAGATTATACCTGGTCTTCATGCGGTCAGTAGCCGATTCGAGGTGTTTTCGCACTGTTCGATGTATCTGGTTCAACCGTTGTCTTAGCTCACTTGCGTACTCCGAGATCGTTTGGGGTTTCTCAGGGGGTGTTCCGAACTTCATATCGGCTGGTAAACGAATAGTCTTTCCAAAAATGACTTTGGCTGGGGCTTGGCCCGTCGATGCATGTTCGGCAGCTCTGTAAAAATAGTGGGATATGTCGGTCCCAGTCCCTTTGGTTCTCGTCAACCATTTTGGCCAGGTGTTTATTGAGCGTGCCGTTGAAACGTTCCATCGGATTGGGGATGCAGCGGTGTTGTCCTCGTTTTCCGTATTCCGAGCAGCTCGCACATTTCGCCAAAAACTAGTGACTCAAAGTTTCGGCCTTGATCCGAATGTAGTTTGCAAGGTACGCCGTACCTACTGACCCAATTTAACACTAGCTGTTCGGCTACAGTAGTTGCTTCCTGGTTGGGAATGGGGTAGACCTCGGGCCACTTGCTGAAATAATCGGCGACAACCAGCGTGTATCGATTTCCCCATTCAGATGGAAAGGGTCCTACGATGTCAACAGCAATCCTTTCAAATGGTACCCCCACGTTATAGGTAAGCATTTGTCCTCTCAGTCGTCCCTTTGGACCTTTGACGGAAGCGCAAATTGTGCATCTCCGACGCCAGTCCTCTACGTCTTCTCGAGCGTGGAGCCAGTTGAATCTTTCCCGCAATTTCGCTAAGGTCTTGTTAACACCAAGATGGCCTCCCGAGGATCCTTCATGCATTTCCTTTACCACATCGTGGATTCGGCTTTTCGGTAGTATAGTTTGCATCGTATAGGAGCTGCCATCCGCCGTTTCCCATTTCCGCTTGAGTACACCACCCTCCACCTGAAGGGAGTTCCATTGTGGCCAAAAGCTTTTCAGGGTTGCGCCATGCGTTGAAACGTCCTTCCGCTCAGGTCGCCCAGTCGTCTCCTTCCATACGAGCAATGGTCCGATGTCTTCATCGGCTAGCTGGGCATTTCGAATCTCCTTCGATGACCAACCTTCATCGAATTCGGCCGTTATCAATCGCAGATCAACGGGCGGTTCCTTTTCCTCAATCCGTCGGCAATGCTTGCAGTTAGCTGGACATGGGCGACGAGATAGGGCGTCAGCATTTCCATGAACTCCGCCCTTTCGATGAACAATTTCGTAGTCGTATGACTGCAATCTTTCGATCCATCTCGCAACTTGTCCCTCGGAGTTTTTGAAGTTAAGTAGCCATCTCAGCGATGCATGGTCCGTTCGAAGAACAAATTTCTGTCCATATAGGTACTTATGGAACTGCTTGTTGGCCTCTATTATAGCCAATAGCTCCTTCCTGGTCACACAGTAGTTCCTCTCACTTTTTGAAAGAACTCGACTGTAATACGAGAGGACTCTTTCTTCGCCATTGATCTGCTGGGAGAGTACAGCTCCAATGCCGCCGTTGCTCGCATCGGTGTCAACTACAAACATTTTTCCGGGTTTCGGATATGCCAGCACGGGTGATTCACACAGCTTCTCCTTCAAGGTTTCAAAGGGTGCCTGGCATTTTTCATTCCAGACATACGGACAATTTTTCTCGGTTAGCTGATGGAGACACTTAGCTATTTTGGCAAAGTCTTTGACGAATCTTCGATAGTAGGTTACCAGACCCAGGAAACTTCGTAGTTGGCCAGCTTTTCACGGCTTCAATTTTCTCAGGGTCTGTTTTGACCCCTTCTGCTGATACGACGTGTCCCAAGTATTTTACTTCAGCTGCGAAAAGGGTACACTTGTCGGGACTAAGTTTCAAATTTGCCAGTCGCAGTCGGGAGAAAACCTCTTCTAAGTTCCGCACATGCTCTTCGAACGTTCTCCCGATGACGATAATGTCATCTAGGTACACCAAATAGGTTTACCAGGTTAGACCACGTAGCACGTATTCCATCAAGCGTTCGAAAGTGGCTGGAGCATTGCAAAGCCCAAATGGCATCACCACAAATTGCCACAATCCGGTCCTAACTGAAAATGCGGTCTTCTCTAGGTCCTTCTTGTCGATTTCTACCTGCCAGTAGCCACTCTTGAGATCGAGTGTAGAGTGGGAGCGGGTAACTATCTTTCTTAGTGACGTCGTTAAGCTGCCTATAGTCGACACAAAAGCGAGTGCTACCATTGTTTTTCTTTACTAGAACTACAGGCGTGGCCCATGGACTGACAGAAGGTTCAATAACGCTTGGTTTTCCATGTCCGAGATCAGCGCGCTCACTTCTCCTTGTTTGGCTATAGGGAGACTCTTTCGGTGCTTGTCGAATCGGCTTGGCTCCCTGTGTATCTATGACGTGAGTTACCAGACTCGTTCGGCCTTGGTCATCCGGGCTTGTTGAGAAGATGTCACTGTACTTGGTGACCAGATCAGAGGCTCGTTTGAATAGCTGCACTGGCAATTTGACTGGCTTCAATATTGCAGATGTGGATTCCCGGGCGTTGTCTGTGTCTTGCCTCCTTTTCCGATGATGGTCGTGAGTAGCTTCCAAAGAGGTGATGGTGGAAACAGGCTGGCAGCTGCCGATGGGTGGAAACAGGCTGGCAGCTGCCGATGACTTCTCCCGCTTTGATGCTCGTGGTTGAGTCTGCGGTGTTAAGGACTCTAACCGGCACATATCCGTTCCTCAAAGATCTTACAAGGCTTCGTCCTACAATCAAACTGCGCAATGCGGACGTCTTCGTTGGCTCTATCAGATAAGATCGGTGGTCTCCAGAATCACCATGAAGCTTGGCCCATACAATGCTTTCGGAAGAATTCAGTACATCAGTGTCAGTACATACCACTACATTCATCTTGGGCATTTGGACGCTGGGATCCTCCATCAGTACTTCGACATTCAATACACGTTTGCCCAAATCCAACGTGATTCCATGTGGTCGCAGAAAATCCATTCCGAGAATGCAGTCGTCCACAATGTTCGCGACTAGAAAATTATGTTGGAACACAAGGTCTCCCAACTGAATTTGGAGGTTGACCTCTCCATGAACAGGTGCAGTTTCTCCCGTAGCTGTTCGTAGTGAGAAAATTCTGCCCTTGTGAAGTTGTTGCTGTCTAACTAGGTCAGGTCGGATAATCGATCGGGTTGCACCAGTGTCGATTGTTATGGTGCAGTGTTCCCCGTCATTTCGACCCGGAAAGCATAAGTCTGCTTCTCCACGATGTAGTCTTGACACGGTGATGGTGGTGCTGGGGACGTCGATCCTCCTAGCCAACCTCTGCCCCACGAAGTTGGCTCTTACATGTTTCCCGACCTCTCTGTTTGAAGGGCTTCCATTCTGGGCTCCTGGCTCGGTCTGGATCTCCTCCTAGCTGCACACCCTGGACAATAGCTCGGGTTTCTTCGCTTCTTGCAGTCTCTTTGCAGGCGCCCCTTCTCTCCGCAATTCCAGCATCTAGGCGCACCATTTACATGCGGATCTCGCTCAATTTCCACGCGCTCACACCTGCACTCGTCTGTCACTACCTCACGAACCCGGGCAGTGGTACGAGTCACATTTTTCGCTGCCTCAAAGTTCAGACTGTAAGCCAATGCGTCCTTAACCGTTTGCTTTTGGGCTAAACGCACGGCTTGTTGCAATTCCGGGTCCTTTAGTGCGTTGATGAATGCTTCTGTCGCTGCATCATCTCGATGTTCTGGGTCGTAGGCTGGATAAGCCAAAAGTGCTAGTCGCTCAATGTCTTGGGCTAGCTGCTGTAGGGTTTCACAAGACTTCTGCACCCGATGCCTTAGCTGTGACCGATAAATCTGCTTTAGATGATCTTTTCCATAACGCATGTCGAGCGCATTCATTAAAGCATTCGGGTTTGAGTGCAATTCAACGGGGATCGTCTGCAACAGCTCGGCAGCTGGGCCTCTTAGAGAAAGAATCAATGCAGTTGCTCGTTCCTGCTCATTCCAGTGATTTATGCGAGCAGCTGCTTCAAACTGGGTTTTGTAAATAGTCCAGACCGTTTGGCCGTCGAATATTGGTGCTTGCACATTTCTAGATGAGCTTTGCGCTGCGGTTATAAGTGGGGCTGGTGAGGCGGTTACTACTGCCTTCGCTGCTTCCAAGTCTTTTTTCACTTTTTCCATCTCATGGTTGATTCTCTCCTCGACCTGGCTGATCTCGAGGTTGATTCGCTCCTCGACCTGGTATACCTTTTCCTAGACGCATTTAATTTGGCTGTTGAGACTACTGAGCTCCGCTTTTATTTCGGTTGACTGTTTTTCCAGCTTCTGTGTGATGTCTGCTTTGATTTCGGACGCTTGTTGGTCTAGCTTCGCTGATTAGTCATTTAACTTTACAGCTAAACTGGATGTCTGTTCATTTAGCTTCGCAGTTAAATTGGATGACTGTTGTCGCTGCTCTTGCTGCATCAGCGTCAACATTTGCATCAGCGCATTTTCTGGTTCCTTTGGTTTTGGTGTTTCTGCTTCACCACTTTCTGCGCCTTTTTC
This sequence comes from Odontomyia ornata, assembly GCA_963969285.1. Lineage (NCBI taxonomy): Eukaryota > Metazoa > Arthropoda > Insecta > Diptera > Stratiomyidae > Odontomyia > Odontomyia ornata. The sequence goes on along the minus strand of OZ017740.1, from coordinate 290,308,907 downwards.
TGCGTCTGAGAGGTCACACGAATCCAGATTCCCGCCTTCCGACTCGATCGCGTCACGCGAGCGTGCAATCAGTAGGGCCTTTGTACCTTGCTTGGCCAGATTTCGCTGTTCCAACTCCTCTTTGAGCTCCGATATGCTCAATTGATTAATTTTTGGATGTAAGTTTCCTGGCATTTTTATTGTTTCGGCTATTTTTCCACCAGTTTCCACGTTAATTTACACTATTGTGCACTTTAAAAATGTTTAAATATTTTCACTTCCAAAATTTTCTATCCCACTTCTGACGCCAATGTCGCGTGTTTTTGGTTCGCGGCCAATAATTTTAATGTTCCGAGAAAGTGGAACGCAATGTCTTTTAAATTAAATTAAAAGAGTTTATTAAATTGCTTAGAAATGCACAATCACTTATTTGGTCTATTTCACAATTTTTTTTTCAATTTTCACTATTAAAATCTAACTTCCACTTGTCCATAAATTTCTATCGCAATTGTCTTCTAAGATCACTTCACAATCAACGAAAATCACTTTTCTATTACTCGAACAATATCGCTTCCCACACACTATCGCAGTTCTTATCGCGGTCGAGTGAATGATTCCCCCCATTCATTCAGCTCGCCTTTATATAGGGTCTGTAGTCATTTAACCCAGTTCTCGTACATTGGCGAATTAGCGGGAACTTTCGAGCAGCGTGAATGAATGGAGCAGTGACTCACTTTCAGATGTTGATGCTTGGTGGTTTCGAGTAAATTCATTTTGTTGATGTTCTTAATGGTTGTGAAAGCAATTGCGACAGTAGCTCGCAGAATTATTTGTACATGTAACAATATTGTATACACACTAAATATATATATATATATATATATATATATATATATATATATATATATATATAAATATATATATATATATATATATATATATATATATATATATATATATATATTGTTACATGTACAAATAATTCTGCGAGCTACTGTCGCAATTGTTTTCACAACAATGAAGAACACGAATTCACTCGAAATCACGAGAACCCAACAAGCATGATCAACATCTGCAAGTGACGTCACTCCATTCATGAATTTGCTCGAACCTACCAGGTACCTCTCGGTCGAACATTCGCCCATGTGCGAGAAATGGGTGAATAGGTAGAGACCCTATATAAAGGCGAGCTGAATGAATGGGGGAATCATTCATTCGACCGCGATAAGAACTGCGAAAGTGTGTGGAAGTGTGTTTCGTGATAGTGAAGTGATTTAGAAGACAATTGCGATAAGAAATTTATGGACAAGTGTTAGATTTTATTTTAATAGTGAAAATTAAAATTAGTGAAAGTGTTAAACTGATTATTGTGCATTTTCTTGAATTAAATAAACACTTTTAACTTAAATTAAAAGACATTGCGTTTTCACTTTCCCGGAACATTAAAATTATTGGCCGCGAACCAATAACACGCGACAATATATATATATATATATATATATATATATATATATATATATATATATATATATATATATATATATATATATATATATATGTATATATATATATACAGATGGAGCGAAAGAAGTTTCACTTCAGTCGGGTGGTCATAAGCACACTCGTTTTTTTTTGCCGAAGGTGGTCATGTGGGCTGTCAAATGAAAGCAGTAGTACTGGCCCGGTGAAGTGCAGGGGGAGGAGAAACATACGCAGAAGTTAAATCCATTTGAAATTTCTCTAATTACAACAACACACAATTTTGATATTCTATATATGTACTTTCCATCGACGCATACCCTGCAGTTTTGATTTGATCTTATTAAAATTGCCAGATAAGGTGAATAACAGAAATACTCGTATTTTTGGGAATTCGTTAGGGGTGCCAGACGGCCCCGTTTTCAGGGACATGTCCCCGTTTTTGACAACTTGTCCCCGTTTGAGTCTGAATTGTCCCCGTTTTTCTATATGTTTGCATAGTTTCATTCACTTGCCTCTTAAGCATTCGAATTGAGCCTTTTGAACACCTCAAGAGCTATAATTAGCTTCCGCTAGCGTGAATGTGGAAGAAATAACAAACTTATCTCTGTTTACCGAATGCATTTTGTCATTTCCTTCTTTTCATTTTTGTGATGAAAATATTTCCAGTTAAGGGTGCGGGCAGACTGCGACGCGGTTGTAGCGCTACTATCGAAATTTACGCATGGTTAGATGGAAATTTGCGACCAACTGTCGAAGGATGCCTGAATCCGAAAAATAAAATAAAAGGAGAACAATGGAACTCAAGTCTATTATTGATTTTGCTGTCAATTATATGTTGAGTGTGATTAGTGGAGTGTTAACGGTGCGTTATTAACTATACGGTAGTACTTTTAGTGGAATAAATAGGGAGTTTGTTTTGGTATAAACTTTATTTTGACTGTGATTTGAGCTGAGTTTCACGGTATAAAAGTGAGCGAGAAATTCAAGGACATAATGAACAAAAGAAAATACACTTTCACAGCAGCTCTTCAAAAAACTGTACCTGCTTCAGGCTGGGTGAGAAAGACAATTTGCAATTTGGAATATATGTGATTCGCGAATTTTGGTGGCAAATAATGGTAGGCACTGAGCATTGTGCGCACACAGATAATTTTGCTAAAAAAAATTTAAGTTAAACAAAAAAGATTATTTCGACATTATTATATATATATATATATATATATATATATATATATATATATATATATATATATATATATATATATATATATATATATATATATATATATATATATATATATATATATATATATATATATATATATATATATATATATATATATATATATATATACGAGGTGTGTTCAAAAAATATCGCGAATTTTTTTTTTTCAAAAATTATTTATTTATTCATGAATATCTATTTTGTCCCCTTCAAAGTAATCCCCATGAGATATTATACACTTGTGCCAACGGTTTTTCCAATCTTCGAAGCACTTCAAAAAATCATTTTTTTTAATCTTGTTCAGCTCCTCCTTCGATGCCGTCTTTATCTCGTCAAGCGTAGCGTAGCGTCGTCCTTTCATGGGCCTCTTCAATTTAGGAAACAAGAAAAAGTCACAGGGGGCCAGATCTGGGGAATACGGTGGCTGCGGCATCATTAGTGTGTTGTTTTTGGCCAAAAAGTCGCGCACAAGCAACGTGTGTGAGCAGGGGCGTTATCGTGGTGCAAAAGCCAATTTTTGTTCTCCCACAAATCCGGGCGTTTCGGGCG